>CATIWC010000927.1:0-368024 GCA_948472305.1 Vicia faba
TGTTGTGTGCACTGCGAGAGAGGATTATTGTTTGGGAAAATTGAACCGTCATAATTGATTAATTCTAATTCCCTTTGTAAAAAAAATTTATTTCTTTCATTATTTGTTCATTTTTTTTGTTTCTATAAATACAAATGCAAATAATTGACAATGATGACTGATATTGGGACCGATAATGTTTTGGTTGTTAGATTGGGCCGAATTGCACATTTCCTCAGGTCCATGGCAATTTTTTTGAGCATAAAGCTTGTGAATGAAAAGTTCTTCTTGGACTGAGTTCAGATTGTGCTCTGCACCATTTACTACTACAACCATTTGTTTCAGACATTGCACCTCTCCTGTTTGGTTATCTAAACTTTTTTTCAATAATTTATTTAATTTTTCTTTTCATTGATTCTGATAGCACAAAATTGTGATGAAAATGTGTTGTAGAAAATAATAGAATATGCTAGTTTATTTTAGAATTTCTCTTTTAGAATTTAATTGAGAGTTCGTCTTTATTTTCTTTCGTATCTCATGGCTAATTCTAGTTGCTATTCGTGCCTTGATTTTGTGATATCATGTTGATTTGTGATGTTAAGTGCTTGAGTATTAATTTGTTATCACCTGTGTGGAACTTCTGTAGAGTTTTCTTATCGCTTGCAGCGTTTCGAAAAGGCAATGAACCTTCTCCATTAGACTCGTCTTTGTTGCTTGGTGAAGCTCCCTCGAAGTTTTTCGGGTTTCTCTATTTTTCTAGTTGTGCTACGAACTCTTGTTCGTTTGGTAACATTCTGATTCTAGTTTATCATTATGTATTTTACCACTTTTCTAGATATCATGAGAAGTAGGAGTTTTACTGCTTTCTAGATATCATGAGAAGTAGGAAATAAAGAGCGTTCGCTCAAAGTCGTTGTTTAAAGTCCTGTAGCAGGTAACACTTTTTGTATGCTAATTGTGGTTGTTTAAAATTCTAACTTTGAAGTAGGTATTCTGTACGTGTGTTTACATTTGTGCCCGCATTATTTTACAGATGATAAGTCCTCAAAAGGACGCAAACGGGGAAGGTCCGTAATCGAACCCCGCACATTCTAGTATGTGTCATCCTTAGCTCACATTGTACGTCGATACTTCGGATTTGTGCAAATCTTGTGTATCGAGTTTGTCAAGTGGGGAAGGGTTTTGCAATCAAACCCCCATGCTTTGTCAGGAGTTCGCATTGGCCGACGCTAACACTCTGTGATCGTTCATATTTTCTTCTGTCGCCTACCTCGATCTTTTATATCTTGGTTAGGTGTTCAGTCGCTTTGGGTGTCACCTTTTTGTTTTACATTTGTCTCCCGCTTGTTTGCTTCGAGTGATCCGCTCCCCTTAGCTAAAGTATTTCTCTTGTTTCCCCCATCCCTTTGAGTCAGTATATGTTACTTATGATTGTGTGCTTTTGCCAAAGCACTTACTTTCTTATTTGTTTGTTATACCATGTTCCCTTAGGATAGAAATTTGTATGCTTCCTTAAGATCGCTTTATTAGAGTAGCTTTCGAGCTAGACATTATGATAAGTATCCATGCATGCTAACATAGGGTAGAGACTCCCCTTTTAAAACTCAACCTTAGGGTCAATCATTGTATGATAACATTAGGGATAGATCTAGGTCAGTCTCCCTCAGATGTTTTTCTTTCTTTTATATCCTTGCATTAAGACTAAAACTCTTTTTCTTGAAAAATGCACAAAACACCTAACAATTTTCAAATCCTTCTTTTAGGTAAAAAATACCAATCAATGCAAACTCTTTTGCGCCTTTGGGCTTTTCTTTCAAACTTTTTCAAAAGAACATGTTAATCCACTTCTATGGTGATGTGTAAGTCTCTAAAGATCGAGTTACGGCAGAAGACGTAATTAATATTGTTCATTAAAAAATACAAACCAATAAAAACTTGTGAGTCAAACTACGACTGCTATGATTCCTTAAAAGGGATACGTAGGCATTGGGGTAGGGTCTGAACGAGCACAAATTTATTTTCGCTACATTATTTTCTCTTTTTTCTTTTGCATGCATTCCCGGTAGAACTTAGATCTAGATTCTTACTCACCCTTTGATTAGAACAACAAGAGCGGATACCATAGAGTACTACGGGTGTGTGGGGTGCTAATACCTTCCCCTTGCGTAACAGACTCCCTTACCCGTATCTCTCGGTCGTTTGACATTGATTTCACCCTTCTCAGGTTTACTCAATGTTTACATTTCCCTTCATGTGGGATAAAAATATTCGATGACGACTTCATTGATTTCATTATCCAATGATTATTCAGCCGATTGTTTCACCTATTATTTCCAATTTCATCTTCTTCTTAATTTTAATTCATCTTTTTTTTCAACCACGTGATGAATACTCTATGGTGGTATTTTTCTTTCAAAAAAAATTATATTTTATAAAAAGGCCAATTTTCACTGCACAAAAATACTCTTACACATATAGGCCAATTTTCACCACATTCACACCCTATTACACTATCACGTACATACACACCTAAAGTTCTAACATTTATTTTTTAACTTGGATATTCACACTTACAAAAATTATCCATATGGTATAGAAATTTCTTTATCACACAATACACTCACAAACTCTTTTTCATAACTACACACAAAAACCCTTTTTCAAAATCTCAATTTTTACCATCCAAAAACCTATTTTGTATTAAGTCAAAAAACCAAAAAACATGCCCCACATTTTTTTTCTCACGTGAAGTAAACTATTCACACAAACAACATTAACAGAGCCATTAGAATATTCAACAAAAAGTTTCTACACAGGAAATTCTAATTCTTATCCCTCTGACATTTAAAAAAACTGTAATATTTTCTTTTTCAGATGCAGCAACAAAAGAACAGAGAGAAAATAGAATTGGCCAGAATACTGCCGAAAGATGTAAGAACTGGAAACAGCCGCTCTGTATCTGCCGTACACGGCCGTGCCACCCGCTTTTGATGCCAACATCGACTACCCAGCTGCCACCTCAAAGCCAATCTTTGCTGCTTCGACGAACAACACCATTATCCGAAGGAAATGACATTGAATGTCGTCCCTAATTCTAAATACATAGACTACCGCGAAAGCTCAGGTGAATCGGCAACCTCTAATTTGCAAAGATATAGTCCCTGACGTCGTCGTCTTCTCCAAATCTGCAGTTGTTAATCTCTGTCGCGGTTTTCGATAGTCTTCGTTTTTTTCATGACTTTCCTTTCAAGAGTTTATATTGATTTTGTTTTAGAGAATGTTGATGTGTTTTGGATTTGGTCATTGTTATATGTTTTTGAAATAAAAGAGAAAGAGAGAATATGAATCTGAGTAGAAGAAAAGAAAAAAGAGTTTATGTTTACTCTCTCCCTCATGCGTTTTAATGTGTGTTGTGAATTTCTTTTTTTAATTGCAATTCGCCAAGTGTCGTTACATAAGTGGTAGATTTCAAAACTATGAGACTTTTTCTATTTTGATTGGAAGCAGCATTACACCGCCCCATGTAAATGAGTCATCCCTTCTCCATTTTATACTTAATTTTGTTTATTTATGTTTTTATTTGTGAAAGTATCTAATTTAAAAAGATTCAAGACTATTGGACTTTAAGTGATTGGATCTTTATTACTTACACACCCCTTTATTTTACTATTGAACTAAGTTTATATCTCACCTGTAGTTTGGGTCCAGTTCAATATCTGAACTCGGACCCTCACTTGTCAGACCCTCATATTTGACTATCTTATTGAAAAACGCGCCCTTTACTTAATTTGGGATGAAAATATCTTTGGGTCTAAATTTTCTTCTAATACACCATCTAGTCTTAATTTTATACTGTGATACGGTGGGAGAACTGACTTGAAGGTTTGCGTTTGATCGCAAATGTTGCGGTTAGCAAGAGTCGCTACCGACTTTTCTTTTATCCAATAAGGAAAGGTGAAAAAGCACAGGAAAGACCTTTAGAGATGTTTTCTTGACTATGGGGGTAGATTATGAAAAGGGAAGGTATTAGCACCCTTTTCATCTGTGATTTTCCATGGGCTCTTAGTTACTTGCTAGATCACTTGTTTTTGTTTGAAATTGTGCTTTGTGTGGTTTTTGAAAGTATTTTGTAAACACTCCATCGTTTAGGCAAACTTTGTAATGATTCTCGTTCGTAAGAATGTATACAAAGTGTTGATCTTTTGAAAATGTTTTCAAGTTTGAAAGATGTGTTTTTGAAAGTGATTTTGAAAAGGTGTCTTTGCAATGATTCTCGTCTCTATAAGAACGCATACAAAATGTTGTCTTTTGAAAATGTTTCAAAGTGAGAGTGTTGGTGTATAAAATGTTTTTGTTGTGAGCAAGCAAGCAACTAGGAGCGAATCTACCTACTCAAAAGGTCTTAGGTGTTCTTTTCCTCCTCCTTTAGATGTTGTTATCTTTACCATTGTTTTGGTAAGAAGCCTCATCGTTGGATGTGAAGGGACGGGCACGGGACGTTTTTGTATAGTTATAGAAGGCAACTTATGGGACGTTTTAGCAATGTCGTTTTAGGGACTAGATCGTTTACCGAAGACAACATCGAGAGTCATCGAGGGACTACGATCTTTTATCGAGGGTCTTTGCTAAAACGCCCATATTCGAGGGACATGACTATTTTTCCGATAGGCAATAAGGTGGGATTACCCTAAGGGAGCTAGTGTGCAAGTGTGTTTGATTGCATGTATTTTGTCTTGTATTTAAGAGTTATCTATTTGTTGATTTTATCTTGCCATACATTCTAATTACTAGCAATATATGAAAGCAAAAATAAAATGCGGAAAATAAAATCCTAAGCTATTACATCTTTAGGGGGATGGGGGTTCAATTTGCAAATAGGGATGAAATAAATATATAATTATTATAACCACATCGAACTAATGGGCAGTAATGAAAAATATATGCATAAACAGTATAGAAAATGGGAGAAACTGCTCTTTGAACCATTATGTGTCGACACATGCTGTTATGCATCGACACATAACCTTTCCTTGCTCCTGTAAAGAAAAATTAGCTCAGTATGAGTCGACACATAATGGTATGTGTCGACTCATACACCTTCTTTGTGTCGACGCATACGCATTTTGTATCGACCCATGGACTTTTCAACCTTCTGTTTTAGGACCTGGGATCAGTATGAGTCGATGCATGAGGTTTATGTGTCGATTCATACCCTGTTTTTTACTAGGATGAGTCGACATATGTGTGTATGTGTCGATACATACTGTGTTTTTCTGCCTTAAACATTGTTTTATTGTCCATACATGGTAGTTTACGACATATGATTGATAAATATAAACAGCAAGCAAACGGTTAGCTAAAATGGGGCAACAATTACTACATCTTATCTTCAAGAATAAATCATTAATGATGTATGAAAAAAATACCAAGTCAAGAAGACTTACCTAGAAATTACACTTGGTGTTTGAAATCTGAATACTTTTCAAGATGTTGTGAGGGCTCCAATGAATCTCCAGGCAGCTTGTTCCAAACTATTGAAACCCAGTCAAGGCTTATTCCAAACTGTTGAAACCCAGCCAAGTTGTACAGTATTGTTTTTATGTTTGGATGGTGAGGATAATGGCACTAACAGAAACTGTTTTAGTGTTTTTACACTCTCTATGTGCTAAGGTGTTTGGTTTATAGGAGAGTTTGTCAGATGGAATAATGGATTGAAGTCCTGTTTTGAATGAGATTAGAGCTGGTTTCTTTCTGAATGAGTCAAAATTACAACGAACACTATTTTTCTGTTCAAAACTCTCTCTTCTCTCCAAAAATTCCAACCCCTATGTCTTATGAAACAGTTCCTTTTGTAGCCCCTTGACTGAGGTTTAGGGGGGAAATAAAATAAGTCATTTTGAATTGTTCTTTTGCCTAGTGTTTTGATACTTTATTCACACAATTTTATTTTTCCATTTTAGTGTAATATTGAGGCTGTTGTGATGCAGATTGGTGCAGAGTGCATAGAGCATTTTTGGACTGTATAGGACAACATATGCAGATTTGTGATGCAGCATAGCACAAGGTTTTTTGCAGGACAGCAATGGAGCAAGCTTTTGGGATGTTGGGACAATGCAGCATATCATGCTTTATTCAACTTGGACAGCAAAATTTGTAGTATGAAACAAATTTGGTCTTATGGAGTATTTTATGCACATTGTATCAAGGACAAAACATTATGGCAAGTTTTTTTTTTTAGTTAAATAGGAAAATCCAAACACGACATAGTTTTAGAATTTGTAAAATTTTCAAAAATGTCACTTGGTAACAACTTGAATTATTTGCCTCATTTTAGAATATTTAAATTGTAGTAAAATGTCATGAGGCAAATGAAATTAACAAGTATAGAAAATATTTAGAAAATTTTCAAAGTCTTGCAAAAGTTGGATTTTTTATTCTCTTGATTTCTTTGATGATCAAATTTCACCTTTTGGACGTCTTGACGCAATGTGATTTTTGGGACTCAAATTTGGTCAAAAAGTCAAAGTTTGATTTTTCAATGTGTTTTTGACCATTTTGCCCTTGTGAATGATTTTCTTGGAAAATTTGTAATTCAAGGCTGGAAACTTGATAGAAGTAAACCTGAGGGTCCAGGATGATTTTTTTAAGAAATGAGAGGGTAAATTTTGGGGTACTACAGTTGCCTCTGTTCAATCTTCTTAAGCATGAGGATGTAGATTGACTGGTCTGCCTTTCGTGATCGAAAGGTAGAAGATGATTGAACACTAAAGTGCCCAGAAATTTGCACTCGCATGAAGTAATACTGATTAGTGATATCGGGAATAGGCTTACAAATTCCATTTGGAAGGCGACGGAGAATCGTCGGAGATGGGCTTAAAGATGCCATCCAGAAAAGATCAGTTGCATAAGAGATTCCTTGGCGAGAATTCTTGTACCTGCTGTTGAGGAGAACTTCGTCAGGGAATGTTGATTTATGTCCTGGGAAGTAGAGTCTAAGAGCTTTGGTTGTCCATTACTTTGTTGGGGAATTAACTCTTAATCGAGGAGGTGAAAGTAGAATGCATATCTGGTTAGGGTCCAGGCTGTACAACGACTTACTGGGGGAATATGAAATCGGTCGTATTTGGACGGGTCCGAGCCTTACAGTGTTGTAAACTGTTATCTAGAGATAAGAGAGAAGGAATCTGGGTAGTAGGGTTACTTCGAAATGAAAGCCTGGATAGTGGGGCTATTTCGAAATGAAAGCCTGGATAGTAGGACTATGAGAAGGAACCTGGATAGTAGGGTTACTTCAAGATGAAAGCCTGGATAGTAGGGCTTATGGGAAGGAACCTGGATAGTAGGGTTACTTCAAGATGAAAGCTTAGATCTTAATGAGTATCAGGATGGCATTCATATCTGGAGTGTATCTGAAATGTATCAAAAGTTGAATTTGAATGAGTATCAGGATGGAATCCGTATCTGATGCGTATCTAAACTGTATCTAGAAGTTGAATCTGAATTAGTATTAGGATGGCATCCGTATTTGGAGCGCATCTGAACTGTATCTAGAAGCTGAATCTGAATGAGTATCAGGATGGCATCCGTATCTGGTGCGTATCTGAACTGTATCTGAAAGCTGCCTTTGGATGAGTATCAGGATGGCATCCGTATCTGGAGCATATCTGAACTGTATCTGAAAGTTGTCTTTGAATGAGTATCAGGATGGCATCTGTATCTGGTGCGCATTTGAACTGTATCTAGAAGCTGAATCTGAATGAGTATCAGGATGGCATATGTATCTGGTGCGTATCTAAACTATATCTGAAAGCTGAATCTGAATGAGTATCAGGATGGCATCCGTATATGGAGCGTATCTGAACTGTATCTGAAAGTTATCTTTGAATGAGTATCAGGATGGCATCTGTATCTGGTGTGTATCTGGACTGTATCTAGAAGCTGAATCTTAATGAGTATCAGGATGGAATCCGTATCTGGTGCGTATCTGAACTGTATCTGAAATTTTTCTTTGAATGAGTATCAGGATGGCATCCGTATCTGGTGCGTATCTGAACTGTATCTAGAAGCTGAATCTTAATGAGTATCAGGATGGCATCCGTATCTGGTGTGTATCTGAAAGTTGAATCTGAATGAGTATCAGGAAGGCATCCATATCTGGTGCGTATCTGAACTGTATCTGAAAGCAGTCTTTGAATGAGTATCAGGATGGCATCCGTATCTGGTGTGTATCTGAACTGTATCTGAAAGCTCAGTAGGATGAAGGAATCTGGGGCGATTACTACCTCAGCAAGATGATGAAGGAATCTTGGATGATCACTACCTCAGCAGGATGATGAAGGAATCTGGGACGATTACTACTTCAAAAGATGATGATCTTTGTCTGTTGATTGATCTTTCCTGAAAAGGTAAAGAATTAGTTGTATGCAATGTCATGATGTATGCATTTCCTAATGATGTTCTCAAAATAAATGAGATTTGTGTTATATGTATTTTGTATGCATATGTTATGATTGTTGTTGAAATGTAATTTTGTCTTGGAAAATAAATCCTTGACAAGTGTTGGGGAGTCATTAAATCCCGGACTGCTATTGAAGAGTAGGTGTGTCTTCAAACTTTGCCTAGAATGTTTCCACTGAGGATTCATGTTTTGTTGAGAAGAACTCCGCTGGGTAATATTGACTTTTTTTTAGAATACTCTGTTGGAGAGTGTTGATTCCTGATTGGAAAAGAGATCAGGAGTCTCGGTTGTTCGTTGCTCTAATGGGAGTTATCTCTTGATGGATGAAGTTGAACTGATATTTGGTCGGGTCCAGGCTTCACAGTAACTTGTTAGGGATTGTAGAGTAGCCTACTGGCGAAGAGGAGTTGTGGTCCTTTGATTTGTAGTAGTCGTAGAGGAAAACTCAAACTGGGAAATCCTGCCATTTTTTGGGGAAATAAACCCTGTGGCTCAGTCTGGCGGAGAAGTGGCGACTTCACTAGCAGAAATCCTCAAGGATTCTTGAAGTCAACTCAGTTGGGAAGAGATTTTTAGAGATTGAAAATATGGCTAGGAGTCATCCCACGAGAAGGATGTTGGGAAGATTTGTCAATGCCCCTAGTAGCAGGTGATTACGGCACTACCAGGAACTGTTTGATTGTAAGTAAACCTTTGCTGAGATTGGTGTTCAAAGCCCTAAGTAATGGAGATGGAGACCTGCCCCTGGTTATTCTGCACTTCTTAAGAGATTTCTTGGAATCTTGACTTGACTGCCCCAGATGTGCTGAATAGTGGCATGTTATGCCCCCTTGTTGATAGGAGATTTGTCATTGGAAATGTCATCCCACTTGAAGTGATTTTGTTCACTGAGAGAGCTTTCGTTCACTGGATATTCGTTGTGTGAATTTCTCCGCTGTCAAATAAATAGCCATGTGCAAACATCGATATTCAAATAATGCAAAGCTTATGTTTGTCTTGAAATTTTTGAAAATGCGTTTTAGCAAGTAAATAAATTTTTGTAAGAAAAATTCAACTCAGGGTTTTGAGTAAGCCCTTACAGGAGTCAGGATACCTTTTGTAACAGTATGCTTTCAAACTAACCCATGCTTCAATTAGGACTTTTGAAGGGTTATAGCGTGGCTTGGTTCACGGTTTAATAAACAAAGGATAAAGGCTCAAAACGTATTTGTACCCACCCGCTCTTCGTGACGTTCTTCAGTCCTAAACTCAGTTAATTGTGCGTTTGAACTCTAATTGAGTCTGGAATGACGTTTTGGTGATGGTTCAGACAAGTTAAGTTTGTCGGAAGGCAGTCATTTTTGCAACATTTTTTTCAAGTTGTTGAGGATTTGTAGTGACCTCTTTCTTTTGATTTGTTATCCCTAATTTTTGCCTGACTATTCTTGTTTTAAGATTACAATCAGCGGGATGCCCCAGTTTTTTTTCTTAAGTCTCCTTTGTAGGTTTTGAGTTAGTGGGCTTTTCCTTTTTTTTAGAGAGATAATGACTACCTATGTGCTAGGGAACCATCACTGTCTTTTGACTCCAGAGGAATGTTTTTGATGTCATTCGTCGTATTACGAGATGAGATTTTGCGGCTAAATGCGCGTTTGAATCAACTGAGAGACTACCCTGTCCCAGGTTTTGATTAAAGGTTTCAATTTGTGTAAGAAAGAAAACTTCTACTTCTTTGGCTCAAATGGGTTGACTAGGGATTATCTTCCTTATAACTCCAGTGTTTAGGATTTGTAAGAAACGCCTGTACATCATCAGCAATGTCTGTTCAAAAGTATACTGTATGAGATTATGGCATCGTTTTCATCATCCTTCCTCTAAAGGCTTGTAATTTTTAGCAAGAGTTGAATGTCATAGAGAGTAAAAAAGCATAGTTTAAATATAGTGAAAACGAATGGATGAATTCAAGATAAATATATGCAATGCATTAATGAAACAAAGTTTGACATTAATGGATAATTGTTTGAACAATAAAAGAGATTACAATTGAAAAATAAAATGAACAGAAGCCTCTTTATCTGAACTTGTTACTTTAGGTGGTGAGCCTTTGAGGGACGGAAGAAAAATTCAATCTGGCCATCTTGTGTGAACTCCAGCATTCCTTCGTCGATCAGGTTCTGAATCTTGTACTTCAGCGCCCAACAATCGTTTGTATCATGCCCAGGACGATCAAAATGATAGGCACACCTGGCATCGAGATTGTAGCTGGGAGAAAAGTTTTAGGATTTGGATGAGGTCTTATTGGTGTAATCAGATTCATCCTCAGCATGTGTTGCAAAGCTTGAGATAGTGGTATGTTGATGTTGGTAAACTGTCTTTTGGGCTCGCTTTGCCTTTGCTGATTTTCCGGTTGATGTTGACGAAGTCATTGTTGGGCTCATGTCGTGGAAGCAATTTGGGAATGTCTTCTCTCCCTTAAACCGACTTCTTGTCTCATGGGAGGCTGATCAGTGACTTGATTTCCAATCCTGGTTGCTTTCCCCATACGATTGCAATCGTCTCGACGAAGCTTGTTAATGAGGACTCTCAGCTCTTCTCCTTGAGCCAACTTTTGGATGAGAGCCATCTGGCCCACCAGTTGTCCCATCATCTAGACTTTCATTACGGATATCTCAGTTTGTAGTTGCTCCAACTGGTCATCTTTGTTGCCCTCAGGATTCCCCATGATCACGCCCCTAGTGAGGAGCGCCTTGACCTCTTCTTGTCCCTTAGATAGGTTCAAGAACATCTCTTGAAGTTGATCGTTTTGAGCCTGGATGCCCTTCACCGTTTGTTCCATATCCATCTTACTGAAATAAACAGTAGGAAGATAAGGAGATTTGTATGGGAGAAACCTATCATGATATGATGCATGATATGTGGATGAATGTTTTCAAGGATCTCGCGGGATTAGTAGTCACTTTCAGTTTTGATTGGAGAACTTCGTATCAGTGGATGTCCTTCCACGAGAATTAAGCTCATCATGTCGAGTGGGTTGTAGCCTTTGACTCAAGTTTGTTGTACTTGATCCTCGGCGGAGTTTGGTTAAAGGAAAATAAATCCTCTTGCCCCCTGATAGACGTCTGGTTCAATGTGACCCTGTATCAAAGGCCCTTGAGATCCTTGAAACAATTACTGAAAATGATATGGTATGATGCTATGATGTTATGTATAAATATGCAAAGTAATCAAGTTTATATACAAATAATCATATACACAAAGCAACCAAGTCCTTAGGTTCAAGCTTGCATGGAGTTTGTAGGTAAGTACCCTTTTGAAGTTTAGTTGGCTCAAACCTGTCCTAGCAATAGTAACTGGGTTCTAAGGAGCTCAATATCACTGGTCTGTTTTCTCGGGCATTATTTCAGCGCAAACCTCTTAAATGGCGATCGAAATATCCCAAAAACCAAACCTCAATGAATGTAGTATCGAGTATCTACCAACTTCAGACTGCACCAAAGCCGGTCATCTCACTACATCCTAAAGGCCAAGTTGGTCAAGTAAAGGTTCTAAAAGTTCATTAGTGCTTCATGACATCACTCAGCGGCCCCGTATTCTCTTTGATTAACTCAAAGTCTACCGGTACCCACAAATATGTCGCACTAACGTAGCTATTGCTTAGACCATGTCGGTATACCCCACACAGTTTCCACAATGTATTGCTACTTACCTATAATGTATCCCAAATTCAGGTAGAGGATTCAAACCCAAACAAAGAACCATAATGTAAAGAAAACAAGCCAAACAATAAAAGCAAATAAATGTGATTTATCTCTAAGGTAACCCCACTTTTAGAACAATCCCCAGCAGAGTCTCCAGTTCTGTAATACGGTGGGAGAACTGACTTGAAGGTTTGCGTTTGATCGCAAATGTTGCGGTTAGCAAGAGTCGCCACCGACTTTTCTTTTATCCAATAAGGAAAGATGAAAAAGCACAGGAAAGACTTTTAGAGATGTTTTCTTGAGTTCGGGGGGTAGATCATGAAAAGGGAAGGTATTGGCACCCTTTTCATCTGTGGTTTTCCATGGGCTCTTAGTTACTTGCTAGATCACTTTCTTTTGTTTTAAATTGTGTTTTGTGTGGTTTTTGAAAGTATTTTGTAAAGACGCCATCGTTTAGGCAAACTTTGTAATGATTCTCGTTCGTAAGAATGTATACAAAGTGTTGATCTTTTGAAAATGTTTTCATGTTTGAAAGATGTGTTTTTGAAAGTGATTTTGAAAATGTGTCTTTGTAATGATTCTCGTCTCTATAAGAACGCATACAAAGTGTTGTCTTTTGAAAATGTTTCAAAGTGAGAGTGTTGGTGTATAGAATGTTTGTGTTATGAGCAAGCAAGCAACTAATAGCGAATCTACCTACTCAAAAGTTCTTAGGTGTTCTTTTCCTCCTCCTTTAGATGTTGCTATCTTTAGCATTGTTTTGGTAAGAACCCCCATCGTTGGATGTGAAGGGATGGGCACGGGACGTTTTTGTATAGTCATAGAAGGCAACTAATGGGACATTTTAGCAATATCGTTTTAGGGACTAGATCATTTACCGAAGGCAACATCGAGGGACTACGATCTTTTATCGAGGGTTTTTGCTAAAACGCCCATATTCGAGGGACATGACTATTTTTCCGATAGGCAACAAGGTAGGATTACCCTAAGGGAGCTAGTGTGGAAGTGTGTTTGATTGCATGCATTTTGTCTTGTATTTAAGAGTTATCTATTTGTTGATTTTATCTTGCCATACATTCTAATTACTAGCAATATATGAAAGCAAAAATAAAATGCAGAAAATAAAATCCTAAGCTATTACATCTTAAGGGGGATGGGGGTTCAATTTGCAAATAGGGATGAAATAAATGCAGAATCATTACAACCACATCGAACTAATGGGCAGTAATGAAAAATATATGCATAAACAGTATAGAAAATATGAGAAACTGCTCTTTGAATCATTATGTGTCGACACATGCTGTTATGCATCGACACATAACCTTTCCTTGCTCCTGTAAAGAAAAATTAGCTCAGTATGAGTCGACACATAATGGGATGTGTCGACTCATACACCTTCTTTGTATCGGCGCATACGCATTTTGTATCGACTCATGGACTTTTCAACCTTCTGTTTTAGGACCTGGGATCAGTATGAGTCGATGCATGAGGTTTATGTGTCGATTCATACCCTGTTTTTTACTAGGATGAGTCGACACATGTGTGTATGTTTCGATACATACTGTGTTTTTTTGCCTTAAACATTGCTTTATTGTCCATACATGGAAGTTTACGATATATGATTGATAAATATAAACAACAAGCAAACAATTAGCTAAAATGGGACAGCAATTACTACATCTTATCTTCAAGAATAGATCATTAATGATGTATGAAAAAAAATACCAAGTCAAGAAGACTTACTTGGAAACTACACTTGGTGTTTGAAATCTGAATACTTTTCAAGATGTTGTGAGGGCTCCAATGAATCTCCAGGCAGCTTGTTCCAAACTATTGAAACCCAGTCAAGGCTTATTCCAAACTATTGAAACCCAACCAAGTTGTACAGTATTGTTTTTATGTTTGGATGGTGAGGATAATGGTACTAACAGAAACTGTTTTAGTGTTTTTACACTCTCTATGTGCTAAGGTGTTTGGTTTATGGGAGAGTTTGTTAGATGGAATAATGGATTGAAGTCCTGTTTTGAATGAGATTAGAGCTGGTTTCTTTCTGAATGAGTCAAAATTACAAAGAACACTATTTTTTTGTTCAAAACTCTCTCTTCTCTCCAAAAATTCCAACCCCTATGTCTTATGAAACAGTTCCTTTTGTAGCCCCTTGACTGAGGTTTAGGGGGGAAATAAAATAAGTCATTTTGAATTTTTATTTTCCCTAGTGTTTTGATACTTTATTCACACAATTTTATTTTTCCATTTTGGTGCAATATTGGGGCTGTTGTGATGCAGATTGGTGCAGACTGCATAGAGCAGTTTTGGACTGTATAGGACACCATATGAAGATTTGTGGTGCAGCATAGAACAAGGTTTTTTGCAGGACAGCAATGGAGTAGGCTTTTGGGGTGTTGGGATAATGCAGCATGTCATGCTTTATTCAACTTGGACAGCAAAATTTGTATTATGAAACAAATTTGGTCTTATGGAGTATTTTATGCACATTGTATCAAGGACAAAACATTATGGCAAAGTTTTTTTTTTAGTTAAATAGAAAAATCCAAACAAGACATAGTTTTAGAATTTGTAAAATTTGCAAAAATGTCACTTGGTAACAACTTGAATTATTTGCCTCATTTTAGAATATTTGGAATTGTAGTAAAATGTCATGAGGCAAATGAAATTAACAAGTATAGAAAATACTTAGAAAATTTTCAAATACTTGCAAAAGTTGGATTTTTGATTCTCTTGATTTCTTTGATGATCAAATTTCACCTTTTGAACACATTGACGCAATGTGATTTTTGGGACTCAAATTTGGTCAAAAAGTCAAAGTTTGATTTTTTCAGTGTGCTTTTGACCATTTTGCCCTTATGAATGATTTTCTTGGAAAATTTGTAATTCAAGGCTTGAAACTTGATAGAAGCAAACCTGAGGGTCCAGGATGATTTTTTTTTAGAAATGAGAGGGCAAATTTTGGAGTACAACATATACCCCTGTGCAAAAATGGGTCAAGTTCAATTTCTGAACTTGGGCCCTTAATATCCTCGCCTCGCTCTGTGTTCTACCATACTCTTTATCAATGAAATACTTAAAATAGCTAACCAACGATCAAACCATTTTTATACTAACATAATAAAACCCCAGATATTTTCGAAAAAATGATTAAATAGAATTACTTTCAAAATTAACTGCGAGTTATGCCTACAATCACTCAACTTACAACCCAGACAAGGTTCAAGGATAATTCGAAATAAATTCTATGAAATCCTACAAAAAACACCATCCAACACTACGAACTACGAATTGGAATTCTGATTCCTCATAAGAGGAAACAAAGCCATGCGACTTAAAATCAGTGGCGAGTACCCTAACTAAAAACTTAAAACCCTATTCCTAAACCTTAAACCTAAACCCTAGTATCCTTGTGAACAAGGTAGATTAAGGGTGCCTAACACCTTCCTTTCGTCTAAAGTGAGTCAAGAACTTAGAACCTTTGTATCATCAATTAGGGTTATTCCGTTATATTCCCGTCTTAGGATAAAAATTAATGACCGCGACTCTATATTTTTTCCGGTTATTACAGTTGGAGACTCTGCTGGAGAATTCAACCCTAGGGTTTAGAAGCCTCTCCTTTTTGGGTTTAGGGTTTTTGTTAGGGTTTTTATTCTTGATGTTTTTCTAAATTTTCTTATTTATTTATTTTGTCTATTTATTTGTTTTTATGTTATTTTCATTATCCTATTTTATTTATGGTGGGATTTTAATTTAGAATAATTCAAATCCTTAGAAAGAAGGTTCGTCTATTGGACAAGGGGATATATCATCTTTATGAGTTTTTGTGACGACTTAGCCTAGAGTCGGTGGAATTCCAAAAAAGGAATATGTCTCAAGAGGTATCCTCTTGGGGGATAAGACTTTGGAATGAAACCAATGACTCTTTGTATAACCCTTAACCAAATTCTCATGTGAGACCTTATACGTCCTTAGAGACGAAATTTTCGGCCTACAATGAGGCCCCGCTTAAGGGAGGCCCTTGTGCCTTTTCCTCTAGTGTTATCCATGATACCCTTAAGGAAGTCATCATATGGGGAGGGTAAAATATTTGTAGGCTAAAACTAGGAACTTACGTTCTAAGGAAACTATTGTCATCCCATCATTCATAGAAAGCCTTCCCACGAGTGATATTCTATTGTAATTTTAAACCTATGTAGGGTTACCTCTTTATCATTATTATACCCTAAACTTGTAGGGGTATTCTTTGTTTTAGCTCGTAGATTTTTCTATTTAGTCATAATCCCTAGCCTGTAGGGATCCCCTCTTGTGTGTCATTATCCTTATAACCTTTATAGGATATTGTTCCCCATATAGAACCTTCCCACAAAAGACGTCCTCGTTGATGCACGCCATGTGGCCTATATCAGGCCATGGGATTTGGTGATCACTAACCGGTTACCACGTGCTCTCTTCCATGTTATTCCCTCAAGTCCAATATTCATCTCAATTATCAATTGGTCTATCATAATTCCTAGCATGTAGGAATTCGTGTCCCTCTGTTACAATCCCTAGCTTGTAGGGATTCCTCTTCGTGTTTCATTGTCCATAACCCTTAAGGAGTTACTACCTGTCTCAATCTCTGATTCAGTGTAGGGTATCCTTATTTCCATGTCTATCATTAAACCCGTATAGGATACCCTTATGTTTACCTTCATTCATTCCCTTAAAGCCACAAATATTTTTGCATACCATACATTCATACATACACATTTCCATCTTCTCCCTTTTCCAACTATCATCCAGCTAACAGATTGTCCAATATTCAAAAAACAAATTCCAAGCATGCTTCAAAAAAACTTAACGGACCTTAAGAAATTCATAATTTGTTGAAGAAGAAAGTCAACCAGTGAGCTTGGTTCTACAAATCTTGTTAAGGAGATAAGGAAACCCTTCGCCATACAAGTCAAAGGCATACAACGGCTCAAATACAACTATCATTGGTGACTCTTCCACATCAAGATCAACTGCCATATCGGCAGAATAGGTATGCCTAAGAAATGTCAAGGGTCACCCCCATGCTCTGACAAGTCCAAGAACATCCAAAAGCTCTCCTAAAGTCAAGATGATCAATAAAGAAGTTGTTCCATAGGATCATTAAACTTTATCAATTTCAAATTGAAATTTCTATGTTGCTAAGTTGTATTTGGTGTAAAATTGTATATTTTGACTATTGATTCAAATAAATAATCATGCATGTTTTTTAAATCAATCCATTTGTATTCACTATTCTATCACTTTCCATAAATAGTCAACGACTTACCATTTTCACTCTTCTTTTCCATTTTCATTTTTTAACTTTAACAAACTTTGAGGAAGAATGATAAAAACTAAATAACTGAATTTTTCTAAACTATACTTTCAATGGTAAGACCAAGCTAACGCTGTAAGGCATTGTTTCACTCCCCAAATAGTGGAGATATAAGGAAATAGTTCGTAGTTAACCCCCTCGAGCAAGGATTTGGAGTTTTGTTCTATTTTCTAAAATTAAAAAAAAAAACCTTAATTTCAACCAGGGGCTGGGTAGATTTCAATTAATTCAATGATACATTCAATTCCTAGGAGAATCGGGCAATCTAAGCAAAGGTTCAAGCATATCTCTTTCCTCGATACGTAATTGAGGAAACGATCTAAGCAAAGGTTCAAGCACATCCTTTTCCTTACATTCATCATCCAAGATTAAGGAATCAATGAAGATAAAGTCCACGACATTCTTCCTCAATACATCATTCAAGATCGAGGAAACAACGAAGACGAAGCTTACAACAATCAGTATAGCAGTCACAAATGTTCAAAATAATTTTAAAAAATAAATTCAAAAAAATAAAAGCCCACTAAGTCAAGTTAAAATTGAAAAAACCTGGCTTAGGAAAAAGTTAGGGTATTCCGATGGATCGCAAATTCAAAAGGATTGGTCCATGCAAAAATAAGGGATTGAAAAAAAAAGAATATTGGAGAAAAATCTTGTGACTTCCACCTCAAAAAAGGCTTCCCGTCAATTCTTGGATCTTATCAAACGCTTTTTATCGGTGCTTGGATCTTTATCTACGCTTCTCATCATCTACGCGACTGCGAAATTTCTCTTGGAGATTGAATGCATTTGTTGCATTAATTGGATTTAGGATTGGAAAACATCAAGGAGAATGGGGTGGGATAAATAAATTTTGAGCCTTATATCCTTTGTTTCTTGAACCACGAACCATGGTCATGTTACAACCTTCAAAAGTCTTAATTGAAGCAAGGTTAACTATGAAAGCATACTCGACATAATTTGTGTTAAACTGACTCCTATGTTTGTTAAAATTATTGCTGACCACTTCGCTTCTTCGAATCTCCATATCTAATCATCCATTTCTATTCCATAACAAACTTAAATTTCAAAACTTGCATGTACATCAAACATAATTACTTTTCAAAATGTACAATTTTATCTACGAATAGACACTGAGCATTAAAGGAAATATCAAAATTGGTTTAATCAAAAGCGACCCTTTCCAAGAAGCTCCTAACAAGGGGAAAATCATCCAAAAAAGAACCCTATAATCATAAGCAAGACTAGTGATCTTAGGGGAATATCACATGAAGATCCTATTGACTAGGAGTGATCATTCTGAGATTCAATCAACTTGGATCACATTTAAAACCACTAATCAGGGGCATACTGTTGTACCCCAAAATTTGCCCTCCCATAATCTTCAAAGTTTTGCCTCAAAGGGTTCAAAGTCTACTCAAGGGCTACACAGTCAAACCATCCTCCTAAGCCATGCAAATTAGGGTTTTGGTTCTTGCAAGGAAGTTGAGGTTTTCAAGGGCTCAATCAAGTCCCATATGCTCATGCACATTGTCAAGCACCTACATGTCAAGTTTCAAGGCTCACAAGGTCAAGTTGCACAGTCAAAAACCCTAATTGCCTCACAGTCAACTGCAGGGGCAAAATGGTCATTTGGCAGTCAAAAGTCAAAAATTTTGGTCAACATCTTATTTTGAAGCCACAATCATCATTTGGTCAAGTCTTGACCATGATTTCACAAGAATGGCTCAAAAATCATCAAGATGCAAAAGTTTCTATTTTTGGACAGTTGAAAAGTCAACTGTAACTTGACCAAAGCATAACTTTTTCATGGTTCATCAGAAAAATCCCATCCAATGCTCATATTGAAGGGGAAGACATTTCCTACAACTCATCTTCACATTCCAAGTCCAAGAAATGCTCTCACAAAAAGTTATCAATTTCAACATTATAGGTCATTTTCAAAAGTCAACAAAAGGGACTTTAAGTCAAAGACCATAACTTGAGATTGGTAAATCAAATTGACATGGGACCAAATACATTGGTTAGAGGACTTCAAGACCTTTCCAAAATGTCCAAGAACATGTTCACAGCTTCAAAATTGAGCAAGATATGCATTGGAGAAGTTGGGAAATTTTTGTGAAATGGCCAAAGTCAATTATCCTTGAAATTTCATTTTTTTGACAAAATGGGCCCACTTTTTCCACTTGATTCAGCTTGGCCATGCTTCCCACGTGTCCCACAATTTATTTCAAGATTTAAAATTATTTTTTTCATTTTTATTTAATTTTATTTGATTTAATTCATTTTAAATCTTTAAAATTCAAATAAAAATCAAAGAAATTAATGGAGGGATATATTTTGTGTTGAATAGCTTTGATACACCTTGAATTACCTTCCAAATTCGTGCAAGGCCTATTCCAAGCAAGAAAATTCAAATTTTCACAAATATGGCAAGTGGTTCAATGTTGGTTATGGAGGAAATCAAGAACATAATTGCATAAGCTTAATGACCATTATTTGGATTGATACACATTTCATTACTATATATACAAGCCTTCCCAACCTCATTCAAAAGATAGTGTGTGCAGAAACGGCCAAGAGCAAAACCAAAAATTATTCAAAAAGTGAGAGTTCTAAAACATAGTTGCGAGCATCTTCAGATCAAAACAAGCACATGGTTCTATTCCTTGCCACACCCTGAAGCTAAAGCAACCTTTGCCAAGTCCTGAGGCTCATACCGCGCTGTAAGTTGTTCCCAGGTCCCCCATAATTCTCATATCATTTTTGTTAACGCGTTCTTGTGTAGTTTCTCAAGTAGTTTCCACCATAAGCCTCACCCATCCAACAAGCCAAGTGTCATTGGAGGCAGATCTAAAGGCCCAGAACGCAAGAGTACTATGCTCTGGAGTCAGCGCATGCGTAGGCAACCGAAAAAAGTCAAATAAGGCTTCTTGTTGTTGGGCCAGAATTACTTCATAAAACCTCCATGAAGGCCATCTCACCCCCTTGGGTTTATTTACTTTTTTCTTATTTTATTTTATTTTGTCATTTTCTTTTCTTTTATTTATTTGCCTTATTTTATTTTTTTAATAATTAGCATAATTAACATATTTTCATAAAAAATAAAAAAAAATAGAACTAACATCATTATTATTATTATATTATTTTGTAAATAAACATTAATTGAAATAGTTTAATTAGGCAATTTTGACTTTTCTTTTAATAATTAAAATAATTTAGAATTAGGTTGACTTAATTTTGTTTCTTTTTATTTTATTTCATAAAAAACATAAAAAACACAAAAATATATTTTCTTTTAATTAATTAGTTTAATTATTTAATTAATTGCATTTAATTGACAAAAAGACAAAAAATCAATTTCTTTTCTAAAAAGGGTCAACACCTTTAGACATTCCCGATTAATTTATTCGCGCACATTTACTTTATTTGATTATTATGTAATTACCTTCAAGAATGTAATAGTTAAATAGGTTTATCGCTTTATTTAATTTTCGTACTTATTTACTAAAAAACGGGTCTTTGTAATTTTTGGCGATGTATAGACCCGCGCCTTGTAATAGCGTAGGATTTATGTTTCCGCAATTTACTTTCCGCACCCCTTAACTGTTAACTTGCATGAAAGAATGTATGTAAATAAAAACAACCCGTAGCTCACTAATTACCAAGACAAACATTAACTGAATACAACACACAAAACACACACCACTTCTAGGGTACGCCTCACTCGTTGCCTTCGAAACGTGGTCGTCAAGTATAGGATGTTTTAGCGGTCCTTATGTCCATGATCCAGTTGCCTCGAAACAGTTGCCTCGAAACAGTTTCCTCGAAACAGTCGCTTCGAAATGGTTGCCTCGGAATAAAAAAAAGGATCAAGGACATAAGGGTAGCTTCTAAGGTGTCCTAACTGTTGCTTCGGTGACCACACTGTCCCTACAATCGAATTGACCCGAATACCTCCAACGATGGTGCTACCTACCTCTCAATGGTGGGATAGCACTATCTAAAAGACTCTTACACAACCTAATTCCTTAGAGTAGGTATATTTCTCTTAAGTACTTGCTCTTTTCAAAACAAAACAAAAACATCTTTTCACACCTTACACTTTCAAAAAGTTTTCAAACAATACTTCATACACTCTTGAGGACTGAAACAAGAGTTACCTAGAAGTTTTCAAACGAACTTTTTCAAAACACACCTACACTTGAAAAGCAAACAATTTTGAAAACATAAGAGCAAGTACCTAAGAGCCCGTGGATAACCACGGATAGAAAGAGTGCTAACACCTTCCCCTTCTATAAATCTACCTCCCGAACCGAGAAACATTCTCGAATAAGGAATATTGTTGTGCTTTTGTCCTTTCCATGTTGGAGAACATAAAAGACGGTGGCGACTCTTGCTTCCGCGAAATTTTGCGAAACCAGCTAAAAACAGTCAGTTCTCATTCCCACCGATCACAGAACTGGCGACTCTGCTGGGGAGTAACTTAAAGTGAGGTGTACCTTAGGATAGATCATACTTATGTTTTCAATTGCCTGATTTGTATGCTTTAATATTATTGGGTCTGTCTTGGGAGTTCTATAGATCCTAACCCGGATCTGGGGGATACCTCTTAGAAAGTAGCAAAAAGACTGTGAGGGAACTGTGCGGGGTATACCGACACGGTTGAAGCAGTCTGCTACGTTGATGTGGCACTTTGGTGAGTACCGGTAACCCTTGAGTCAAGTCAAGGAGAGTACGGGGCCACCGCGTGGTGTCGTGAAGCATCAACTGACCTTAGGAACCTTAATTGAACCATCTTGGCCTCTTTAGGGTAGTGAGATAACTACTTTGGTGCAGTCCGAAGTTAGTTGATACTCGATGCTACACTCAGTTGAGGGTTGTTTTCTTGGGATATTTTGATCGCCAGTTTAGTGGCTAAATCGAAACGATGAACACAGAAAACAATCCAATGATATTGAGCTCCTTAGAACCCGGTTACTTTGATAGGACAGGTTTGAGCCCACCAACTTCAAGAGGGTAGTACCCCAAACTTCATGCTGGCCTAAACTCTAAGGGCTCTTTGTGTGACTTGTGTGCCTTCAAAACTTGACTACTTGCATACTTGTTATCTGACACTTGAGTTTCTTGCAGGTTTTGTTTACAGTCCTTAATCTGGACTCATAACAGGGTTTACCTACATTACTCCACAGCATAACATCATACCATCATACCATCATACCATTGCATACATCCTACATAAGGACTAATCCATTTCAAGGATCTCAAGGGCTTGTGATGCAGGTCATGATGAATCAAATGTCTAGCAAGGGGCAAAGGGGATTTTTTTCCTCTAGCCAAGGTTAATGACTTGAGTCAGGGGCTATGACCCACTCGATATGGTGAGCCTTGACTCTTGAAGAAGGACTCTCAATAATATGCAGTTCCTTCAATCAAGCCACCAGATTCAAATTCTAACAAACTTCTTTGTTTATCCCGCGAGGTCCTTGAAAACATTGCATACATATCATACATATCATTGCATTACAGGTACACTTGTTGCAGGTCACTTACCTTCTTCGCTGTTTATTTCAGCAGTCATCATGAATCCTGAATCATCCAATGGACAAGCTATCAAGGCCCTCCAGGCCCAGAATGCCCAGTTCCAGGAGTTGATTATGAGCCTAGCCCAGGGTCAAAAGGAATTGAAGACTCTGATTCAGAAGAAGAAGAACAAGAGGACTGTTCTGTTCAACCCTAGACGCAGATCTGGGAACACACTGCAAAATGAAGCTGAGAGGACTACTCCATCTGTGGGGGAAGGCAGTCACCAAGGGAGAGAGGTTCCTAGCCCTGTGGTCTCTGACACCGAGACAAACTTCAATGATGAACAATACCCCTGCTGAAGACAGGTACAAACAACTGGAGGACCGGTTAAATGCTATGGATATCCAACGTGTGCCTGGGTTGGACTTTGGGGACCTAGGTTTATCTTCTGGGGTGGTGATCCCTCACAAGTTCAAGGCACCTGCCTTTATAAAGTACGACGGGGTTTCCTGTCCTAAGCTGCACCTCCGTTCATACGCAAGGAAGATCCAGCCCTACACGGCAGACAAGAATCTATGGATCCATTTCTTCCAGGAGAGTCTTTCAGGGACTCAGCTCGATTGGTTCTATCAGTTGGATGGAACCAGTATTCATAATTGGGAGGACCTGGCAACTGCTTTTTATAAGCAGTATCAGTATAATGCCGACCTCGCTCCCACGCGTATCTAACTCCAGGGTATGTCACTTGGGACGAGTGAAGGTTTTAAGGAGTATGCGCAAAGGTGGAGAGATCTGGCTGGAAGGGTGCAGCCGCCCTTGACTGACCGTGAGCTCGTTGACATGTTCTTGGGGACCCTGTCTGGTCCCTTCTTCAACCATCTGATTGGAAATTCTTCTGTTGGGTTTACAGATTTGATCTTGACCGGGGAGAGGATCGAAGCTGGCATCAAGGCTGGAAAGATTCAAGAAGCTGCACCTTCTGATACTCACAAAAAGCCTTACACTGGGAAGAAAGAGGCCAATGCTGCGTACAACTAAAAGGGTCACCATGATCAACATGTAGGGGCAGTCCAGATCTCTAATCCTAAGCCTGCTCAACAAGGACAGGGGCATCAACGTAAGGAGGTCGCACCCAAGAGACAATTCACTAAAATCAACATGCCACTAGATCAAGCGCTACAACAAATGTTGAAGGCAGGGCTGATTACCTTGAGGGCTCCTCTCAGGAATCCAAACACCTCTGCTCCCAACTACCATCCTAATGAGAGGTGCACATACCACTCCGATAGCCCGGGTCATACTACGCACAACTGCTGGCCTTTGAAGAACAAGATTCAAGACATGATCGACGCCGGAGAGATTCAGTTTGAAGCGTCAGAGACTCCAAACATAATCAATGCTCCTTTGCCCAATCATTGAAGGCTTTTGTTTATTTGAATTTCCGAGTTGTAATTTTTTGCTTATACAAACAATTAATGTCATAGCAAACTCTTTTATTTCACTAATGCACTGCATATGTCTGTTTTTGAATTAATCCAATTATTTTCATTATATTCAAATTGCTTTCATATTTTTTGTGATGTCCAACTCTCGGTTAATAATTCTAAGCCTCTTGAGGGGGGATGACGAAAACGATACCACAATCTATAGTATGCTTTTGAACAGACCCCGCTGATGAGGTACATGCATTGTTTCAATTCCTAAACACTGGAGTTATAAGGATGATAATCCCTCGTCAACCCCTTTGAGCCAAAGAAGTAGGAGTTTTTCTTTTCGAAAATTAAAACCCTTAATCATAACCTGGGGCAGGGTAGTTCTCTCAGTTGATCCGAGTGCACTACGAATGGCACCAAAAAGTCCGTACAAAACAAAAGACAGTGATGGTTCCGAATAATCATAAAGATAGGCAGTAATCATTTCCCAAAATAAAAGCCCAACAAGTCAAAACCTATGAAGGAGACTTACAAAAACTGGGGCATCCCGCTGACTGTAATCACAAAAAGGAACAGTTCAGGCAAAAAACAGGGATAACACAATCAAAAAAAGAAAGAGGTCCTACAAACCCTCAACAAAAAAGAAATGACTGCCTATTCAAAATAAATTGTCAACATCCGAACCATCACCGGATCATCAGAGCAAAGACTCAAACACGGTCTAACGCACGATCAACTGAGTTTAGGTTTGAAGAACATCACGAAGAGCGGGTGGGTACAATTACAATTTGAGCCTTTATCCTTTGTTTCTTAAACCGTGAACCAGGCCACGCTACAACCCTTAAAAGTCCTAGCTGAAGCATGGGTTAGTTCGAAAGCATACTGTTACGAAAGGTATCCTGACTCCTTAAGGCTTGCGGTAAATAATGAGTTGGCATCACGTTTTACAAAAATTCATTTGTTTTACAAAACTACATTTTCAAAAAAAAATTTCAAGACAGACATACGCTTTGCATTCTTAAAATAATATTGTTTGCATATGACTATTTGTTCAACAACAGAGAAATTCGCACGAAGAATATCTAGTGAACAAAAGTACTTCCAACCAAGGGGAAGACATGAGCATTGTCCATCATCTGGGGCAGTTAAGTCAAGATTCAGAGAATCTCTCAAATGCCAAACAGCTTGGGGCAAATCTCCGCCCGAGTCACTTGGGGCATTGGACATGAATTCTGACAACGAATCTTGCATGATCAAACATCTTCTGGCAGTCTGGCAATGCAACACTACTGACAGGGGCACCTCCCTACATCCTGAAAGCATGGACATAGTCGAAAAATACTGCGCATAATCAAAGACCCGCTAGGTTGACACACCTAGGCAAAAATAAGGGCTTCCCGGTGAACCAAAAGGGTTCGGGAAAAAATAAGGGATGAAACGAAAAATCTGTACACCCGGCAAGTCGAAAACCTGAAAAGGCGGCTTGGGCAAAAAATGGGTACCCCGGTGGACTGAAAACCCGAAAGGGAGGTCCAGGCAAAAGTTAGGGATCACAACGTACGACTATGTCCCGTCATCTCGTCACTTGCCTACCATAAGAAGATTTGTCAATCGGTAGTTATCCAACACCTCACAAGGTATCTTCTTCTCTCCCACAGAAACTGGGGCAATAAGAGTTGTCTAAGCGATCTAGTCGCTCAGTCCTCCAGGTATAAGGTAGTTTCAGCTGAAGAACGTAACCAAGATACCTCCACTCCCCGTAGAGTAAGACAGGAGTCAACAATACTCTTCCCCGAACAAAGTTTGGTCTCCCAATCAGCCCTGAAAAGGCACATTATTCTCCAGCAAGTCAGCGACACTCTCCCCAAGCAGAGTTAGTCTACTGTCAGCCTTAAGGAAGTTGGATATCCACAGAAAATCTCAATATTCCCCAGCGGAGTATACAGATATTCCTAACAAGCATCCCCGACAATCTTGATCTAAGATTGTTCCCCGGCGGAATACCAGACACTCCGGTGGAGTCATTCCCCAGTACAGTCTCAAAAAGTCTCCCCAGGAGAGTTGATCAATCTCCCCAGTAGGAAGCTTATCCCCAGTAGATTCTGTAAGCTTATCCCCTACAGAGCACGAACGCATCTCCCGGACTTTTTTATTCAAAGGTTATTCTTCACCGGAGCTTATAACTGGGTTATCCTCAGCTAGTAACCACTGAAAGATCGTCCTCGACGAAGTTCTTCCTATCCCCCAACGGAGTTCATCAAATCTTCCAACAAAGCTTATCAACGGTATCCCCAGCGGAGTTATCATCAAACCTCAGCAAAGCATCTCTTCCCACAGAGTATTCCCCGCAGAGTAATCTCTTCGCCAAGATTTATTCCCCAACGGAGTCATCTTCTCCTATCGGTTTATTCTTGCAACCATCACCCCCAGTGGAAACCAAGAACTCTCCTCTTCAAACATCAGCCCAGGATTCAACAAACTCCCGGCATTCGTCAAGGATTTATTTTCCTAGACAAAAATACATTCATAAACATCACATCTTCATACATTATAGCATGCACATACGCATCATATCACACAATCTCATTTATTTTTGAGAACCTCTTAATATCATGAAGTTCATGCACCATAACACTGCATACATCTAACGTTTTGCCTTTTCAGGAAAAAGGTCAATCCAAAGATGATTACCATCAACTGTCGCAGTTCCAGATTCGACACCTGTATCTAGCCAGGGCATATCTGTGAGCGATTGATTATGGATTCGATACCTGTATCTAGACAGAACATATCTACATCAAAGAGATTTCCTTTTAGAGATAGCTTGGAAATGCTCCAGATATGGATGTTGTTCTTTTGCTTATTCAAGACTCCTTCTAGAGATAGTTCAGATGTGACCCAGGCATGGCGAAGTTCTGATACTTCTTCCAGATTTCCTTTCAGAGATAGCTTGGAAATGCTCCAGATATGGATGCTGCTCTTTTGCTTATTCAAGACTCCTTCTAGAGATAGTTCAGATGTAACCCAGGCATGGCGAAGTTCTGATACTTCTTCAAGATTTCCTTTCAGAGATAGCTTGGAAATGCTCCAGATATGGATGCTGTTCTTTTGCTTATTCAAGACTCTTTCTAGAGATAGTTCAGATGTGACCCAGGCATGGCGACGTTCTGATACTTCTTCCAGATTTCCTTTCAGAGATAGCTTGGAAATGCTCCAGATATGGATGCTGTTCTTTTGCTTATTCAAGATTTCCTTCTAGAGATAGTTCAGATGTGACCCAGGCATGGCGACGTTCTGATACTTCTTCCAGATTTCCTTTCAGAGATAGCTTGGAAATGCTCCAGATATGGATGTCGTTCTTTTTCTTATTCAAGACTCCTTCTAGAGATAGTTCAGATGTGACCCAGGCATGGCGACGTTCAGATACTTCTTCCAGATTTCCTTTTAGAGATAGCTTGGAAATGCTCCAGATATGGATGCTGTTCTTTTGCTTATTCAAGACTCCTTCTAGAGATAGTTCAGATGTGACCCAGGCATGGCGACGTTCTGATACTTCTTCCAGATTTCCTTTCAGAGATAGCTTGGAAATGCTCCAGATATGGATGCTGTTCTTTTGCTTATTCAAGACTCCTTCTAGAGATAGTTCAGATGTGACCCAGGAATGGCGATGTTCTGATACTTCTTCCAGATTTCCTTTTAGAGATAGCTTAGAAATGCTCCAGATATGGATGTTGTTCTTTTGCTTATTCAAGACTCCTTCTAGAGATAGTTCAGATGTGACCCAGGCATGGCGACGTTCTGATACTTCTTCCAGTTTTCCTTTCAGAGATAGCTTGGAAATGCTCCAGATATGGATGCTGTTCTTTTGCTTATTCAAGACTCCTTCTAGAGATAGTTCAGATGTGACCCAGGCATGGCGACGTTCTGATACTTCTTCCAGATTTCCTTTTAGAGATAGCTTGGAAATGCTCCAGATATGGATGCTGTTCTTTTGCTTATTCAAGACTCCTTCTAGAGATAGTTCAGATGTGACCCAGGTATGGCGACGTTCTGATACTTCTTCCAGATTTCCTTTCAGAGATAGCTTGGAAATGCTCCAGATATGGATGTTGTTCTTTTGCTTATTCAAGACTCCTTCTAGAGATAGTTCAGATGTGACCCAGGCATGGCGACATTCTGATACTTCTTCCAGATTTCCTTTCAGAGATAGCTTGGAAATGCTCCAAATATGGGTGCTGTTCTTTTGCTTATTCAAGAGTTTCCTTTCAGATATAGCGGGGAAATGCTCCAGATATGGACGTTATTCTTTTGCTTATTCAGAGTTCCTTTCAAAGACAACTTAGAGATGCTCTAGCCCGGATGCTATTCTGTTGTTTAGTCCAGATTCATTCAAAAGACAGTCCAGATACAATCCTGATTCGGATGACATACTGTCACTCATTCAAACACAGACTAGATATGCCCCAGACACGGAAGCTATTCTATTTCTTATTCAGACGCAACTATCCATTACAGTTCCAAATGGCATCTATAAGCCCGTTCCCGACAACGTTTTGTCACATCTTACAGATGGCATCTTTAAGCCCATCCTCCTATCCACCACCTCTCCAAATGGCATCTTTAAGCCCATTCCCGCTATCACACTGCTGATACTCTACTATGTGAGTGCAAATTTCTGGGCACTCTAGTGTTCAATCATCTTCCACCCTCGGATCACGAAAGGCACACAAGCCAATCTACATCCTCAGGTCTAAGAAGATTGAACAGGGGCAACTGTTGTACCCCAAAATTTGCCCTTCAATAATCTTCAAAGTTTTGACTCAAAGGGTTCAAAGTCTACTCAAGGGCTACACAGTCAAACCATCCTCCTAAGCCATGCAAATTAGGGTTTTGGTTCTTTTAAGGAAGTTGAGGTTTTCAAGGGCTCAATCAAGTCCCATATGCTCATGCACATTGTCAAGTACCTACATGTCAAGTTTCAAGGCTCACAAGGTCAAGTTGCACAGTCAAAAACCCTAATTGCCTCACAGTCAACTGCAGGGGCAAAATGGTCATTTGGCAGTCAAAAGTCAAATTTTTTGGTCAACATCTTATTTTGAAGCCACAATCATCATTTGGTCAAGTCTTGACCATGATTTCACAAGAATGGCTCAAAAATCATCAAGATGCAAAAGTTTCTATTTTTGGACAGTTGAAAAGTCAACTGTAACTTGACCAAAGCATAACTTTTTCATGGTTCATCAGAAAAATCTCATCCAATGCTCATATTGAAGGGGAAGACATTTCCTACAACTCATCTTCACATTCCAAGTCCAAGAAATGCTCTCACAAAAAGTTATCAATTTCAACATTATAGGTCATTTTCAAAAGTCAACAAAAAGGGACTTTAAGTCAAAGACCATAACTTGAGATTGGTAAATCAAAATGACATGGGACCAAAGACATTGGTTAGAGGACTTCAAGACCTTTCCAAAATGTCCAAGAACATGTTCATAGCTTCAAAATTGAGCAAGATATGCATTGGAGAAGTTGGGAAATTTTTGTGAAATGGCCAAAGTCAATTATCCTTGAAATTTCATTTTTTTGACAAAAGGGGCCCACTTTTTCCACTTGATTCAGCTTGGCCATGCTTCCCACGTGTCCCACAATTTATTTCAAGATTTAAAATTAATTTTTTCATTTTTATTTAATTTTATTTGATTTAATTCATTTTAAATCTTTAAAATTCAAATAAAAATCAAAGAAATTAATGGAGGGATATATTTTGTGTTGAATAGCTTTGATACACCTTGAATTACCTTCCAAATTCGTGCAACGCCTATTCCAAGCAAGAAAATTCAAATTTTCACAAATATGGCAAGTGGTTCAATGTTGGTTATGGAGGAAATCAAGAACATAATTGCATAAGCTTAATGACCATTATTTGGATTGATACACATTTCATTACTATATATACAAGCCTTCCCAACCTCATTCAAAAGATAGTGTGTGCAGAAACGACCAAGAGCAAAACCAAAAATTATTCAAAAAGTGAGAGTTCTAAAACATAGTTGCGAGCATCTTCAGATCAAAACAAGCACGTAGTTCTATTCCTTGCCACACCCTGAAGCTAAAGCAACCTTTGCCAAGTCCTGAGGCTCATACCGCGCTGTAAGTTGTTCCCAGGTCCCCCATAATTCTCATATCATTTTTGTTAACGCGTTCTTGTGCAGTTTCTCAAGTAGTTTCCACCATAAGCCTCACTCATCCAACAAGCCAAGTGTCATTGGAGGCAGATCTAAAGGCCCAGAACGCAAGAGTACTATGCTCTGGAGTCAGCGCATGCGTAGGCAACCGAAAAAAGTCAAATAAGGCTTCTTGTTGTTGGGTCAGAATTACTTCATAAAACCTCCATGAAGGCCATCTCACCCCCCTTGGGTTTATTTACTTTTTTCTTATTTTATTTTATTTTGTCATTTTCTTTTCTTTTATTTATTTGCCTTATTTTATTTTTTTAATAATTAGCATAATTAACATATTTTCATAAAAAATCAAAAAAATAGAACTAACATCATTATTATTATTATATTATTTTGTAAATAAACATTAATTGAAATAGTTTAATTAGGCAATTTTGACTTTTCTTTTAATAATTAAAATAATTTAGAATTAGGTTGACTTAATTTTGTTTCTTTTTATTTTATTTCATAAAAAACATAAAAAACACAAAAATATATTTTCTTTTAATTAATTAGTTTAATTATTTAATTAATTGTATTTAATTGACAAAAAGACAAAAAATCAATTTCTTTTCTAAAAAGGGTCAACACCTTTAGACATTCCCGATTAATTTATTCGCGCGCATTTACTTTATTTGATTATTATGTAATTATCTTCAAGAATGTAATAGTTAAATAGGTTTATCGCTTTATTTAATTTCCGTACTTATTTACTAAAAAACGGGTCTTTGTAATTTTTGGCGATGTATAGACCCGCGCCTTGTAATAGCGTAGGATTTATGTTTCCGCAATTTACTTTCCGCACCCCTTAACTGTTAACTTGCATGAAAGAATGTATGTAAATAAAAACAACCCGTAGCTCACTAATTACCAAGACAAACATTAACTGAATACAACACACAAAACACACAGCACTTCCAGGGTACGCCTCACTCATTGCCTTCGAAACGTGGTCGTCAAGTATAGGATGTTTTAGCGGTCCTTATGTCCATGATCCAGTTGCCTCGAAACAGTTGCCTCGAAACAGTCGCTTCGAAACGGTTGCCTCGGAATAAAAAAAAGGATCAAGGACATAAGGGTAGCTTCTAAGGTGTCCTAACTGTTGCTTCGGTGACCACACTGTCCCTACAATCGAATTGACCCGAATACCTCCAACGATGGTGCTACCTACCTCTCAATGGTGGGATAACACTATCTAAAAGACTCTTACACAGCCTAATTCCTTAGAGTAGGTAGATTTCTCTTAAGTACTTGCTCTTTTCAAAACAAAACAAAAACATCTTTTCACACCTTACACTTTCAAAAAGTTTTCAAACAATACTTCATACACTCTTGAGGACTGATACAAGAGTTACCTAGAAGTTTTCAAACGAACTTTTTCAAAACACACCCACACTTGAAAAGCAAACAATTTTGAAAACATAAGAGCAAGTACCTAAGAGCCCGTGGATAACCACGGATAGAAAGGGTGCTAACACCTTCCCCTTCTATAAATCTACCTCCCGAACCGAGAAACATTCTCGAATAAGGAATTTTGTTGTGCTTTTGTCCTTTCCATGTTGGAGAACATAAAAGACAGTGGCGACTCTTGCTTCCGCGACATTTCACGAAACCAGCTAAAAACAGTCAGTTCTCATTCCCACCGATCACACATACCATTAGAAGGAGAATTCCTTATTCAAGTCATATCACAACATGGTATAACTAGGTTTCATCTTTTCAACAAACTTCTCAAGGCCCTAATAATCAGGGGGAAACCTTTCAATACTCAAACATTGGGACAGTTCACATCAAGTTAATCTTACGACACGTAAGATCCAAAGTTTCCTTTCAAGCAATTCCAAGTACAAACTTTTCAAAGATTCAAATCTTGGGGCAATCCATGTCGAATTCATATCACACTATGGTGAGGTCCAAGTTCTTTATGAAGGTACTTCCTTCATATCCTAGAGGTTGGGAGGCATATCTTTAAAAATTCAAATATTGGGGAAAACCATTGTGAGGCTTGATTAAAGGGAGTTGATTCAAAACAGTTCATCAAAGGAAAATCATCCAAGAGCCCATTAGTCAAGGGCATAATGTTTCAAAGTTCAAGATATTGGGGTCATTCATACTATGATCAAAATATTTCCAAGCTCATATCAAGGAGAATATCTCCAAGGACTCCACCAGCAAATTGGGGAAAGACACTCCACAAATGGGCAAGCTCTCTACATATTATCATGATCCCCCAGTGGATCATTCTCCTACACCAACAATCTTAGAGTTTAAATCGAGTATCAGAAAATCATGTTAGCATAACATCCAACTATCATGTGACAAGCAACTTTATTGCATAGGAAACCTATCTACGTCTTAACCATATGTGATCCCTTATAGGGGCATCAGTCAAAAGCATACGAGTATACATAAATCATTATCATGCATTCATTAGGTCACTTTGATCCATAATTAAGCTATACATATCATCTCATCCATCTGACGAATTCCGACAACATGGATCTAACTAAGATACCAATCTCACTTGGAGTCTACCCTTAAGCCCAATTCTCATTGGCACATCAAAGTCCAACATCCATTGACACATATCCAAGTCGCTCATTACATGCATTAGCCAATAATTACATACTATGCATTAATACTTGCATATGCATGCATACATGACATATCATAGACTAAGACTCAGGACCCCCCGTATAAAAATTAGGACTCAATGTCCAGGGAAATCACTACTCTCAATCTACATAAAATCTCTAGCTAAGTCAGTAACATCTCTCTAACTATTCCTCCCAGTGAGTCTGTCGTACAAGCATTCTTCGTCAAACTGAATTGTAAGTAGCCTTACGTACGATCGTTTAAGACGTGAGCAACCTCACACATTCTTCTATCAAGATGTGAGCAGCCTCACGCATTTTCCATTAGCCTTAAGACGTGAGAATGCTCACGCATTTCTTTATCAGTGTTTCATAACAAGACGTGATCAGCCTCACATAACCTCATCCAATATTCATTCATAGGCAACCCTACGAAGCATGAGCAACCTCATGTGTCATACATAAGTATCCTTATGTAAAAGTCGTGAGCAGCCTCACACTTTCCAATCACCTGATCTATGTCTCCCGGTGACCTTACCAATATTAGCAATAGTTTTGTAGTTCAAATAACATGGGCATTGCATTTATCAATCATCGCATCATTTCAATTCATAACATTATCAAGCATACATACCATGCATCATGCATACATCAAGTATAATCATATCAAGCATGCATACATACATTAGATTCAATCATATATGCCAATGAAAAACAACGGAAAGTCTCAAGGCATGCTTACCAGCTAAGACACACTTAATTTCAAATCCAAGGTCAGCAATATCTATTCATCTTGCTATCACTATAGCCACCTCGGTTGAGAACAGACACAACCGTCAAAGGTACCGCTATCAAAATTTCACTAGGAAGCTTACCTATGATTCATATCCAAGGCCTAGGCATTACCAGCCTCCGGGCGCTATACTTTAAGTTATCAAATTTAAACTTTTCAAATTCAAACCTTTCGAAAATTCAACTTCATTTGGTTATCAAGCCTTGGTTGAGAATAAACACAATCGGTAAACTTTGATCTTATCTTTGGTTTAGTTATCTAAGATTTGATTATCAGAACATTTTTCAAATATCCAACTCGTATTATCTATCCCCTAGGTTCTGGTAGGTATGTGAATTATCAGGTTTGTGTTATTTATCCTCTAGGTCGTGATAAATATACAAGCCTACCCTCGTATTATTTATCCTCTAGGTTGTGGGAGGTATGCGAATTATCAGAGTTATGTTATTTATCCTCTAGGTCGTGATAAGTACGCAAGCTTATCCTTGTATTATTTATCCTATAGGTTGTGGTAGGTATGCAAAGATATATAAGTTCATTATGTTAGTCTCTAAGCGATAATGAATTATCAGGTTTGTGTTATTTACCCTCTAGGTTGTGATAAATACATAAGCCTATCATCACATTATCTATCCTCTAGATTGTGGTAGGTATGCAAAAATCTATAGTTCATTGTGTCTGTCTCTAAGTGATAATGAATTATCATGTTTATGTTATTTATCCTCTAGATCGTGATAAATACACAAGCCTATCCTCGTATTATATATCCCCTAGATTGTGGTAGGTATGCGAAAATCTATACCTCATTGTGTTAGTCTCCATGCGGCAATGGATAATCAAAACTTTGTGTTATTCATCCTCTAGGTTATGATGAGTATACAGAACATACGTTAAGCTTACTATGTTAGTCTCGAAGTGTTAGTAACTCTATCTTCGAGCTTGTGTTATTTTCCTCCTAGGTTATGGTAAATACGCAAAAATCTACGATATATTTTCTAGGTATTCTCGAGTAATTCGCGTTATCGTATCTTGGACAATCATAACTCTTTGTTCAAAATCTGGTAAGATGATACATCATCATCTTCGCCTATCTTTCTTCATTCTCTGGGGTATACTTTACAGTATATCATTATCTAGCCAACCTTGAGTAAAATTTTGAGGTCTTCCATTATTTAATAACCCTCTGATTCGAATATGCGAGACCTGCGTATTCTCACACCCTCAATCAAAGAGTAATTAAATAGGAGTAGCTGTCATACTCCAAATTTTCCCGCCTTGGTGCTACAGTCGAAATTATTTTTAAACTTGGATTTTAAAATTATTTTTGGGTTTATTCACACTAACCTTTTGGGTTTTATAAATATCTGTTTTAAGTCTATTTAAAAATATAATAGTTTACTTTTAAATGATTTAAATATTATTTTAAAATAGCAAATATCTGCACACCTTTCATATACTTTAAATTAAGCTATTACTTCAACTGAGTAATGTAGTATAATTGGTAAGGAATAAAGCTTTCAAATGCGAGGTTGTGGGTTTGAATCTCTTGTGTTGCATTTTTTTACGTTTGTTCTATTTTGTTGTTATTAATTTTCTTTCCTTTTTCAAAAATAAAATTTTGGGCTTCTCTTGGTTTTTGGGTAACTTACTTTCTACGTTTTTTAACCTAATTCTAAGTCTATAAATAGGAATATTGTTCATCATAATTTTCATCCACAATTTTATAATCTCAATCTTTCTCTTACTTTTGGTTTATTCTAGGGTTTCTGAACAAAAACTCTGTGAAACAGATGGATAAACTTGCTATCTTTCTTTCAAGCTCTTACAAAAACTCTGTGAAACAGATTTTCTTCTAATACACCACCTAATCTTAATTTTACACCCCTGTGCGTAAATGAGCCAAATTCAATTTCTGAACTTGGGCCCTTAATATCCTCACCTCGCTTTGTGTTCTACCATACTTTTTATCAATAAAATACTTAAAGTATATAACCAACAATCAAATCATTTTTCTACTAACATAATAAAACCCAAGACATTTTCGAAAAAAAGATTAAATAGAATTACTTTCAAAATTAACTGTGAACTGTGTCTACGATCATTCAACTTACAACCCAGACAAGGTTCAAGGAAAATTCGAAATCAATTCTACACAATGCTATAAAAAACACCAACCAACACTATGAACTACGAATTGTGACTATGATTCCTCATAAGAGGATACGTAGGTATACGACTTAAAAATTATGGCGAGTCCCCTAACTAAAAAATTAAAACCCTTTTTCTAAACCTTAAACCTAAACCATAGTATCCTTGTGAACAAGGTAGATGAAGAATGTCTAACACCTTCCTTTTGTCTAAAGTGAGTCAAGAACTTATAACCTCTGTATCATCTATTAGGGTTATTATGTTATATTTCTGTCTTAGGATAAAAATTAATAGCGACGACTCTATATTTTTTGTCGATTATTACAGATGGAATACTCATTATTTATACAGATCCAAATAGAAGAATGAATATGATTTAAAATAAGGCCTACATTTCTAATAGCCCTACCTTTCAACATTAAAGTGTAGCCTTCATAAGAATTCACTATATCTTATCATAATTTCAATATCTCAAACCTAGACCTCATTGAGAATCAGGTTTACACACCTTTTTCCAAGACATAATGACCATTTTTGATTTCTCAACATTCCCAAAATAGATAAAAAAAATTTATGCACCTTTCCAAATTCCTGATCAAGGAAATAGGCTAATAATACATAGAGAAACTATGCACTAGCATAGAATAAATTATGGACTTTAGGAACTGCACCCTTCTTCCAAAACTAAGAAGAGATTCCTTCCAATCATTAAGCCTAGCCTTGACTTTATCAGCAATGGGATTTAATAAAATGGACTTCGGATTTCTCTTGAAAAAAAGGACCCTCAGATAAGAGAAGGGAAGGGTTCATGTTTGAAAACCTAGTAGATTAGACATATGTTGAAGCCTAGAATTCAGAGATAGTCCTTACAAAAATAGTGGAGTTGGCAGTGTTTACAACTTGACCCTAAGCATTAAAATACCAAGAAAATGTAAGTATGGAATGCACCTAAGAGGGGTGAAATAGGTGCTTTGGTCAATTTTTGATTTTAGAGATCAGTTAATTTATTTTTCTGGTTTAATGGTGTTTATGAAAGCAATAAAGTACAGAAAAATAAAGAACACTGAGGGATTATACTAGTTTCTCTCACAGTCTAAGAGTAGGTCTAGTTCCCTTACAACATGTATGTGATTTCAATATTGTTAGAAACTTGTACAAGCCTAATCCTAGTCTCTATACACAAGTTACTAACTGAATCACTAAGACAAATCACCTTATGATTCAACTAAGTAAAAAAGAGAACAATCTTCTTCCTTTCCACTCTTTTGCTTCAAACAATCTTGTATAGCAAGGTATCTACACAAATCAAGTGGAAAAAGAAAACAATCCTTTCTTTTCCACTCTCCTGTTTGCAAAAATCTTGGACAACAAGGTACACACACAATTCTGGAATTTTAGAAGAAGTTTGAAGATGTAAGATGTTTATCAATTACAAGAATTTATCTTCCCTTTTAAGTAAGAAATTCATAACATGTTACACAAGTGCTCAGAATTATAGTGATGAAACTTTCATAGATGCAATGAAAATGTATGCATTAAGTTTCACACAAAGGTTTATGACACATATCACTTGTTTGAAAATTTGAGAGAAAATAAGTTTGAATTGAGTTGAAAGAGGCAAATTTTTGAAATCTGAAATATAGAGCATTTATACATGCATCATACCATTATGAAAGAGTATAATATGATGAATAAATACAATGATTGATGGTTGAATTTTGAAATACGTTTGAATTAGATTTTTAGCCAAAAAAGGCCATTACTTTAATGGTAACTGGTTAACACATTATCGTAACCGGTTATAGCTGAAGCGTTGCCTGAAAAATTCAAATATTTGAATGTGTAACCAGTTATAGCTGAAGCGTTGCCTGAAAATTTTAAATGTTTGAATGTGTAACTGATTACACCTGATACTTTTTAAAAAACAATGCAATTTTACTAACCGGTGCTAATTATGGTGGTTTTAATGTGTTACGACCAGTTCAAATGCCACAATTTACCAAAAACATAATGTTGAAACAATTTTCTGAAAAACCATTTTACGTTTATCTAACCTGTTAACCAATTGGTGTAACCAATTACACCTGCTATAAAATTGAAAAATACTTAGAAAATCATTTTGTATGCAAATGCCTTAATGTTTAGAAACAAGTTATGCATATGGATGAAATTAACACAATAGATATGAGCACTATATTATAGCATATAATAAATTTACAACTTGTACATAAAAGTGATGATAAAGATCCAAAGAGGTTCAAGTTCATCTTAATAATGTTTCTTGAGTACAAGTCTTGATTCCATAACTTTGACTTATGATGTTTTAGCTCATCTTTTGAAATATGTACAAAGTATTGAGAGATTGAAATAGTCTTCATCAAAACACAATGTTGGAGAAGCTTGACTTCACAATCTTCCCCTTTTTTATGATAACAACCTTTGAAATTTGATGTGCTTGAATCTCTTAGAACAATTGAGAAGCTCTTAAGTGAATGATTCCCTTAACTTTGATAACTCCTCCTTGATCAAAGCTCTCCCTTGAATCATAAATACTTTGACATCTTTGTTGCTGCAAAAGTTAAAAACAACCATACACATACACATATATCTCCTCCTCATTTGTCATTAGCAAAAATGACGGGGAAAAGAGTTGAAATTATCCAAAGAAATCACGAAAATATTATTAATTCTTTTACCTATAAATTTTACCTCATGAGTGACTTTATCTTCAACCAAACATTCATTCTTGGTGAACTTGATCTTAAAGCCTTTGTCACAACGTTGGTTTATGCTAAAAAGATTGCGCTTTAGTCCTTCAACATAAAGTAAATCTTCAATGAAAGTGAAATATGGTGCTCCAACTTTGCCAATGCCAATAATTTTTCATTTATATTGTTGTCCTTATATGTGACATAACCATTGCCTTTAAGCACTAGGTCTAAAAAATTGCTTATGTCTCCCGTTATATGCTTAGAACAATCACTATCAAGATATCATAGGTTTGTAGTGATCTTCAAGCAAACCTAGAAAACAAATTAAGTTTTGTTTGATACTAAGTGTGTCTTGGGTTCTTCATAATTAGTTCATTTACTGACTCACAAATAATATCCTCTAGCAACACTAAACTTACTTATATAGCAAGCATTAGGCGTGTGACCAATTATACCACAATAAAAACATGTAGGAATAAAATTACTTCTATATCTAAGAACATAAGATTCTTTCTTAACAAATATCTTCTTAGGATAATGATGTACATGTATCACTTAGTTCACTTTCTCTTTTATGGATTGGTCACTTGCCTTAACAAAGATAGTTTTGTTAGAACTTTGTTTGTCAAATTTAGAATAACCAAGTTCACTTTTGTCATTGAAATATCTTTGGTGACTAAGAACACCATCCAATCCAATTTATCCTTTTTCATATCTTTCAATGAATCTTTTTAATTGGACAATTTGAAAAGAAAGTGACTCACATTCTTTGCATGTAAAATTTTGTTTTTGTTTTTCAACTTTAAAATCTTTTTCCATGGTGTCAATATTTTTTTCAATGGATAAAATTTATTTCTTTTGTGTTGACACCATTTTGTACAGAATTTTACACTCATTAAATAATTCATCTATTGCACCTTATGCATCATTATGACAAGATATTTCATTAATAACCTCTTCTTCTTCATGAACGGAATGATGTAATGCCATCAATGCCTTATTTACATATTTTTCATCTAAATATGAACTTATTTCATTGTCATCTCATGCTACATATGCTTTCTTTGTCCTTTTGTCCTTACTTTTGAAGTATATATTCTTCTTTTTAAGTGCAGACCTTTCTGGTTGGTGCTTCCATTTTAATGATTTTTTTTTCCTTTCGTTTCTTAAAAACTTTTCAAATTTCTTGATAAGATCATCATCTCTATTAATAATAGACTTTTTTTTTAATGCTATCATGAATTTTCATACACTTGTTTGATTAATTATTTAATTAATTGGTGATTTCTATGGAAATAGGAATGAATGGTGACAGGTGAAATTACTTAGTTGACGTTGATGACTAAATTAAATTCCATGCCAATCTTCTATGTTGGATCCATAACAAATATGCTTCTTTTCCTCCAATCAAACCATGGCTGAAACCAACACATATACTTAATGTAACTTCTCTATGTTTGTAATGTGCCTCATTTGTTCAGATAAAGATTTCAAGTCTCATTAATGCTTGCTTTAATTTCTTCTTGTCCTTTCATCTGATTTAAAACCATCGTCTCTCAGTCTATTGAGCTTCAAATATTCATCGATGTTAAAGAAATCATGCAAGTCAAAATAGAAATCAGCTAGTTATCATTAACTGAAGCTTGTTATCTTGAGCAATCAACTTCTATCTTATGCACTCCACTGAAATGAAAAAGGAAGAAGTTCAAATTATATACTAGTTTTAAAAAGTAATTTATTACGGTTTCAAAATTCTGCAGGCATGTTGTTGTCTATATGGGTTATTCATAGTGGACGTATTTAACTCTAATAATAGTAATAAATTATATAATTTTTTATTTTATTTATAATAGAAAAAATTTACAATGTGAATATATATTTATAATCGTTCTTATGCGTGAATTTTAAAATAATTTAAATAAAAAAATCGAATACATCTATAGATCTAAAAAGTATGATTGACAGAAAACCGAAAAAAAAAAAACTATGATTGACCAAGAATGTATATATATATATGGAATGATGTAAAAAGTATGATTGATCAAACATATAAAACTATTTATAGGAAATTTTATATGGAAAATTATTTTAATTAAAGATTTTCTCACATTTTATTATAAAGTTAGTATCTAAACTTTTTCTTTCTTTAATAAAAAAAAGAAAAGAAAGATTATTTCTTAACTTTAAATAATGAAATACTATAATAATAATAGATTTAAAGGTGTCTATAAGTTCATGCATATTTTAGATTAAAAAGATATAGTTGAAATTATGTGCAGTAGTAATATTGCAACATGAGAGAGCGAGCGAGCAGTAAAGGAACCAAGGCTGTGAGGTATATGAAGGCACCTTTAAAGATGTTGATAAAGGTAAAGGACATGTATGTCCGTGGCATGATCCGATGTTCTACTGGCATGGCTGGTATGGATACAACAATGGGATATCCTACGCTTAACTTCACTACTCCTGAGAGTTTCAACTTATGCTCGACAATATCTACCACAAGCGATGATGATTTCAAGGAGCTCGTAAAGTCTGCATCGCTGAAAATCAGACCAGGTGGGAATAACGTTGATGTTGGTGTGAAAGCAATGAATGTGGTGCCAAGGAGGAGTCGCAGTGTCGGAATGCCAACTATCAAAGAAGAGGATGAATATGAGGAGGAGTTTGAGGCGGGAGATGATGATGGTGATATCATTGTGAAGATCAATCCCCTACTTTCACAAAGTAGAAGTTGTGTCATTCACAACGGATCAAGTATGTTTTAATTGATTTATGTATATATAGTAGAACTCAAACAAAGTGTAATCAAATCCTATCCTATAGGGAGGCCGCAGCACCAAATCCGCAAGAGGTGATCCGTTTTCTTGCATTGTGGTCCGAGCAGTTTTGAGAATTTTTTTATCTTATTTAAAAATAAAATTGTTCATGATTTGATTTGATTTTAAATGATTAGTTTAAAATTTTTGATCTGAATAAATTTCATTTGTTTTAATGTGAATCAATTTTTAAATATCATAATTATAAATTATAAATTTATTATTGTTACAAATCCACCAAATATCTATGATGAATTTCTACTAATCTTGATAAACAAGATTGATATCACTACACAATGACAATGAATTATGAGAAAAGAAAGGAAAGAAGACAATTATTTTCTGCAGAGTTTCTCTCTACCCACAAACTGTGGAAAACTTTATTAATCATTTGTAACTGCAAATTACGTGATTACAATGAATTGACTTAATTTCAAAATTAGGGGTTACTCCCTCTATTTATAGATTTATGTTAGTTTGCTCCTAAACTAAAGTCCAAAACTATAAAAGCCCATAATATCTATTTTGGTACTAAATCAAATCTATCTATTTTAGATCTAAATCTAAAACAAATCAAATTTGTGTGTAGCATTTTCGACACACTTACTTCGATACTCCATTGTCTCTGTCGAGCAAACTGCTTCGACACAAGGAATTACTTTCAACGCACCACCTAAATCATTGTGTCTAAGCTATCTACATTCATCATAGCTCTTAGTCTCCGAAATACTTCGACCTGCATACCCTCCCATCGAATCCACTTGGATTGGTCCACATACATCAGAGTATATGACTTCAAGAATAACCTTCGACCTGCTTCATGCATCCTTGCTGAAGCTATTCTTGTGCTTCTTCTCCTGCACACATTCCTCACATACCTCGTTTGAAATATCAATTTCTGGCAATCCTAAAACCATATTTCTTCTCTTCAAATCTCTGATGTCTCTGAAGTTGAGATGGCCTAGTCGATAATGCCATATCCATTCATCTCTGCTAGCTGCAGTCAAAAGGCACTTGTGCTCCATCATATTTAGTTCGATCTTGAAGGTTTTATTCTGAGACATAGGAGCCTTCAAGATTAATCTTCCATTTGCGTCGACGACTCTCATCATCTTATCTTCGATCGACACTTTATAATTCTTTTCGACCAACAACCATATACTGAGAAAATTGCACTTCATGCCTGGTATGTATAACACATTGGAAATTACTTACCTCTTTCCATCTTTCCTCATAATCATAACATCACCAATATCTTCAGTTGCTAGGGTATTGTCATTTGCGAATATTACCATATTTTTCATTGAGAGCTTTATGTTGACAAACCAGTCTTTCCTTCCAGACATATGTGATGAGCATCTTGAATCCAAGTACCATTGGTCCTTGAATCTATCTTCACCTCTTGTTGTAACAATCAGCATCATCTCTTTTTCTTCATGTTTTGCAAACTTTGCATCACTTTCTTGATTCTTTCGCTTTTCCAGACAATCACTCGAATAATGACCATACTTCTGACAATTGTAACATTGAATGTGAGTCTTGTCAAGTTTTCGACCACCACCTATTCCTCTATTTGCAACACCACCTCTTTGGTTGCCTTGGTATAGTCTTCTCTGATTCAACATGTTTCCTTCGTTCTGGTTTCCTCTACCAGTCGACTTGTTTTAGCCGTCTCTACCCCAGTCAAACCACTTTCCTTTACCTTTGGTTTCTTTTGTTGAATGTGCCTGCAAAGCCACATCACTCTTCGACTTTCCTGCAGCTCTTTCAGTCATTCTTTGTTCATGAGATTCAAGCGTCCCTTGAAGCCCTTCCTTTGTCAATTTCGATAAGTCTTTCCCCTCTTCTATAGCCACCACCACGTGGTCGAACTTAGGAGCCAAAGATCTCAAGATCTTCGAAACAACAACTCTTGTTGTTAATGCTTCTCCATATACCTTGATTTGATTCACTAGTTTTTTAACCTTAGTGAAGAAATCAGATATGCTCTCACTATATTCCATTTGAAGCAATTCATACGTTCTCTTGTGAGTTTGTAACCTCACTTCTTTCACCTTTTCTACACTACTAAAAGACTTCTCAAGAACCTCCCAAGCTTGTTTTGAAGATTCTGAATCACTCACTTTTTCAAAATTTTCTGAACTCTGACATTGATGAATTATAAAGAGTGCGTTATAACCTAGCTTCTTAGATTCTGTGTGTTTTTTCTTTTCTTCTTCTGAAGTTTTTTCTCCAAGCGCTTCCAATCCATTCTTTACAAGATCCCAAAGACCTTGACACTTGAATAAAACTTTCATCTGTTTGCACTAATTCTCATAGTTGTCTAATTTCAGAATTGGTAGAGTTGCTGGATAATTTTCATTCCCATAACTTGCCGTCGTGAATTTTTCTTTTTCCTTAATCATTCTTGATCGATACTTCCCTTGAATCAATCAACCGAGCTCTGATACCAAATGTTGGAAATCCACCAAATATCTATGATGAATTTCTACAAATTTTGATAAACAAGATTGATATCATCATACAATGACAATGAATTATGATAAAAGAAAGGAAAAGAAAGAAGACAATTATTTTCTACAGAGTTTCTCTCTGCCCACAAACTGTGGAAAACTTTATTAATCACTTCCAACTGCAATTTTTGTGATTATAATGAATTGACTTAATTACAAAATTAAGGGTTACTCACTCTATTTATAGATTTAGGTTAGCTTGCTCCTAAGCCAAAGCCCAAAATACTTATTTTAGTACTAAATCAAATCTATCTATTTTAGATCTAAATCAAATCTATCTAAATCTAAAGCAAAGTAAATCTCTGTGTAGCATTTTCGACACACCTGCTTCGACACTCCCTTGTCTCTGTCGAGTAAACTACTTCGACACAAGGAATTACTTTTAACACACCACCTAATTCATTGTGTATAAGCTATCTACATTCATCATAGCTCTTAGTCTCCGAAATACTTCGACCTGCACACCCATCGCCACGATGTCTGCAATTTGATTCTCAGTTCTGCAGTGTTCCAAATTCATCTTCCCATCTGCTACCTGCTCTCGAAGATAGTGGAACCTTATTTCGATGTACTTTCTTCGACCATGTTGTTGTACCCCAAAATTTTCCCTCTCATTTATCAAGGCATTTCTCACAATGATTCTCAAAATTCAAGCTTGCACAAGTACAATTGGATTTTCCAGCATCAAGTTAAAGAGGAAACTGTTAAAAAAGGGGGGAAAACAGATAAAAATAATCTTTTTGACAAAATTGGAGAAAAATAAGTTTACTTCGATTTACAAGGCTTCGATTGGACTAGGGTCTCCTTCAAGCCTTCTTCGATTCCCTTTTCTCCGTTTGGACTTTAGTCTCTTTTAAGACTGTTTGGATTGGACTATGACTTCCATTATGCCTCCTTCGATCCATCCTTTGTGTCTCCTTCGATCCACAAAGCAATGACCTCCTGCATTCAAGCTTCGACAGCACCATTGGCCTCAAATGGTTCACAATGCAATGGTGTCCTGCATGCCTGCTTCGACTGGACATTTGATGCCTGCATGCCTGTGTTGATTGGATAAATAATTCTCTCCATGTTTGCTTTTGATTCATAAAGTAATGGCTAGCTGCATACAGCCTTCGATTGAGCAATAACTTCCTTCTTGCATGCTTCAAAGCAAGAGGCTCCCACCAGGCCAGCAGGCACAAGGCAAAAAGCCTCATGTAGCCTCCTTCGATTCAATGAGGAAAAACCTCTTGTTGATTTCCTTCGATTCAGAAGACAAGTGCCTTCTTTACGCTTGCTCCCAATTCACAAGGCAAGGACCTTCTTCAGGCCAGCAGGCACAAGGCAATGGCCTCCTTCAACTTCCTTTCGATTCAGAAGCCATTTTCCCCTTTGCATACTTCCTTCGATTCACAAAAGCCAGGATTCTCTTCAGGCCAATAGGCATAAGGAAAAGGCTTCCTCATGGCTAGCATTCACAAGGAAATGGAGCCCATAAAGCATTGGTCATTTTTCATGCTAGTTTCGACTGGGCAGTATCTCCCTTGGAAACAATTTGTTTCAACACACAATTTCTACACTATGACACATAGTTATTTTCTCGTTCAAAAGACGTAACATGGTGGCACATTCGAAGGACTTACCAGACATACCTGGATGTCCCAATCGAATGACATATTTTGGTGACCCATTCAAGGGGCATGCATTTGGTCCCTTCAAAGGATACATAAAAAGGTCTCATTCGAAGGACACATATTGGGTGAAAATCAAATAGTGATATGGTCGAAGGTTTGACCTAGGTGGTAAAAACAAAAGTTTGAAATAATCTAAAGATGCTTGCTGACCAAAGTCCTATGTGCTGCCAAGTACATGCATGTTATACTGGCCACAACACTCCAAAACTGCTACGAAGCAGTCCTGTAGTGCTGCCCCATTCTTGCACCAAAATGGCATACAAGATTGTGTCTCTAAGACTACAAGAACAACATATCCTTTTTGTTCAAATATCTTTTGTTTTCACTCCTAAACATCATCCAAAATCATCTATAAATAAGTGCCTCTACCACACATCTTAGGGGGCCCCGGATAGTTGCAAAAAAAACTCTTGTTGTGAGAAAGTTATTAATTTCTCAAAACTCTCAAACACTATCAAACGTTCTCAAATATTCCTAACACTTCACTTCTAAAAAAACCTCAGACCCCTTCCTACACTAAGTGAACCCTTTGATTCACTTCTCAAACTATCAGATAACTAACCTTCGACCCATTCCCAATTTGAAATATAATAGTCTTTTGATTCACTCCCTTACCTGTTGTAGTGTAACCTTCGATTCACTCACCACTATTACATACCCTCCTTCGATTCAGTAACTGCTCAAACAAAGTAGTAACTGACCTAGCTTCAGGAAGATTCCAATGAAGTTCCATTCACCACCAAGGAAGTCACTTGCAGTTCCTTCAATTTAAGCGCTTCAAGAGGTAAGTTCTCTCTAAACTTGGAACTCTTTTATATAAATATCATGTGTACATACCAATAAAAATAAAATGTAGATATCTTATATAGGGAGTTGACCATGCCTTAACTTTCGACCCCTACTGCCTATATGTTGAAAGTCTCAACCCTGACTAGGTAGACTTTGGATTTTGGTGTCCAATAATCTTGTGATAACCCCTGGCCTGTAGCTTTCGAAAGTTACACTTGAATGTTGCATTTTTAAAATTTTAAAACAGGTTCTCTGTATCCTTCGATTGGCTAAATATTCCATCCTTTCGAATCTCAACCTGAGAGCCTAGCATTCCTGCAATCGAAGAAGGTAGCAAGAAGCTTAAGGCGAATAGTGCACCTCACGCTGATTCCAGGCCCCAATCAAAAGAAGCGGGAGAAGGATGAAATCGAAAGACGTGTCCTTACTGATTTCAAGCCTAAATCAAAAGAAGCCAGGAAGGGCAGAATCGAAGAGTGTTACTGCCTAAATCGAAAAGCCCATTTTCCTTTCTTTATTTTGTTTTTGTCTTTACATTTTCTTGCTATTCAATATGGTTGTAATAGTGTAGGATTTATTCTCTGCATTTTTATTGCTTTTGTACAAATGTTAGTAATTAGGATATATGGCAAGATAAAACTAACAAGTAGATCACCCTAATCAAACACTAAATGCATGAAAATCAAACACATTATTCACACACATGCACCCCTAGGGTGATCTCACTTGTTGCCTCAGAAAAATAGTCATGTCCCTCGAATATGGGCGTTTTATCAAAGACCCTCGATAAAAGATGATAGTCCCTCGATGAACCTTGATGTTGCTTTTGGTAAATGATCTAGTCCCTAAATGAAAATTGCTAAAACATTTCATAGGTTGCCTTACATGACTATTCAAACGACTCACGCCTGTCCCTTCACATCCAACGATGGGGCTTCTTATCAATCAATGGTAAGATAGCAACATCTAAAGGAGGAGGAAAATAACAAATACCTTTTGAGTAGGTAGGACGCTCGTAGTTGCTTGCTTGCTCATAACTAAAAAACCATTTTCACACCAACACTTCCAATTGAAACATTTTCAAAAGTCAAAACACTTTGTATGCATTCTTATAGAGACGAGAATTATTACAAAGGCACTTTTCAAAATTACTTTCAAAAACATATTCCACAACAAACACCTCTTTGAACTATTTTCAAAACCAACACTTTGTATGCATCCTTATAGAGAGTAGAGACGAGAATCATTACAAAGGAATTTTGCAAAATATTTTCAAGCTTACACCATAAAAACACATTTTCAAACAAAGCAAGTGATCTAGCAAGCAACTAAGAGCCCATAGATAACTATGGATGAAAAGGGTGCTAGCACCTTCCCTTTTCATAACCTACCCCCCGAATTCAAGAAATAATCTTGAAGGTCTTTCCTGTTCTTTTAACCCTTTCCTTTATTAGATAAAAGAAAATTCGGTGGCCACTCTTGCTATCCGCAAAAATTGCGATCAAACGCAAAACACCCAAGTCAGTTCTCCCACCGTATTATAGAACTGGCAACTCTGCTGGGGAATATTGCTTAAAAGTGGGGTTACCTTAAGGATAGATCACCTTTATTTGCTTTCTTTTGTTTGATTTGCTTGCTTTGCGTTATGTTTCCTTGTTTGGGTTTGTTTTTATCCTCTGCCCGGATCTAGGGCACCTTTTAGGTAAGTAGCAATAAGTTATGGAAACTGTGCGGTGTATATCGACATGGTCAAAGCAATAGCTATGTTAGTGTGACACATTTGTTGGTACTGGTAGCCCTTGAGTAGTCAAGTGGAATACGGGGCCGCTGTGCGGTGTCATGAAGCACTAACTGACTTTAGAACCTTACTTGAACAACTTGGCCATTAGGAAGTAGTGAGGTAGTCGGCTTTGGTGGAGTCCAAAGTTGGTTGATACTCGATACTACACTCATTGAGATCATACTTTCGGGATATTTCGGTCACCAATAAAGAGGCTTGCGCTGAAACAATGCTCGATGAATAAATATCAGTGATATTGAGATTCCCTAGAACCCGTTTAATTTCTATGACAGGTTGAACCAACTAAACTTCAAGAGGGTACTTACCTATGAACCTCATGCAAGCCTAAACCTAAGGACTTGTTTGATTTGCTTATGCATATGCTTGTACATAACATCATGGCATCATACCAAAGCATTTTAGACTAACCATTTCAAGGATCTTGAGATTCATCTTTGTTCTGTTTTGTAGGACATGACTTCCACTCGCAGGAATACAATCCAAGTCAATCTCGTATGAGTACCTTTTCAGCTTAAAGAATTAGCATCAAGGGTCCCTGAGAATTCTGCGTTCACCAAAAGACACGGACGACTTCTTAACCTGGTTACCTCAAGCTTTGATGAAGACATGATGAAAGTGCTTTTCCAGTTCTTCGACCCTTTGCACCATTGCTTTACCTTCCCCAATTACTAACTTGTGCCTACTATGGAATAATTATCCCAACTCTTGGGAATTCATGTTCTCAATCAATTACCTTTCAACGGTATTGAAAGAGACCCGAGCCTTGAAGAAATTGCTCGAGCTTTACACTTGCGAAAATCTGACGTCATGGTTAATTAGGAAACAAGAAGTGGCATCAAAGGGTTTCTAGCTAAGTTCCCGCTGGAAAAAGCTCAAGACTGTTGGAACACTCTGGATTTACAAGCCTTTGAAGAAATCTTGGCTCTTCTCATCTATGGGATGGTACTATTTCCTAATCCTGACCAACTTATAGATGTGAATGCAGTCAAAATTTTATATCTCACAATCCGGTGCCTACTTTGTTGGGGGATATCTTGCATTCTCTCCACTCTCGAACCATGAAGATAAGAGGAACCCTCATGTGTTGCACTCCTATATTGGCTAGGTGGTTTGTTTTGCACCTACCCCGATCCGTTTTGAAGAATGATCAAGGTTTGAGATGGTCCAATAGGTTGATGTTACTCAGACATTTGGATATTCACTGGTGTTCTCGATCCTTGGAGGACATTACTATCATCGACCGTTGTGGGGAATTCCCTAATGTCCCTATGCTTGGCATTAAGGGAGGTATCACTTACAACCCTTGTTTAGCTTTGTGACAGTTTGAGTATGCACAAAGAGATGGTCATCATGATGCACTCATCCAAGGAGTGGTATTCGACTACGAGAGCGACGACCAAGGCTACTGTCAAAAGTTTATACGAGCTTGGAGAATGGTAAATAAAGTGGATAGTAAGACATTGGGACACAAAAATTCTATTCCCCTTGAGCCTTACCTTAGGTGGGTACAAACTCGTGCTCAGAGTCTCGTAATGCCTTACCCTTCCATCCTACCTATCATCATGGAGCCTGTTGCTGGAGGAGATGTTCTGTATACTGTCCTTTATCCCAACATGCCTACCTCTCTTGAAGACTTGCAAAAGGATTGTATTCAACTAAAGGAAGAGCGAGACACCTTCGAAACCCAGTTCTACGCGAGTGAGAAGAAAGTTCTGGAGCTCACAAAGCAGCTTCATGAAGAGAGAAGTTTGAACGCCTACATTACGCCAAAAGGGATGCACTCGACCTTTTTGTCTTAGGAGTTTATTTTGTGTTTATTTCTTTCATTGTAAGCCCCAAGAGACATGATGTAATCAAACTTGGATTTATTAATACAATGTGTGTTTCCTGTTGTCTAAACAAATTTAGATCTCCAAGTTTCCTTGAAATCATTTTATATGCATTTTCATTCATCACAATGCAAACATGTTTTTTACAACAGGTCTCCTTATCTTTCTACTGTTTATTTCAGTGAGATGGATATTGAGCAGACAGTAAAAGATCTTAAAATACAGAATACTCAATTCCATCAGATGTTTCTGGCTCTGGCTAAAGGACAAGAGGATCTGAAGGCCCTCGTGATCAAAGAGAAGAAGAAGAAGGTGAAGAAACTAGTCGTCATTTTGAATTTGGGAAGAAGGTTCAGAGGACCAGCGAAGCGAGCTCTAGATTTTGTAACCTCGTCGGGTGAAAGGGATAATCAAGAAGAAAGAACAAGGAAGGAAATGGCAAACCAGAGTCTGAGGAAGATGAAGCTGACTACTCTGAAGAACAGTATCCTCCTGCTGATGATAAATACAAATAGCTGGAAGATCGCCTTAATGCTATGGAGATCCAGAGGGTACCCAGACGGGATTTTGAAGATCTAGGATTGGTCTCAGGGGTGGTCATCCCGCAGAAATTCAAGGTCCCCACATTTGCTAAATATGACGGTGTCTTTTGTCTCAAGCTGCATTTAATGTCATACGTCAGGAAGATTCAACCCCATATTGTTGATAAGAACCTATGGGTACATTTTTTTCAAGAAAGCTTGTCAGGAACGCAGTTGGATTGGTTCTATCAGTTGGAAGGAACCAATATTCGCAATTGGGAAGATTTGGCTGCTACCTTTTACAAGCAATACTAGTATAATGCTGACCTAGCTCCAACTCGAACACAACTGCAAAGTATGTCTATGGGTTTTGGTGAAGGTTTCAAAAATTATGCCCCAAAATGGAGGGATCTCGCAGGAAGAGTCCACCCCACTTTATCTGATAGAGAGCTGGTGGATATGTTCTTGGGTATGTTGTCTGGTCCATTCTTCAAACATATGATTGGAAGCTCTTCAGCTGGGTTTATTGAGTTGATCTTGACCGGTGAGCGGGTAGAAGCTGGTATTAAGAGTGGTAAAATTCAAAGGGATGCATCCTCAAGTACGATGAAGAAACCCTTCACTGGAAAGAAGGAGGTCAGTGTTGTTTATAGTCATAGAAGTCAAAACAAAACAGAACTTCGTCCGACGGTAGGGGTTGTTATAATCTCCAATCCTGTATCAAATTAAAAACGAAACCATTAACGCAGGCTGGATGTGCCCATAAGACGATTCACCCGGATCAACATGACCTTATCCGATGTTTTTATGCATCTGTTGAAGTCCAATTTAGTGACTCTAAAAGAAGCTCCTAAGAACCCCAATACTGCTTCTCGCTGCTAGAACCTGAACGCTCGGTGTGCCTATCATTCTGAAAGTCCGGGGCATGATACAAACAATTGTTGGACCTTGAAAAATAAGGTACAAGACCTTATCGAGGCGAAAGAGATTGAGTTTGACTTTCCAAAAACACCTAATGTAATAACGGCGCCAATGCCCAAACATGGCCAAGGTGTCAATATTGTTGATGATGACTGTTTTGTTTCCTCCGTAGATGAATTAACTACTCTCCTTTTAACTGTTAAAGGGAATCTATTGCAAGCCGGTTTATTTCAAGGTTGTGGTGAAAGTTGTCACTTATGTATGTCTCTATTAGATGGCTGTTTGTTGTTAAAAATAGGCATCCAACCCTTGATGGTTAACAAAGAAATTTTGTTCGAAAAAATTCCCCTTACAAGAAGTTGTTGTAAAGATGTCTCGATAATCACCATTTCTGACAATCCTCCAAGGGTCTCCACCAAAAGACCCGTCAGGATTACATCTGTTCCCAAGTTTTCTCCCTTGATCATCACCATTCTAGGGCCAATACCTTATTCCTCGGATAAAGTTGTTCCCTGGAATTATGGGGTTGACGTCTATTACCATGGCATCAATCAAGATCTATTGGCTATTGAAGACAAAGTTGCTGGAAATACTGAGCCTGACGTCGACAATATTGTCGGAACCAGTAAAATTACGAGAAGCGGAAGAGTTTTCTCTCCCGAGATCTCTCCAAAAAATGTTATTATTCCTGTGATTATTCCCGCCACCGCTCCTGTTAGTATTCCCAATGTTACTCCTACTGTTATCCCTGCTACCGAGTCGGCCGAGACACGGGGCAAAGAGGTATTGGTTGAGCCTGTCCAGACGAAGGCGCATCCAGAAGTCACCCCTGAGGCCTCTAAAAGAGAAATGGAAGAGATTTTAAAGATTATCAAGAAAAGTGATTACAACGTCAAGGAGTTGTTGGGGCACACCCCCTCAAAGATCTCAATGCTAGCTTTAATTTTGTGCTCTGAAGCCCACGCTAAGGCTTTAGTAAAATTCCTGAAATCCGCTCACATGCCCCAAGAGACCTCCACTGATCAATTTAAGAGTTGTGTGGCCAGTCTAATTGCTGATAATGGACTGGGTTTTTCTGATGCTGATTTAACTCCCAAGGGAAGGAAACACAATGATGCCCTGTATATCTCCATTGAGTGAAGGGGCACTACATTAGCCCATGTTCTGGTGGATACAGGTTCGTCGCTGAATGTCTTACCCAAGAATTCTCTTGACCGGTTAGATTGTGAAGGACTCACATTAAAGCCCAGCAACATTGTGGTGAAGGCCTTTGACGGTTCTAAAAAAATGGTGCACGGGGAGGTGGACATCCCTATCAAAGTTGGTACACAGACTTTTGAAGAATCACCATCAAATCCTCTCAACTTTCTCTACTTCATATCACCATTCTTCAATCATTGAAGAATCATAAAGAAAACTCCAGAAAATTTCTCTCTGCATACGCTCTCCATAACTCTTTCTCAATTCGTATCTTCATCATCTTCTGTAAGTTCTTCACAGTTTATCATTCATCACACCACAACCTTCAGCAACAAATTCCTCAATCCTCTACTCTCTACTTCAATTTCTGATCATTATTAACTTTCAGCTTCACAAAAAAATGCAACGCACATCAACAAAAGGTTTAAAATCATAAAGAAATGTAAAAGAATGAGAGGAAGTTAGCGATACAATTTCGAACGAAGAAGAGAGTGAAGAGAAAGCGTACCAGAACTATTTCTTGAAGAATCTCTAGATTTCTATTTGATATCTTCATCGCTGCGAAACGCCATCGGAGCGACTTTGATCAGTAAGTATCATCTCCTCTAAGTCCTACATTTATGTGTTTCTTCCAACTTTGTGTCTGGTTTGAGTCTGTAGAAGCTAAATTGATATTGATGCGGAGTTCGCAGATTAAAAATCCAATTGAAGGTTGAGAAGAGGTCGAGACTTGATGACAGAGATGGAGGCACCGTTGAAAGGCGAGTGGGAGATCACCGGAGGAAGAAGTGAACCACCGCGTCTGAGTCGAACCTATTTAGAGGAGAGTCGAAGACTGTGAGATGGTGAGTGGATCGCGTAGAGCTTGATGAATTGGAGAAGAGGGATTCATATTTTTGTGAAAAGATGAAGACTCAATTCTTTAACCTTAGCCCTAATTCAATTTTATTTGCATTTTCTTTTAGTTTCAGATAACTAGAGGTGAATTAAATTTGGATAAGAAAAAATGAAATGTTGTTGGACTAAGGGATTTGGCCGAGCAAACCTCCCTCCTAGGCCCATTTCTTTTTTATTTTTGGAGCTTGATATTCCATACAAAAATAGCTGATTGGATCATGGTATGGATGAGCTTAATGCCCTTATTTTTGAGTTCAACACCATATGCAAATTTAACCCCCCTGATCCTCCTACAATCAATAAAAATTTGTTAGATTTTTTTATTTGATTTTAGGAATCGATTCCTGATTATCCAGTTACTCGAGACTTGTGATTCACCTTTGCTTGTGGAGATCTGAGTCTTATGCCGGTTTATTGTGTGATATGCGGATATGCTTGAGTTTCCAATTGTGATTTAATCTCACATTAATGATGCTTTGACACTTATTCTGAGCATTTGATTTCTGACTCTTTTATGTTGCTTGGTGAAGCCTATTCGAAGTTTTCTGGGTTTCTCTGCTCTGCTTGCTTTGTTACAAACTCTTGTTCATTTGGTATCGTTATGATTCTGGTTTATTTTTTCGCATCATTTACCGCTTTTACTTGCCTTGAGAAGTAGGAATAAAGATGCATATTTTATCTCTTTCTAGATATCATGAGAAGTAGGATAATAAAGAGTGTGTGCTTGAAGTCGTTGTTTAAAAGTTCTGTAGCAGGCATTCTACACTTGTTTGCTAATTGTGTTTGTCGTTTGTTTAAAGACCTACCTCGAAGTAGGCGTTTTTACTGTGTGTTTACATTTGTGCCTAAAGACCTCAAAAAGAGGCGCCCATCCCCATTCCCCTTGACAAGTCCTCAAAGAAGGAGAGAGAAAAAGGTTTGCAATTAACTTCGCACATTCTAGTCACTGTCATTCTTAGTGCGTGACGCACCACGATGCTTTGGAGTGTGCTGCTTTTGTTATCAAGTTGGTCAGATGGAAAAGGGATTTATAATCGATCCCCCACACTTTGTCTTGAGCTCACGTTGGTCGACATTGATGCTCCGTGTTTTTTCACCCCCCCTTGCATTTCTTGCCTGGTAATATGATGCCATGATATAGGCGCTTTGTTCCCACAGATAACTTGTTTGCCCCGGTTGATATGACCCCTTGGTTAAAGCTTCCCGTATCCTACCCCGCTTGTTTTCCTCGGTTGATATGACCCCTTGGCTAAATATTTCCATTTCCTACCTCGATGCGCAATATCTTGGTTAGGCCTTTGTGACTTGAGCTAGTGTGCGCTTCTCATGACATGTGTGTGCTTTCTTGAGCTTGTGGATTGTTTGTTTGTTTTTATCTTTGTGTATACCATGTTCCCTTTGGCTTTGAACCGTTTTATGTTCCTTTAGAATCGATTGATTAAGGTAGCTTTCAAGCTAGACATTAAGATATGTATCCATGCATGCTAACGTAGGTTGAGATTTCCCCTTTTCATCCTCGGCCATAGGGCCATCATTGTATGATAATATTAGGGATTAGAGATATGTTAGTCTCATTTAGTTGTTTTTTCTTTCTTTTGCATCCTTGCATTAAGACTAAAACCTCGTTCTTGGCAAATGCATCATTCAATTCCCTTTTCAAGGTAAAAAACATCAACCAATGCAAACTCTATTCGCCTTCGGGCCCTTTCTTTCAAACTTTTCAAAAAGAACATGTTAATTCACTTTTGTGCTGACACATGTGTCTCCAAAGGTCGGGCTGCGATAGAAGGCGAAATTAATATTATTCATTAAAAAACATGAAACAAACTGAAACATGTGAGCCGAACTACGTCACCCTGATTCCTTAAAAGGGATACATATGCATCTGGTCATGGGGCTCAACCGAGTGAAACTTTGTAAATATTTCCTTCTTTTCCCCGTCTCTCCCTTACCTGATCTCTCGGTCGTTTGACCTTGATTTCACCCTTCTCAGGTTTACTCGGTGTTTATCTTTCCCTTCCTGTGGGATAAAAAACTTTTGATGGCGACTTCATTGATTTCATCTCGATGATTTATTCATCCGATTATTTCAGAACTTTGCGGTGATCATTAAATCCTACAACCGCTTGTTAACCATATAGGTTGCATTATCACTAGCTCTTCTTAATTTTCATATCAAAAGTATATTCATCTTCAAGAGATATTCTTTGATCACTAATCTGCAAAACATGGTTCCAACAAATGGGCAAGCGAAATCTGCAAATAAGGTAATTCTAAAAGGGAACAAGAAGAAGTTAGATGATGCCAAAGGACCGTGGGTTGAACAACTACACATGAATGGATATGGTCATATCGCACTAACCCTTTACAATTGAAACCCCATTTTCCCTAGTATATGCAGTGGATGCCGTGTTTCTTGTCGAAATAAACACACCTTTCTGGGAATGCTCTCGGTTCAATGCAAAAGAGAATGCGACATGGTTAAGATGTCATTGATCTAGTTGATAAAACAAGAAATGTTCCCCACATTCGAGAATTACCACTCAAGCAAAGGGCGACCAAGTGATATAACTCCAAAGTGGTTCAAATGGAAATGCAGGAGAGTGGCTTAGTGTTGAGGCAAATTGCCATGCTTTCCTAATAGGAAAAAATTCAAACAACTGAGAAGGATTGTATTGCATATATCAGAAGCTGCCTCACAAAGCATACAAGCTCGATGAGTTATATGGATGACTCATTTTTAGAACTTAGGACTCAATTAACCTAATATATTAGTATATTAGATTGTTAGATAGGCGAGTCACCTACTAGTGTATGAGTCTCTTTGAAAACCCTTTATTATTTGCAACAAGTTTATTTGGCTTTATAGTTGACTTAAATGTTGGAATTCCACAAAAAGATCATTTCCGCCTTAAAAGGGAAATATGAATAATGGAATTTTGGAGGAAGATTCTTGTCACAATAAAAAGACAATCTAAATGTTGGAAATTTATAGAAAGATCTTTTCTTCCTTAAAAGGATAATATAAATGATATACTTTCACAAGAAGATCCTTGTCGCCTTAAAAAGGGCAATATGATCATTGGACTCCCTCAAGAAGATCCTTCCCGCCCCAAGGGAAATATATACACTGTCTCTGTAAGACATCTCTCACGATGGGACTCCACTAAAGTCTCGCCTCATGGACTTATAAAAAAGGCTCGCATGTGGGACTCAACTAAAGTCTCGACTAAGGGACTCAACTAAATTCTCGTATGAGGAACTCAACTAAAGTCTTGTCTGATTGACTCAATTAAAGTCTCGCTTGAGGAACTTATCTAAAGTATCTCCTGATGGTCTCAACTAAAGTCTTGCCTGGGGGACTCAACTAAAGTTTCACCTGAGAGTCTCAACTAAAGTCTCGACTGAGGGACTTAACTAAATTCTTGCGTGAGGGGATTAACTAAAGTTTCGTATGAGGGACTTAACTAAAGTCACTCTAGAGGAACTCAACTTAGTCCTTGCCTAAGAGCTCTACTTAAGGTTACATATGAGATATTCAAAATGAAGGAAATGAAACTTATTCACTCTTCCCTTTACAATCCCTCATACTTGAGAGAATTTGCATTGGTATATTTGTAAAGGTCCAACCAGAGGCGTGTTATACCCTAATTTTTGACCTAAGATCCCACCTTCATTTGCATTTTAATATAACATCAAGATCACGAGATATGGTTGGTTTTTAATCCTCTCACCTTCGAGCATTGCTTATGCATAGATCATCAAGTGTTGTGAATGTCTCATCTTATGCATCATTAACTTCTAATCAAATACAAAGTTGTATGTTTTTGTTTCTTTGGTTTCATGTACAGAGACATGTCTGAATCAAGAGCATCAGATGTTGCACCACAATTAGGGTTTTAGATCCCTCAAGTGTTCAAGTATGGTAAATCACTAATTATAGCCTCTAATATCAAATCACAATCAATATTTCATCATCACTGATTCACATGTGCATCAATATATCTTGGAATGCAAGGAAGGATCGAGTTTGCAAGTTGATTCAAAGCACTTTGACCAAAAGTCAACATTTTGAAGTTCAAGTTCAAAAATCATAACTTCTTCATCATTCAATATTTTTTAGTGGTTTTTTTTGTGTATGACAACGTCATCTACAACTTCTCTTTACAAGTCAATAGTTGATTATGTGTGAAGGATCATAAAAAATTTGAGTACTTTAGAGGTCATTTTGTGGACTTTGACCTAAATCTCAAGCAACTATTTCCTGACTCCCAAGGCTCATAACTTCCTCAATTTTAAACTTTTTGAGACGATTCTTTTTGCAAATTATCACAAATAATGCCATCTACAAGTTTTCTCCAAGGATCCAAAGTCAAATGCGTTCAGAAAGCTGTGAATTATGTTAAAGCATTATAGGCCATTTTGACCTCTAATTTCAATTGGTGCCATGATTTCTTTCTTAAGACATTGATTTTCTTGTGTTTACTAGTTGTTCAATTCAAGTGTTATTTCTTGAATTTATGAAGTGTTTTTCTCAAGAATTGATTCAAAAATCAAAGTCCATTCATGTGAATTATTTGGAACCCAAGAAGTCATGTCACTTGGAAATTAAGGCATGGTTCTTCAATTCTTTAGAGGATTCAAAGTGTGTGGATTCAAAAGCTTAATTTCTTGAGTTTGGAATTACAAGTTTTATCCATTTATTTAATGACACTTGAACATAGTGATGCATCCAATTTGTCAAAAGGTTAAAAGGAAAGGTTAAGTTTAGTAAGGGCACAATTTGAAAGATGTTTTGAAATATCAAGACTTTACAAGGTTACATGTTCATTCAATTTCTAATAGTATTGCATCATCAACATCATTTCAAGATTAGAAGTAAAAAATATGAACCTTAGATAAAGTTTGTATTGAAACATATGAAATTTCATTTATTGATTTCAAAACAAGTTCTTACAAGTATCAAATGATCATAACTTCATCAAGAAGATTTACAAAGGGGTTTTCGAGTACTTTCATTCAAGGACTATTGTGTTAAACCTATTCTACTCAATGCCAAACACCAATGCTGCAAATTACAAAACCACTCTGTTGTCCAACCATTCAACGCAACCCAATATCATGTTGTTGTTCACACCAAGCTCCTGTTAAGCCTTACCCCTGTCTAGCACTACACTCCAAACCAAACCATGTTGCTGCCCTTGCAAAATTTCTATAGACCTTACACAAAAAAAAACCACTCTCTGTCAACCTGCTCCAAAACGGCCAAGGTTTGTATAGAATAAGTAAGACAATAAACTGCACAAGAAAGACACAAACCAGGGCATCAAATTAGTTCGAATCCATCGAGAGTTCCCTCCCAAATTCCAGTTTTCTTTTAGCTATAAATAAGTAGTTACAACACAGAGAAAGGGAGGAAGAAAAGTGCTTAGAAACTGAGCAGAAAATTCAATAAAAATATTTCTCCATGTAAATTTCATAAAACCTGCATAAACTCAAATCAACAGAAGCAGAATTGCAACAAAACCATCTTCATCAATTTCTAACGGCAAAATTCGACACAAACCTCTATTCGACCTTAAACACCAACAAACACCATTCCACATTTACCAAGCTCTTCAACCGCAACTCAACCTTATTACAATATGTGATGCGGTGGGAGAACTGACTTGAGGTTTTGCGTTTGTGTTCGCAAATGTTGCGGTTAGCAAGAGTCGCCACTGACTTTTATTTTATCCAAAAAGGAAAGGTAAGAAAGCACATGAAAGACCTTTGAGATGTTTTCTTGAGTTCGGGGGGTAGATTATGAAAAGGGAAGGTGCTAGCACCCTTTTCATCCATGGTTTTCCATGGGCTCTTAGTTACTTGCTTAGATCACTTGCTTTGCTTTTGAAATTGTTTGAAATGGTGCTTTGTGTGGTTTTGAAAGTATTTTGAAAAGAGGCCATCGTTTAGGCAATCTTTGTTATGATTCTCGTTTGTAAGAATGTATACAAAGATGTTTGTCTTTTGAAAAATGTTTCAATGTTTTGAAAGTTGTTTGGAAATGTTTTGAAATGTGTGTGTTTGTTTGAAAATAGCAAGGATTTGTTTTGAAGAGAGCAAGTAACTTAGAAGCTATCTACCTACTCAAATGTCTTTCTTATGCATTTTTATTCCTTTGACATTGTTGATTTACCATTGATTTGGTAAACAATCCTATCTTTGGATGTTAAACGGGACGGGCGTGGGTCATCGTATGACTATGATAGCAATGTTGCCAAGTATCTTTATCATTTTGAGGGACCAAGATCATTTGTTTAGGCAACCTTTTGATAGCGTCATCGAGGGACTATAATCTTTTGTTTTGTTTTGTTTTGCCAAGATACTTTGCATGCATACCATGGCCATTTTCTTTTAGGCAACCAAGTGGGTGAAACCCTAAGGGTGCTTGTGTGTAATGTGTGTCATTTTACATGCATTTGTCTTGTATTAGGTTTCGTCTATTTGTTTGTTTTTGGTCTTATCATGCAAAACCCTAATTTACTACACAAGTATATAAAGCGATAAATTGCGTAAATGTAAACTAAGCTATTACAACAATTATTATGGGAGGGGGATACAAGTTTTTGAATGGGGATATTGCACAAAAATAAACCCTAAAAATACTATTACAACCCAATTGAATATTGTGCGAAATAAATAAATATATAAATATTTAAATATGCAATGCAATGTATTTATGGAAAAAATGTTTTGTATTTGTGTAAGGTATGAGAAAATAAATTATTTAAGCCCTAAAAATAAGAGAAAAAATACTATTATTTTTGAAAGGGTAAAACCCTAGTTTTTGATTTAAAAGAAAATAATATTTTCTATTATTATTTTATCCATTTTTTTGTACAAGAAAAGTAATAAATAATATTATGTACAAATATTAAAAATTAAAATATATATGAAAATAAATATTTTCTGTGTATTTTTAATATAATAAAAATGTATGGTATTTTAAATATATTTACAAATTTTATTTAAGAAAATAAAGTTCATTATCCTAATAAGACTATTTTTTATGCCAAAAAACAATATAAAAAAATGCAAAAAAATGCAAAAAATAAAGAAAATATTTTTCATGATTTTTATGATTCAGAAAAATAAATAAAAACAATAAATATAAAAATGAAAAGAAAATATGAAAAATAAACAAAATAAAGCCAGGGGGTGTGGATATCAAGTCAGGGGGTGTGGAAATCAAAACAGAAGGGCCCAAGGCGCCAAAGGCCCAGGACAGTCATCCCTGTCCTCCAGCCAAGCTTCCTGCGCGCGTATTCTCTTCAAATCTATAACTTGTTATAGCTTGCATAAAAACAAAAACCCATAACATAAAAAATGTAGCTTGTAATCTCACGATTTCAATGATATAAAATTTGTGACCTAACTCTCAAAGATCAGTTAATATAAATGGAAAGTATGCATATGTACAGCTTCACCATGTTAAGGACTACATCTTTGCTTCACAAATCGTGGCTTGAGGATGCCTAAATAGAGAGATAGAGTTTTGAAAAATACCACCTTCAGCTGGATTTGGATATGGCAATGTAGGGACTTTGAGTGAGGCCTGAGGATCGTGTGAGCTTCCTTGAAGTTCCTTCAAGCTATTCCAATGCTTATGGTGCTTTGTGGATGGCCAGAACTTCCTGTAGAAGTCAAGCTGTAACCTCCAAACTTGAAAATGGTGATGGCTGAAACAGGGGTTACAACAACAATGTAAAGGCTTGGATAGCTTTGATATGATGTGGATGAAGTGTTTCAAGTGTCAAGAGGCAAAGCGCACGAATAAATATTGAGCTTGCTATGATTTTGCAGAACTGCTGTATGTTGGGCAGAAAAATGTGTTTTTGAGTTTCAGGGTATTTTGGATGCTATCAATTCGTGTCTTGGCTTGTGATAAGTTTTTTGAATCTGTCTAGAATGATACCAAGTCCACTCTTTATCAGCTTGTACACGTTTTTTGACTTTTGCAACCTTTCTTGCTTTTGAAGAAAAGTGAGGTGACTTATGCATACATGCTTGTACTTGGCTATCTTGTGAGCTGCAAGAGTTGGTATACTTTGCTTGATACCTATGGAAATTGTTTGTACCAAAGGAACAAGTCCAAGGCTCAAGGCTGATAAAGTTGGAAAAGCTTGCCTTTATGAAAATGGCAATGTGCCCTTTATGCTAAAAATGGAAAAATCTCTTGTGTAATGCTTCAAAAGCAAAGATAAAGCCCTTATCCTTTGAGTTTGCATTTAATTATGGAGTGTAGAATGAGTTTAGGACCTGTAATGCATGGTACAAGCATCCAAGATCAGATTTGCAACTTGATGCATTGTGAAAATGGCATGAACAAAAGTGATAAAATGCCAATTTCTATTCTTCGATTCTCCCTAACCACAAATGATCTTAGAGAGTTCTTGGACATTTTGGAAAGCTTGCAACATGCTATACAATCCATCTTTGAAACGCATTTTGAGATACCTCTTGGAACTAGGTGAAAAATGTCCATGAATTTGGGTTAAAAACCTGCCTAAATTAGGGCAAATTTTCACTAAGTTATTTAGTTCATGGACCCCTATTCACAAATTTATAACTTGAGATCCAAGCATCTTTTCGGAAAACTTTGTGTAGCAAAGTTGTAGATTTTATGGAGGACTACAACTTTCATGTTGGAAGTTTTCTTTGAATCAAATTGCATCATGGTGAAAAAGTGGTGAAAAGTTGGGAAAAAATAAGAAAATTTCCATACTTAGAAAAAATCTAAGTTATGAAAATTTTCAAATTCAAAACCCTAATTTTCAAAATTGGTTTTCTTGGTCAACAAGTTTCATATTTTGACATATCTTGATGAATTATGACCCTTGGCACTTGATTTTGACCAAAAAGTCAAAGATTGACTTTTCAGTGCACAGTTGACTTTTGATCCGTTGACTGGAAAATTCATCTGTCAATCCTATGAACTTGAGATCTTTTGAACTATATAATTAGGTCAAGATGATTCCATTAGATCCTTGAAACCATGATTGAACTCAATTGGCCATTGGTTAGGTTAAAAATCAGAAATTGACCTTTCTCAGTCAAAACCCTAATTTTGACCATTTTGCCCTTTTGATGATTTTGATCAAATTTCTTGAGGAGTTGTGATCCAAACTTGATCAAATGGTACATATGAGTCTAAAATGTTGTTGTGGATCAAAAATTATGAAGTTTGACTGTAAATTGGCCATGGTTGACTTTTCTCAATACAACTGATTTTTAGGTCAATTGTCCAATTGACTGATCAAAAATGTGATTCAAGACTTGAAACTTAACATGAGCAATCTTAGGGGTCCAAGATGGTGTATGAAAGTCACATGAAGCATTGGTGGTCCAAAAATCCTTGTGCAAACTCAAACCCTATTTTTAGGTTATCAGTGTAAGATGAGGTCTTGAGCTGACCAAACCCTAATCTTGTCCTGAGTCCAAGAAGTCTTGTAAGGAAAATCTTGATAAATAAGAGGGAAAATTTTGGGGTATAACACAATCGCATCAACATCGGGCTTCAGCTTAAATATCACCCATCGTACCTGCAATTACAACCGAGATACAACAACAACAACAGAAGCAGACCCACAAGACCTCAAGTCTTCAACACTAATGAATCAACACTGAAAAAATTGAGTCGAATGGAGATTTTAAACCACGGAGGAAGAATAAGAAGAGTGAGGATCGGAAAAAGGTATGAGAGTTTACCGTCGAACCTCGCCAGAATCCGTGCGATAACTCATGTCTCGGACGCACATCCTTGTTCAACACCATCTCTTTCAATCTTTCGTCACCGTAAACCCTTTGCCGACGTCGTCATCACGCCGTCGTCAATTTGACTGGTAGCTTCCTTTCTTTCTGATTTGATTTCGCTTTCGAATATTGCTTATTTCATATTTGTAATATTGTTGTTGATTTTGCATCTAGAATATAAACTATGATACAGAGGGGTTATTGTTGTTGTATCGAGTTTGAGAGAAAGGGCAGAACGCATAGTTGTTGTCAGTTTTTTTGTAATCTAAAACTGAAAGAGAGATGAGGGTTGAGCGTCGATTTGTTGATGTAGTTTGGTCATAGGGATGGAAATAGACTGGGCCGAGCTAGGCTTTGCCAAGCCTAAGCCTGACCTGTCAAAAAAAATGAAGCCTAAGTGTAGCCTGTCATATGTTTATTTTTAGGCCTGAGTCTGACCTTTTCTAAGACATGGTTAGCCTGTTATCTTACATAAAATCCTATTATTTTAGACATACGTAAATAAAAAATTTAAATAATATTTAAGTAGACTAACAAACTAAAAAACCAATGAAACTAAAAATTTGTTTGCATTGATTTATTTTAACTTACCAATTAGCATAAATTTTGTGAGACTATTTGTTTAAAAGGACTTGTGAAAACAACTTATAACATTGTTCATAAAGTATTTTCATCTTATTTTCATAAGTTCTCCAAGATAAACAAGTTTTATTTATGTATTTTGATTCAAAGTATAAAACGTAACATAATAATAATAAAAAAATTATTCATATTTATTTATATAGGTCTGTCTGTTATACCTAAAAGACTTTTTTCATGGTCTGAAGTCTAGCCTTTTCATGGCTGTAGTCTGAACCTATGTAGGTTAGGCTGTAGACCTCTATTATCAGTCTGGTCTATTTTCACCTCAAAGTTTGGATGAAAATATTTTTGAAGAGAAAGAGTGACGAAAAAAATTGTGACCTTTGAAGATATAATTCTGTTTGATCAAGTTCTAGAGTTTTTATAAATATAATTTTTTTTCTTCTAACTAGGTATACAGTGGTTGGCTTTTGTTACTAGATTTTTCCTAACTCGTAAGCTTTTGTGAGGTGGTTTTTGTGAGGTGGGAGCTGGGTCCGGACCCGACCCGGTCCGGCCCAGCTAGTGTTTTTTATTTGTATTTTTATTATATGTAATCTATTTTTTTATTAATCTTTGGGCTTTTTCTGTTTTTAGATTTTCTTAGCCCATCCAAATTTCTAACTTAGCCCATCCCTTGCTGTAACTAGTTTCTTTTTAGTTTTTCTTAAGTTTTACTATTTAGTTTAATTTTAAAATTAATCAAATGACCTTGTTTTGGTTAACTAAATAATTTTGTCAATTAGTTTAGCTCCATAATTAATTTAGCAATCTTAGAATTCTGACATTTATTTTAGTTAATTTTCTTTAGTTTATTTGTTATTGTCACATTCCTATTATTTTTATATTTGATTTTCTTTGTCCTTTTAAATTCTCATTGTTATTTGTTAATTAATTGTTTGTTAGAATTTATTTCCTTGTATTTTTATCTCCTTGATTAATGTTAAATGTATGTAGGTTGATATCATGGGAATTTCGATTCAAATTAATTTCAATTCCATAATTTATTCTTTAGCTTACTTTTAAGTTTACTCTTCGCTTGTTTGCTTGCTTACAGCTCCAAAGGGAAAAGACTGTTTCATTAACTTTATGATATTGTGTGTCTCTTATATGTTTGTGTAAATCTTTTATATATTTTTAATTTTGTTAATCTTAGATTATATCTGTTAAAATCCTAATTTTCAAACTTTCACTTTCTTTTATAAAAATTATTGACGTTAGGTCATTGTATTTTTAATTTTCTTTACTTAATAAAATAATTTAAAAAACTTTTCTTATCTGCATACTCATTTAACAAACAAATCAATTTTAGTAAAAAAAAAAATAGATATCTCAAAAGTTTCTTATATGAATACATAGGTTGTTAGTACATTCCATTTGTATAACCAACCTTCGTACCCTAGGTCTCTTCAAATGTATCGCTTTTGTTTTACTTTTTCGTGTTGCTTTTTCCCTTTTTCTTAGAAATAATAAGACACAGTGACAAATTTCAGTGTATTAGTCAAGTCAATCAATATTTTCGATCTTAAATTTTCACTACTACAAGACGGTACGGAGGCAATAGATATGACATCTCACCCATAACACTTTCTTGGTTACCTATTTTCTATATCATACGCCTATGTATTGGATGAGACGTTATCTCTTCAAATACGTCACCTATTTTCTTAACAATTCATTCAAATTGTGCGAACGTGGAATGTGACTTGTCACTTATCCACAATGGTGTGAAAGAAATAAGAGAAATGTTAACCAAACTCTCTTGATTAACAGGGGATAAGTTACCCCATCCTCCAACTATTGGAAAGTGGTTGTTAATTATTGTGAATCTGATATCTAGACCTAGGACTTGTTATAAATACTAGATACACAACTTCTTACGTGAGATACCTCAAAACTCTACAACAAAACTATAAAACTTCTGACAACCATGCTAAGGATTGTCACTTATTGCACTTTTATCGTATAGAATATATAATTTTTTATTTGTGCACACACATATATCTTAAAATGTAAGAGAAAAGATAATTAATTTATCATTATTGTTATTATTAATATAGTAATATTTTTCAATTTTTCTTTTGTACCTTTGTATGAGTGCACATAGATTTAAATCATTCCAGTTTGAGACCATATAAGTCTTGCTCTTTTATTATATATTGACAGAAGAATCACCATCATCTTATTATATATTGACAGAAGAATCCTCATCATCACCATTCACCATGATTATGACTTTTATTATTTCCCCTACTAATTACACTATAATTATGCTGGTGCAGCGGGGTATCCAAATAATGGTAATGGAGAAACAGATTTATCCAACAGATTCCGATGAAAGAAACCAAACTTACGCAGCACCTGATTATCAGCGAAAGCCCTCTCCATACTATTCCAGCAATCATCAGCACTATACATTGGATTATGATGACCATTACAAGGTTGACACCCTGTAAAATGCGTAATCAAAGGTCTCTTCATCTCCCCAAAATCCTTAACATATTCCTCCCTCACTTCACCATAATGTTCACTAACTTTCTCAGCATGCCGCCTTCTCAACCCTTCCACCCTTTTCTCCACCTCTTCATATCTCTCACCCATTTTATCATACATCTTTGAAATCTCCAACCAATACGCTACAAAATAATACTCATTCTCCATGTAAATCTTCCCCGTCCATTTCTCTTCCCCCATCGCGATTATGTAAGCTAGCGCGGTTTGATCGTCTGATTCAGGCACCTTCTTTGGGAAAAGTGTGAGATAGTAGAATGCACAACACCCATAGATGCTCCAACCAAGTATATAGTATTTGTTTAAGTCAATAGTCAAATTGAAAATGTACAGGATTATTTTTAACTATCTATAATAAGTTCAGCTTATAGATTGTACTGACTCATATGTGCAAGTGAAAAGTACACTAGCATGAACGCATATTTTCCGTTTTAAGAAACATACACAACCTGTAAGCGGTGGTGGTTGTCTGGATTATATTTGTCGTAAGTTAGAAGAACTCTTATTTTCTTCACGCATCGCAATTCTTTCAAGGACACAAAAGTTGCCCTGGATAACCGGAATTAAGTAAATTTTAAATTTTGATTGTAGGAGAAATTATATTACGTGATATCATCTTGGATAATAAGCTTTGTTGTTATACTAGTGCGTGATGAGACCGTCTGCCTATCAAATTTTAATTAAAATTTCTTTATTTTTTTAAATAAAAATACGAAGAGTTTGAAAATTAATATATATATATATATATATATATATATATATATATATATATATATATATATATATATATATATATATATATATATATATATATATATATATATATGCGCGCGCTCTTTCAATATATTTTATCTAGAATTGACTCAGCTAAGACTAATGGCCCGGGCATGTAAATAAAACTTAAAAGAAAAGTATAGAAAAGAAACAAAAAAAAAAGGATAATAAAAATGATCTTCTAAGATTAACGAGACTAACACTTATACTGACTATAATAGTAGTGATGTGATCACCGTTTAATAAAACGATAACAACCTCCAATCTCGACGTCATCGAAATCCATCTCCACATCATTTCATAGCCTTTTCTCCTGAACTGTTAAGACGTAAGAAGGAGTCTAACTCGTCGTCTGATCGTTAGATCAATCCAAAAATGCAAGACAAAATAGAACACATGGCTAAGATTTATGTACGAGTTAAAAAGTGGAAATAGAGTGTAAAATAATATATATATATATATATATATATATATATATATATATATATATATATATATATATATATATATATATATATATATATATATATATATATATATATATATATATATATATATATATATATATATATATATATATATATATATATATATATATGACAAACACAATTAGTCAAGCAAGTGTATTACGTATTTGTCTATACTTAATGTCAGTTTATTTTAATGCATCCTTATACGCTGATTCAGGCCACTAAATATTATCAAGGATATTTATTCCATTTACTAAGATCAGATATCACATGACACATGCCGACAACGTACTCCCAATTACAAAGGGCTACGCCACCTGACTTCATGTGGAGCCCAGGTGTTAGAAGTCGACAGTCCCTAAAAAATTAGGCCAAAAACCTCGTCTTGCCTCGCATGCATGAATAATAATTTTCCAGAATTATAGGCGACTTTTCGACCTCGTACGTACCATATCTCACGCCAATGGACTTCCACATTCTTCAATGCAAGTCTATATGATCACTCAATCATCTTGTGGCAACTCTCAACCATAAGCATTAAGTTAATACTCGAGAACTATCGTATCAACCTTCCAGATTATATTTATTATGTAGATACTTAGGTTGAGTGTCAAATCCATCAAATGTTTTGTCGTATTTCTTCATTCCTTCTTGGCATGATTATTATCTCTACATAATCAGTTTAGTTCGTACAATGAATAATGTATGCTTGAATTTTCAGTTAAGAGAGGTGGACCATAAAGGACATAGTCGACCAAGTCTATCCTGAGTTAGTGTGAGTGCAACTTGCCTTTGAATGTTTTGCATGATGTCAAAACTAGGATAACTTACCATTTTTGTATATTGGATGATGTCTCTAAGTCATTTTGGTGTCACCCTTGCATTAGAGGTCTTAGGAAACATCCATAACAACTTTAGAATTGGTACCGAACATGAAAAATCAGTTTCTGCATAAAAAATAGTTGCATGTGCCGGCACATAAGATTTCTAGGCCGAAACATGTACCTCAATATTAAAGTTTGTAGTGTATGTGTTGCATGTGTCGGTACATAGATTGTTTCAGGTCGGCATATTATGAAAAATAATAGTATATGCATGCACATATAATTTTTAAGCCGACACACATGTTGTATTATTAAAGCATATAGCTTCTGTTTCTCATGTGTTGGAACATGGCTCATTTAAGGTAGACACATGTGTCAATTTTTGACTTCATGTGTAGACACATAACTTGCATGTGTCGACACATCCTATTTGTTTGGTCAAATTTTTAATTATTTTTTTAATTTTGAAGTTTCCCTCTTTGCCACCATATTTCCTCAACTATAAAGGCATCATACATGCATCACTTCAACTTGATGAAACTATAAATACTAACCTCCATTTATCTTCATCTTCAACTTTCAACCTATGCATACACACTAACAAACTACACATAATCGTTTTTTGTTGGGGTGTCATCTAGACAAGGTTTGATAACGTCTAATTAGGTTTGCGTAACTGAGAATATTGGGTTGAGAATTATAAGGGGTTTCATCCAGAAAACCTAGGGTTTATCCTCCAAGATCTTTGGTAGATTTGAGGATTTTATTCAAGACTTTGCAATAGTGGATTTGACCGAGTGAAGGATTCAAAGATTGGAGATCTTGCAAAGGAGTAGCGAGAGATGGTGAATGTATTGAAAGTTCTTGTAGTCAATAATTTTCAATTGGATTCGATCGAGTGAAAGCTTTGGAGATTATGGATCTTGCAAAGGAATAGCGCGAGATGGTGAATAAATTAGATCTATTGTGTCTTTATTTTGCTCAAGATTAAATAAAGAGAATGTTTGAATCAACATTAAACGATTAAGGTTTATAGGGTTGCTCTTGAACACTTCTCTTAAAATCAAAAAATTTCAAAGTAAGAAATTTATCTCAACTCCAAAATGGAGTTGGGGGGAGACGTAGCCATAGCGAGGACGATTGATAAACTTCCTAAACAAATTCTTGTGTCATTCTCTCTCTCTCTCTCATCTACTTTCTATATGCAATTTGTTAAACTTGGTGTTTGATTGATTGGTTCATATAAAGTTTTCTTTGATTGTTGAAGTTTAAATTGCTTTGTTGATCTGCTTATAATCACTTTGATTGTTAGTGTTGTTTTCAAATCAACAAAGTTCAAAAGAAAAATCTGAAAAATTGATCACGTGTCTAGTGTTTGATAAATTGTCAAGTTCTGTTTTTAATATAAATTGCATTAGAAATAAGTTGTTGGAGTGATTTGTTATAAACAATTAATCGTGAAACAATTGTGTTAATTGTTTGTAGCATTGTTAATTCCATAAGGCTCTCGCGTATCCGAGTTTCCAATAACGAGATTCATTTAGACGACTTTTTTGATCCAGGAAAAAATTATTCCGTGCAATATCATCTTTCGAAATAAATTTTAATTACCTATTTTGAAAGGTAATTTTACTTTGGGATATATTCACCCCCATTCCTCTAGATAAGTAGTCGTCGTCTAACAAGTGGTATCACGAGCTCCAGTTAATTTTGTGGTTCAAACCTCTTATAAGAAAATGGCTAACGAACCTAAAAGGGAGTTTAGTAGCTCGCTAATTTCTATAGGAGAAAACTATAGTTATTGGAAAACTTGTATGCGTATTCATATCAAGTCATATGACAAAGGTGTGTTGGAAGCTATTTTAAATGGTCCAACACCGGTTACTCAAACCGATGAAAATAGTGTTGTCACACCTAAGCTGGAAGCACTATGGAATTATGATGATAGAAAGAAGTGGGGACATGATTGTAAAGCACAAAATATGCTCATATCTGCTCTTGGTGTTGATGAGTTTTATCGCATTTTCCATTGTGAAACTGCTAAGGCTATGTGGAACACATTGCCAGTTGCCCATGAGGGAACCAATAAGGTCAAACAAGCTATAATTAACACACTTAATCAAGAGTTTGAAATCCTTTGCATGAAGCATGGTGAAACCAATGATAAAATGCAAAAAAGGTTCGCTCATCTCATTAATCGTTTAAATGCACTAGGTAATCCTATTTCCAATGTTATTGCTACTAACAAAGTTTTGAGATATCTTACTAGGAATTGCGAACCAAAGCTCACTGCAATTAAGGAAGCTAATAATCTTACAACACTTGATCTCCTACTTTGTTTGTAAAGTTAGAAGAACATGAGCAAGAATACACTTGCTTAGAGAAGCATGAAAAGAAACATGAGAAGAAGATGAAAAAGGATAAAGACATGGATAATGAGGAAGAAACAAATCCTAAAGCTCTTAGGGCTTCTTGTTCAAGGTCTTCAAAAGGTGAGCACATCAATGAGGGTGATATTAGTGACAATGATAACTCGGATGATGAAGAAATGTGATTGTTTGTAAAAAAAGTACCGTAAGTACTTGAAAAAGAATACTGAAAAGAAATTCGACAAAAATTCCATCAAGTCCAAAAGATAATATACATCTTCTAAGGAAGAAAAATAAAAAGGAATAAATTCAAGACGTCATGTTTCAATTGTGGAAAATTTGGCCATTATCGGTCAGAGTGTCCATATCCTGATAATGATAAAGAAAAGAGTCAGCGCAAGAAGCCTAGCCAAACTAAGAAGGCTTATGTGGCTTAGGGGAGAAATATTGAATCCTCAAGTGATTAAGACTCTAGTGATAATGAAGAATCGACAACCTTTTGTCTTTCAACTCACTTTAATGACAAAAAGAAAAAGGTTTTAAACAATCAAAATATGATGAAGTTTGATTATCGGAACATTATCATGAAAAGAAGAAGGAAGAGATCAAGTTATCACAATACAATTAATTTTGCCTCTCTAGTCACTATTATGAAGAAAATAAGAAGGAAATCAAATCATCAAAGCATGATATGATTTTCCTTTTTATTCATTATCAAGGAAGAAAGAAAATAAGGTAAATTCTTCCAAATATGAACATATTGATAGACTGTATCACTCCTATTTACTAGAGGTGTTTGAAAATTTACATTGAGAGAAGCAATTGAAGGTTTCAAAAAGTTGGCCTCAGATAAGAGATTTTTTTCATACTTAGAGGAAAAAAAATTTAGAAACCAAAAAGAAAATGAAAGCTTTAGCGCAATCTATAGTAGATAGTCAAAAAGTCAAAGATGAGAAGGATAATAACTCACATTGATTTTGTTGTGAGACTTGCTATATTTGACAAAAAGAAGTTAACACTCTTAAGGGTAAATTAGACAAGGCACTACAACTAAAGGTCACATTCTCTATTGATCCAACAAAGTTCAAAAAATCTTTAAAACCTCCTTACAAAAGGTATCGCTTTGTTGAAAAGAATTCAAATAGTAAATGTGACAAACTTCGAAATTTGACTTGTCACTATTGTAGTATGAAAAGCCATACTATTGCTAAATGCAAGCTTAGAGTTAGACGACAACAACAATATCTAGTGTTGGGTGAATATATACCCTTTTAAAAATATCCAAATAAATTTTGGTTTTGAAAAAGTTTTATCAAAGTACAACGCGAAAGCTTTTTCAAATTGTTGTTTATACGAACGATATCGAGAGTATCGAATATGAAAACCGTAAATAAAAAATAATATGGAATGAGAAAAACAATTTGAATTAATAACCTTGAATCACTTTGCAACTTATTTACCATTTATTCAATTTTACTTAGCAAGACTATTTCCAATGGTAATATTAAAAAGAACTAGTTAAGTCAATTTATCAAACACTTGGTGTGCAAGTGAATTTTAAGAATTTTTCCTTTGATTATGTTGATACACAAAACCACTTATAATCAAAAGTGATTATAAGCTATATCAACACTTGAATTAAAAATAAAAATTGATTAGGAAAGTTCTTACAATTCAAATGATAACGCAATGCTATTTGATAAATCGAATAATGAAAATCAAAGCAAGTAAAAGCAAAAATAAAAGCGACACGAGGAATTTGTCTTCACAGATCCCCATTATCATCCTCACGTGTGGGTACGTCTGCGCCTAATTCCAATGGAATTAGGATAATTCTTACTATACAAAAATGTTAATACAAGATAAGTGTTCAAGAGAAACTCTACAAACCCTAAGCTTGTTGTTGATTAAACCCTTTCCCTTTCAATGATCTTGAGAGAGACAAAGACACAATAGATGAGAAATGACTATCTAGATCTTGCTACTATTTTGCATTCTTTATCTCCAAAGCTTTCGCGCACCGTCAATCTCAAACTATTGCAACACAAGACTTCGATTTTATCTGGTACTCCAAGTTACTTCCTTGCAAAGATCTGAAACACTTCAAGGTTCCTTGAAAATATTTTAAGCACTTCAAGGTTTTTCACTTTACCGTAATAACCTCTTGAACATCTTGCACAAAAACCCCCAAATCAACCAATGATCTTGGAGGATAAACCCAAGGTTTTTCTTGGATGAAAACCCATACAAAACTCCACTTAATACACAATTGGACAATAGCAATCCTCGTCTATATGGAACCCCAACAAAACATTGTTACAATGTAATATCAGTGCGTATGCATATATTGAAGATTGAAGGTGAATAGAGAAATAGCCTAATTTTATGGTTTTCAACACTTATGAAGGATGAATGAATGAGTATTTATAATTTTGAGACTTTTTGGACAAGAAGGATAAATTTGGGATTAAAAGAGTTTTAAAAAATTGATCACCTAAACAGTATGTGTCGACACATACATGATTTTTGAATAGAATCTGTCGACCTATAAAGAGCCATGTGTCAACCGAAAAGTTACAGAAGCTACAGGCTTTAAAATGATAGCAAATATGTCGACCAGAAAAGTGGATGTGTCGACATATAAAATAAGAATTTCTGCAATTTCAGAAAAGCTTCAGTATGTGTCGACCTGAAATGATGCATGTGTAGACCTAAGACTTACAGAAGCTTACATGCTTTAAAAATGAGTTATATGTGTCGACCTGAAAGGCAGTTATGTCGACACATGCAACGAAAATATTACCAAATGCAGATTTTTAGTGACATTACTTAATTTCAAGGTAACTTTTAATGATTCCAAAATAACCTATGACTTCCTAATGATCAAAGTGTCATACTAAACTCGGAGATAGTATTTAATTTGATAAATGCAAGACTCTCGTATTTCTGACATCACTCAAAACACTTAAGGGACCAAGTTTCACTCACAAACTCCCCCTTTTTGATGATAGCAAATATGCGACGATACACTTCAACGATTCTCCCCCTGAATATGTGACTTCATCCTTTATCATCACATACTTCTCCCCATTTGACAACATTAAAAAGAGAGAAAGAACACAATTAGAATTATTTTATCCGTAAACTCATAACAAATTAATACATCAATCTAGAGGCAATTATGCATAGCAAGAGTGTAAAAATTCAATGTTATAAGGATAATTATATTACCATAGATAAACAAACATAATTCCATCCATAACGTAAAGCATCAAAGTTGCACATATTGTTCAAGCATAAAACAAGGAAAATTAAGGTACATTAAACTAAAACACCAAATTGTTCTTAAAATGCAATGCATGAAAATGAAAGACAACAAAATGAAATGAAACACATCAATTTTAGTTATTTCCACCATGGCGCCTTTGATAAGTTCTTCCACTTCTACGAATATCTTCATAGAATACAGTTGCTTCCTCATTTTGTTGAACACCAATGGTCTGAACACGATTGCTTTTTCCTTGGATAACTCCACTTGCACTGTGAATTCCTTAATGAAGAGACGGAAATTATGCAGTAGCAGCCGAGGAAAAAGCCTCAAACTTGGTCTCCTGAGCATTTAATCTTTCATTAACTAGCCTAAATTTTTCATTTTGAGCATTCTAAAAATCAATGTGCCATTTCACTTCACCATCATGCCCTTTTACTTCCTCTTTATAGCGCTGATTTTGTTGAAGCTGCATGTTTTAAAGTAGAGATAAAATCTCAGAGTTGTTTCCTATATCATATCCATACCTATCTTGATATGGATTATCAGCATAATCACGAGAACCTCCATCATATCCACTAAAATTTCCTCCTTGTTCAGTCCAAGAGTTTTGTTGCTAATTATCATTCCAAGGTTGCTCATAGTCATGTAGTTAAGCAACTATTGCTTTCAACTAAATTGCATCTTCAGCATAATTTGCATCCGACATGGGAATGTCTCTATGTGGAGTGCCACTAATGTCCTCAGGACCATCATGATTTCCCTCATCTTCACCAACATCATAATATCCTGTAGGATCATCATAATTGTAAATTCTCCTCTTTGTCCTAACCACCTCGAAATAGTGGTGTTTTCTTTGAGAATCCCAATGATATCCAAAGTTATGCATGGTTCTCATGGATAAGTCTAATCCATCACTTGGGTAGATCAAGGGGATGTTTGGGAAGCCAATTTTAAAGAAATTGAGAATTTTAGATATCATGGATGCGTAGCTAAAGGCAGTCCCTTTGTTATATTTCGTAATTGTGAACATTCGAGCAACAAAGTAATATAGCCAATATATATTTATATGATTAAGAAGTAGATATACCATATGTATATCAACATTATCAACCCTTGAAAATCCTCTACCTTTAGGATGCAAAATGTGAGTAACAAGCCAGTGCAATATACGAGGCAACATCTTGAGACAACTCATAGTAATGGAATCATTATTGTTGTCATCACGTAGAGTTTTCAATTGTTCATTTGAGTGCACCCTCCACTTGGAATTAGAATAAACACTTGAATCCTTAACCTTTGGCTCATTTCCAAATGTGAAGCCAAAAAGAGATTTCCAATTATCTTCTATGAAGGTATACAGTTTCCCCCAATTTTAAACAAAGATTCATCAAAGTTCTTCTTGCGTAGCCCGACATAAAAGATGTGAACCAAATCTTCATTATATTGTTGTGTTAACTGGAGAAAGTAGGTAAAACCTTGACCTTGGTGTTCTATCCTGCTCACAACTTATGGAATGTGAAGTTCTTCAGTTGTCCTTGTCTTGTAATAATGTTGCTTTGCAACAATCCTCCCACGACATTTTTCATCAAAGAATTCCATGTTTTCTTCATCAACTAGACCAATCACACTTTCAGTAGAAGATGATAAGGAGCCAACTCTTCCTTTACCATGGCCAGCACCCCTGTCTCTTGAAACCTTAGGACCCAAGAATAACTTCACACTTTCAAGCTTGCCTTCAAGGTGTTTGACAAAATTCCTAAACCAGAACGGTTGGATTTTTAGAGAGATGTGCAATTCTAACTAATGAGAATTATGTTATTATGACGATACAAAAACAATCAATTAAACAATTAATTTATACTAATATGAATGAAAAAATGCAATGAATGAATGTACCTTGAATGAGGTGGAACTTGAATGACACAATAGTGGAGTATTGATGATGATGAGTGTTGTATCCCAAAATTTGCCCTCTCTTTTCTCAAGACATTTTATCACAAGGATTTACAAAAAACTCAAATTTACACAAGTACAAAAGAGACAAAAAAAAGGGCAAAGCAGAAAAATTGATTTTCTTGACAAAATTGAAGAAAAACAAGCTTGCTTCGATTCATACTAGTTTCGATTGGGAATCTAGGCTTCCTTCGAGCAAGTTTGATTCATCCTTCGATTGGGCATTTGGGTCTCCTTCGATGTAAGCTTTGATTTACATCCTTCGATTGAGAATTTGCCTTCTTCGAGCGAGCTTTGGTCCTCACGCTTCGATTGAACCTTTGGGCCTCCTTCGATGCAAGCTTTGATTTACATCCTTTGATTGAGCATCTGGCTTCTTTGATCAAGCTTTGGTCCATAAGTTTCATTTGGGCATTTGACCTCCTGCAGGTTTGCTTTGATGCACTAAAATAGCTCCTGCATGCAAGCTTCATTTGAACAATGGCTCCTGCCTACAAGTTCTGATTGCACCATTGGCCCCTCACCTGTTTGCCTTGGATTCACAAGTTTTTGATTGGATGAATAGCTATCTTCCCGTGACTTTTGATTTCATCTTCATGTTTTCTTTGAATGCGCCTTCATATCACCTTTGAATCCATCTACAAACCCTTCAATATGCCATAGTGCTACATTATGATACACAACTTGGTGGCCCATTTGAAGGACTTACCATAGTTGGGGAATAATTGTTTTTGCTTACTTTGGAGTCTGGTCGAAGGTTTGGGACTAAGTGATCAAAAGCAAGAGGACTCAAAATGGCATATTCAGCTGAAGAGGGACATTCGAAGAACACACAATTGGTCCATTCGAAGGACACACAACTGGTGGGAACGAATGTTGTTCTAGTCTGGTCAAAAGGTGTAGAAATATGGAGGATTCGACTCAAAAGATTAAGTTGAACATTAGACCCATAGGCTAGGCTACATGTTTCCTCTTTTCAGGCCTCAAACCTATGACTCACTCTATATTTAATTGTTTATGCAAGTTGAAATAGGCTTTTACCCATTTGCTGTCTAAGACCACTTGCCCTTAATAGTATAATACTACTTTTTAGGAAAAGTTTTTCTTGAGCCTTGCGCTTGTTTTCCTTCTGAAAGAAGCAATCCATCTGAACCATTCATCTTGCTATCATGACACAAGTGGATGTTTACTTTCCAGTTGAGCCTTTATTTTATTATTTTTACTCCCAAACATTTCAAATTTATCCTCTATAAATAGAGAGTTCATTTGCACATCAGAAAAAAAGGAAGAAGAAGAAGAGGGGAACGTATCTTCAAAATTCTTACACACCATAAAATTCTCAAACACTTAAGCACTTTTGCAAATCCAAACCCAAAATCCAAATACTTGTCCCTTTCCAATCTAAAAAAATCCTTACATCTTACTATCCTTCGAATCCAGCAAAGAAGGACATTTCACTTGTTTTGCTCTTTCGAATCTAATGTCAAAGGCCCACCCTTGGTATTTTCCTTCGAATCCAGAGGCATTCAAGGCAACCACTTCAAGGTCCAGCACATGCTCCAGCCTCCAGCAAGGTAATTCATTCTTAACCTTTGACTCTTCGTTTCCAGCATAGCATGTAAATAAGTTTTCTTTTGTTTCAAACATGTACATACTATTTTCTTCTTTTCGTTTCCACTCGTTTAATGTGTGTCATGGTTAACAATATTCTTGGCTTTTGCTCTTTGTACATTTAAACATGCTTTAAGAACTAATCTAGCCTTAAGGTGATGTTGGCATGGTCTTGGGCCATGTTGCTATTTAAGCTCAAACGAAAGAAACAGGAGACAGAAAGTTAGAAACGAAGCCTCTGGCTTCCATACTAACCCTTCAGGCCAAACGAAAGAGGCAGCCAGAAGGTACAACATGCTGGCCTTCAGGCCTCAAACGAAAGGCACAACATGCTGGCCTCCAGGACCCAATCGAAAGACACAACATGCTGGCCTCCAGGCCCCAATCAAAAGTCATGCCTTCACCCCTTTTCAGGCCAGATCGAAGAGATCCAGAAAGTGCAGAATTGAAGGGTTTGCTGCCCTAAATCGAAAGATCCATTTTTCTTGCATTTTACCTTATTTTTGACTTTATATTTTCATGCAATTCAATATGGTTGTAATAGTGTAGGATTTTATCTTTCTGCACTTTTGACTTTATACAAAATGTTAGTAATTAGGGTGTATGGCAAGATAAAATCAACAAGTAGACCACCCTGATCAAACGACAAAAATGCATGCAATCAAACACCATTCACACATGCACCTCTAGGGTTAACTCCACTTGTTGCCTTATGAAAAATACTCATGTTATGCATGTGATACGTCTTAGCAAAATCAATTAAAAATACAAGATCATAGTCCTTCGATGAAGCTTCGAATGTTTCCTTACAAATGATCTTAGTCCCTTAAAAGAAATGCTAAGATATCTCACAACATTGCTATCATGACTATACGATGATCCACGCCCGTCCCTTTTACATCCAAAGATAAGGCTTCTTACCAATCAATGGTAAGATAGCAATATCAAAGGAAGATAGGAATGAACAAAATACTTTTGAGTAAGGTAGAATGTTCCTAGTTGCTTGCTCATCTTCAAAACAAAAACACCTTTTTCAAATGCACCAGCACTTTCCATTGAAATATTTTCAAAAGTTCAACACTTTGTATACATTCTTATAGAGACGAGAATCATTACAAAGTTTTCATAAACGAAGGTGCTTTTCAAAAATACTTTCAAAAACCACCACAAAGCACACTTTCAAAAAAAAGCAATGATCTAGCAAGCAACTAAGAGCCCATAGATAACTATGGATGAAAAGGGTACTAATACCTTCTATTTTTATAATCTACCACCCGAACTCAAGAAAATAATCTCAAAGGTCTTTCTTGTTCTTTTCACCCTTTCCTCCATTGGATAAAAGAAAAGTCGGTGGCGACTCTTACTATCCGCAACAATTGCGATCAAACGCAAAACATCCCAAGTCAGTTCTCCCACGGTATTACAATGAGAACTAAAGGAATTTGTAGATGGGTGTTAATGAGAGGATTTGTGAGAAGAAGAAGGATTTGAACAAAAATAATTAGGTTCAATGTTAGGGTTTTAATATGATTTAAAGCACACAAAAGAAATAGAAGAGTGTAGAAGATTAAAAGGATAAGTATTCACTCCTTTCTGCAGACACGTGTAAACCTAACTAATGAATGCGTTGACACATTCGTATCACATGTCGACCTGTACTGAAGCATTTATAAACATGGTATAAAATTTATTTTATGAGTCGACCTGTTCGAATTTTGAGTCGACACTTACTGGAGGAATTTTGTCAAATTTAAATGTTTTTAGATTATGGGTCGATACATGGTTAAATGACTCAACTTAGAGTGATTTTTGAATGAGTAGTATGATTAGAGTACATGCAATAATAAAATTTATGTATGTATGAACAATATTTTTATTTAAATATATATATACATTAAAGTAAAATATGCACACACAACTTGTATCATTTATCCAAAGTCACTATAAACATATAAATTGAAATAATCACAAATTCAATTAATATTTTTGAAAGTGAACATAGGATCAAGAGAGCATTCAATGTGCATTATATATTTTTTATGCACATAAATAGATAAAAGAAACTTTCTTACTCTTGGAAAACATGACAAAAGAAACAATACAACCTTACCAACAACACATAGCATAATGTAAGCGTCTTACATGGAGCTCATGAGCATCAATCACCACAAATGGGCTAAGCACAAGTATGTCCAAGTTTCATTGCTTTCAGATTATTATTGATTTAAGATATTTCATCGAGGAGTCACTTGTTGATTTTATATATAACACATTCAATCATTTTGCCACCAAGTCAATATGATATGAATAGGTTATCTTCTAATTGTCTTGATTCACCTATTCATAAGGCATTTTACCTTCTTCATAGAGTCAAGATAATTTGCCTATAACTTTCAACAAGATAAACTAGGTACCCAAATATTTTTGGGTCCTTGAGGGTGAGTGACATAATTATGGCAACTAGGCGACCATTGATAAATTCTATTAGAACCATGATGTTCCTTAAGTTTTCATTTGGCAATGGTATGTCCCTTAATATGACAATGATAACAAGTTATATTTCGAGAGGTGTTAATTTTGCTTTTCAATTTCTTTTTAACAATAATATTTTGCATTCGGAGGATTCAAAGATTTATCAAACTTTGTTGGATCTATAGCAAAAGTCACTTTTAGTTGTAGAGCCTTTGTTACTTTAGCCTTGAGATATCTTACCTCATTTTTCCAAATATAACATGTGTCACAACCAAATTAAATGGATTGTCATCCATCTTATTTTTGACCTTAGAGATACCTACAAGGGAGTTCTTTAGACCCTCTATTTTATTTTCAGTTTCTAAAATTTTTGCTTCTAAATGAGACAAAAAAATTTATTTGAGGCCAAAGTTTTAAAAGCTTCAATGGCTCCCTTGTGTAAGTTTTCAAAAGCGCCAAGTAAATTAAGATGAGACTTTCCATATACAGGATTATTTTTGGAGGAGTTTACCTTGTTATTGTTACTTTTTTTATGATGATTATAATGATGAAGGTCATTGCTTTTAGATGTTATTATCCTTTTCTTCTTATCTTCATGATAATGACCCGAGAGACACACTTCATCATACTTAGATGATTTGCATCCCTTATTTATTCTATCATTGAGATTATTCAAAAAACACACATTTGATATATTATTATCATCATTAGATTCTTTATCGCTGGAGGATTCAACATCACTTCCACAATCCACATAGGCTTTCCTAGGTTTTTCATGACTCTTGAGTTGATTCCTCTTTTTCTTTTTGCCAAGATTTGATTCATCCTCTTTGGGTCTTTCTTCCTTATATTATGTAGCTTTTCTTTTGGATTCAATGCTTCTTTTATTGATCACCTTTTTATTTTTCTTATTCACATACTTGTGATACCTTTTGACAAATAAACTCATCTATTCTTCTTCCGAGTTATACTTGTCATCAACCTCTCTATTATAATGGTAATGCTCTTTCCTTGAGGACTTTGAGCTTGAAGCCGTGAGAGCTTTAGGCTTCATTGCTTCCTCCTTAGTAGTGTATTTTTCTTTCTTCTTATTTTTCTCAAGCTTATTTTCATATTTGTCCAAGCAATTGAGTTCTTGCTCATCTTATTCTAACTTTCCAAACAAAACAGTGAGATCAAGTGTTGCAAGATTATTAGCTTCCTTGATCGCGATGACCTTTGGTTGTCAATTTCTAGTAAGACATCTTAACACCTTGTTAGTAGCAATAGCATTGGAAATAGGATTTCCTAGTAAATTTAAACGATTAATAAGATGAGAGAACCTCTTTTGCATTTGAGCAATGGTTTCCCCTTGCTTCATGCGAAAGAGTTCAAACTCTTGATTAAGTGTATTAATTCCAGCTTGTTTGATCTTATTAGTTCCCTCATAGGTAACTTGTAGAGAATCCCACATAGATTTAGCGGTTTGACAATGGGAAATGCGGTAGAACTCATCAACACCAATTGTGGATATAATGATGTTATTTGCTTTCCAATCACAAGACAATTTTTTCTCATCTTTCTCATCCCATAAGTTTTCCGGATTTGGTACGGCAACATCATCAATAATATATGTCACCGGTGTTGGACCGTTTAGAATGGCTTCCAAAACACCTTTGTCATATGAGTTGATATGAATTTTCATACAAGCTTTCCAATAACTATAATTTTCTCCCGTGAAAATTGCGGCTCTTTTATAATCCCCTTTAGGTTCGTAAGCCATTTTCTAAAAAGTGTCGAAGCCGGAATGAACCGGGCTCTTGATGCCACTTGTTAGACGATTGAAATGGTATCTAGAGAGATGTGAATAGATACCCCTTTAAAAATATCCAATTAATATTTGGTTTTGAAAAAGTTTTATCAAAGTACGACGCATAAGCTTTTTCAAATTGTCGTCTATACGAACGTTATCGGGAAGCTCGGATATGCAAACCATAAATATAAATAATCTGGAATGAGAATGATAATATGAATTAATAACCTTGAATCATTTTGTAACTTATTTACCATTTATTCAATTTTACTTAGCAAGACTATTTCCAATGACAATATTAAAAGAAGTAGTTAAGTCAATTTATCAAACACTTGGTGTGCAAGTGAATTTTAAGAATTTTTCCTTTGATTGTGTTAATACACAAAACCACTTATAATCAAAAGTGATTATAATCTATATCAACACTTGAATTAAAAATCAACGTTGATTAGGAAAATTCTTACAATTCAAATGATAATGCAATGCTATTTGATAAATCGAACAATGAAAACCAAAGCAAGTAAAAGCAAAAATAAAAGCGAGACAAGAAATTTTTCTTAACAATTCCCCATTATCATCCTCGTGTGTGGGTACGTCTGCCCCTAATTGCAATGGAATTAGGATAATTCTTACTATACAAAAATGTTGATACAAGAGAAGTGTTCAAGATCAACTCCACAAACCCTAAGCTTATTGTTGACTCAACCCTTTCCCTTTCAGTGATCTTGAGAGAGACCAAGACGCAATAGATGAGGAATAACTATCTGGATCTTGCTACTCTTTTGCATTCTTTATCTCCAAAGCTTTCGTGCACCATCAATCTCAAACTATTGCAACACAAGACTTCGATTCTATCTATTACTCCAAGTTACTTCCTTGAAAAGATTTCAAGCACTTCAAGGTTCCTTGAAAAGATTTTAAAAACTCCAAGGCTGTTCACTTTACCGTAATAACCTCTCGAACATCTTACACGAAAACCCCAAAACTATCCAATGATCTTGGAGGACAAACCAGAGGTTTTTCCTAGATGAAAACCCCTATAAAACTCCAACCAATACACAATTGGATAACAACAATCCTCGTCTAGATGGAACCCCAACGGAACATCGTTACAATGTGATGTCAGTGTGTCTACATAGATTGGAGGTTGAAGATGAAGAGATAAATAGCCTAATTTTATGGTTTTCAACACTTATGAAGGATGCATGAATGAGTATTTATAGTTTTGAGACTTTTTGGACAAGAAGGATAAATTTGGGATTAAAAGAGTTTAAAAAAATTGATCATCTAAACAATATTTGTCGACCTAAGGATCGTATTTATCGACACATACATGATTTTTGAATAGAATGTTTCGACCTATAAAGAGCCATGTGTCGACGGAAAAGTTACAGAAGCTATAGGATTTAAAACGATAACAAATGTGTCGACCTGAAAAGTGGATGTATCGGCACATAAAATAAGAATTTCTGCAATTTCAGGAAAGCTTCGTTATTTGTTAACCTTAAATGATTCATGTGGAAACCTAATATTTACATAAGCTTACAGGTTTTAAAAATGAGTTATATGTGTCAAACTGAAAGGTGGATGTGTCGACACATGCAACGAAAATATGACCAAATGCAAATTTTTAGTGACGTGACTGGATTTCAAGGTAACTTTTAATGACTCCCAAATGACCTATGACTTCCCAATGATCAAAGTGCCATACTAAACTCAGAGTTAGTATTTAATTTGATAAATTCAAGACTCTCGTATTTTTGACATCACTCAAAACATTTAAGGGACCAAGTTTCACTCACACTTAGGAAGTTTTCAGTTCTTAATGACATTTATCAATGGTTTCCCAAGTGCAACAAATGTTTCGCTTACCCCCAAGGACCCAATTAAGATTGGGTACCTAGTTTGTCTTGTTGATATTGCAGGAAAAATGTCTTAACTCTATAAATAAACTATGTGGCTTCATTTATAAAGAGTTCAAGACATTTGATAGGTAACATATTCAAATATCATTGGCTTAGTGACAAAATGGAAGAATGTGTGGTCTAGGATGCAACAACAAGAAGTCTCTAATTGGTAAAAGCTTTGTGGAAACTTGAAGAAGTGAAAAAGGAGTAAGAACTCTATTATTTTTTATTTCATGGCACTGTTTGTGTTTGTTTAAACTCTTGTTCTAGAGTTCCTTTTGAAAAGCTCATGCATGCTCCATCTTCGATACAGTGAGGTTATATCATTTTTAATTTTTCACTTTATGAGTAAGTCATTCCTCTTGTTCTAGAGTTCCTTTTGAAACGCTCATGCATGCTCCAGTCTATTCCAATAAAATTAAATATTTATTGAATATAACTCAATATGTGCCAGTACGAATATCGTATGTATCGACACATCCAATAAATCTTTCAACATATTTTATTTTGAATCGGTGTGCGTTGAAACAAGAGTTTAGTGTGCCGACAAATAAGCTTAATTTTTCAAATCCATAATCTTTTCTTCAGTACAGGCCGACACATAAGTCGAACGAGTTGGCACATAACTTGTTTGGGCCGACATGTGTGGGAAATTAAGCCTCTTCAACCCGATTCTTTCCCTCTTCTTATCCAAAAATCCCTAGGTTCAATGAACAAAACCTAAAATATTTTTATACCACTCAAAAAATTTGGTCTAACTTCAGTCTTTAATTCCCATAAATTATCAAATCATTAATTCATTCCTCCGTTAAATACTCTCATTCAATTATTGTTAGGAATATTGGGGAGTCCAAAAGTTTCTTAAAATCCTACTGTTTTTTCTTGGGATTTTTATCAACCACCTTGTGTGCAAGTTCTGTTTGAAAAGTTCCTAATGGCTCCTAAGGTTGCGAAAGGCAAGAATACTTGAAAGGGTAAGAAAAACGTTGATGCATCTTCAAGTGCTCTAGAAACTGCTTTTTTGTTGGTGGATGATGTGATTATTGAATTACTTGATGACACGTGTTGTACCCCAAAATTTTCCCTCTCACTTATCAATTATTTTCTCACAAAAGATCTCTCTTGGTTCAAGACTGCACTAGGGTTGATCAACTCAAGATACCTTCTTAAGCACTGATGACCAAAATTAGGGTTTGAGATTGCACAAGGATAGTTGAAATTTAAATGCCTCATATGACTTTAATGGATCATTATGGACCCCCAAGATTACTCATGTCAAATTTCAAGCCTTGGATCACATTTTTGCTCAGTCAATTGAGTAGTTGACTTAAAAATCAGTTGTATTGAGGAAAAAGTCAACTATGGCCAATTTACAGTCAAACTTCACAATTTTTGATCTACATCAACATTATAAACTCATATGTATCATTTGATCAAGTTTGGACCATAATTCCTCAATAATTTTGATCAAATCATCAAAAGGGAAAAATGGTCAAAATTAGGGTTTTGACTGAGGAAAGGCAATTTCTGATTTTTGACCTAGCAAATGGTCAATTGGTTTTAAGCGTGATCTCAAGAGTTCAATTGAATCATTTTTGACCCAATGGCATGACCCAAAACATTGCTCAAGATCAATTGGATTGATAGTGAATTTTCAGTCAACTGATCAAAAGTCAATTGTACACTGAAAAGTCAAACTTTGACTTTTTGGTCAAAATCAAGTGTCAAAGATCATAATTCATCAAAACATGTCAAAATATGATACTTAATCATCAAGAAATCAAAAAGTCAAGATTTCATTTTGAAAATTCAAAGTTTTCTAACTTAGAATTTTTTCTAAGTGTTTAAAACTTCATGTTTTTTTCACAACTTTGAGCCAATTTTTCACCATGGTGCAAGATGATTCAAAAGAAACTTTCAACATGAAAGTTGTAGATCTCCATGATATATACAAAATTTATTTACACAACTTATTCTAAAAATGCTTGGATCTCAAGTTATTAATTCATAAATTCATGGTCTATAAATTGAACACTTAGTGAAATTTTGCCCTAGTTTTGGTCAGGATTTTGACCTAACTTCATGGCACTTTTTCATATAGTTCCAAGGGGAATTTTCAAAAGTGATTTAAAGAGGGGTTTTAGAGCACATTACAAGCTTTCGAAAATTTCCAAGAACTCCTTGATATCATTTGTGAGAAAGGAGAATCGAAGAGATGAAGTTAGGGTTTTCAAACTTAAATTACAAACCATTTTATGATGAACAAAAATTCAAATCCAAGCCTAGGCTGCATAATCTTTGCTTTGCAGGCCTCAAACTTATTTGTCACTTCATAATTAAAGGTTTACACAGCTGTTAGAGCTTTAATCCAAGCACTTGAGCCTTTATCTAAGTTACATTTCCATTTATGGCACAAAGTAACCATTCCATTCTTGCAAAGAAGCTTTAATCACAAAGTCAATGCATAGAGTTTTGCACTTGTTCCTTCTGATCACAAGCAATGTCAAAGGCAAAAGCAACATGTCTAGAGCCTCCCATAAACTCAGGCCATGCTTGTACTATGCCTTGAAACCATGTTTTCACTTTTCTTCAAAATCAAGTAACATAGCCATAACTCTACATCTGGTGCTTCTGACCTCCTCAAGTACTCTAACCTTTTCCTTACTTATGCACAAGTATATTGCAACATAACACACAATTGGAAGGACCCAAAAAAAAATCCTCCCAAGCACTCTGTAACTCAGAATCTGCCATAACTTGACAATTTTGAACCTCACATCGCCATCTTTAAATCCACTCGTGCGTATTGAGTTTTAACCATCCAAACACTTAATATACATCATATCAAAGTGATTCAGGCCCCTGTTTCCTGACTGTAACCCCTCCATCACCATCCACCATTTTCAAAATTGAAGCTTACAACTTAACTTGAGTTGAGAGTTTCAGCCATCCTCAAAGCAAAGTAGGAATTAGAACACACTCAAGGAGGTCCAGGCAAGCTACAGAAATCATCAGGCTATCTCAAAGGTTTCTCAAACTCCATACACGACTCCAGCTGCAAGAGGTATGTTTTCAAACTTCTATCTCTTCATACAAACATCATTTGATTCTGATTTGTGAAGATAAAATGTAGATACCATTGTCACGAAATTGTACATATCCATAGTTTGCATTTATATGGCTTGAGCTTAGAGAATTAAAGAGTTGAAGTTTATGAAATTTTTAGGTTTTAAATTAGGGCCAGAAAAATTCTCACTCATCTTGGATTTATAGCTTTAGTTATTTATATGGTTGGATTCATGGGAAGAAATGTCATAACTTTCAGATTTAAACTTTTCATTTTTGTTGAGAGATGAAGAAGTTACAGGTGCTCTGGCTGGCTGAAGGTTGAAGACGAAGTACAGGCCTTGGAAGCATGTTACGTTATGTATTTATCATTTCATTTTAATAAACGAATGTATAGCCACCCCAGTAGTAAGGCAGCGCGCTGGTAACCAAGAGGGCATGGGTTCAAAACCCAGCGCGCTACCTTTTTCATTTCTCATAATTTTTTCACTTTTTTTTTGTTTCCAAACAAGCAACGCCTGGGCTTCCAACTTGGGCCTGATGATGTTTTTTTTTCTTTTACTAACCCCTGATTTACTTGTGGACCCCTGGCCCAATTTCTTTTACTATTTTCTTTTTTCTTATTTTTTTATTTCTTTTCTTCTTTAATATTTTATTTATTATTATTATTATTATTATTATTATTATTATTATCATTTTCATTAATCATGAAAAATCCAAAAATATTTTATTTACTCTTATTCATTTTATTTTCTTATAAAACAAAATATAAAAAAACATTTTTCTTTTAACAAATTAATTTATTTTTTAAATAATTAAATATTTAGACTTAGATTTAATAATTATTTTATTTTCTTAATTAAAATTAATTTAGAATTTAGTCTTCTTTTAATTATTTAATTTTTACTTTTTATTATTATTTAACTTAAAATCCTTTTTCTTCATAAAAACCCTAAAAAAATCTTTTTAATTTAATTTCTTTTCTCAACTAGTTTAAGTTAATTTTATTTTAATTTTAACTAATCTTTTTTTTAATTAGGTTTAGGTTAAACCCTTTTTTATGAAAACCAAACAAAAAACATCTCTTTTTTATATTCTTGTATTTATATATTATTTATTCAATCATTTGTACATGTTCAATATGGTTGTAATAGATTATTTAGATTTAATTTTCTTGCAATACTCCCCATTTGTAATTTGTACACCCCCTCCCTTAAGTATTGTAATAGCATAGTAATTTTAAATTCCGCAATTTATCGCTTTATATACAAATGCTAGTAATTAGGGTTTTGTATGGAAATACTAAAACTAATCAATTAGCAAACCCTAATCAAAGATAAATCAAGCATGAAAATCAATACACTTGCACACAAGCACCCCCTAGGGTAAATCCACTTGGTTGCCTTACAAAAATGGCCATATTACGCATGTGAGGTATCTTAGGAAAGACAAAAAAAATACAAGATCATAGTCCCTTGATGACGCTATCTATGTTGCCTCTTAAAATGATCTTAGTCCCTAAAGAAAATGCTAAGATATCTTGCAACATTGCTAATCATGGGTATACGATGACCCACGCCCGTCCCTTTTACATCCAAAGATAGGGTTACTTACCAAATCAATGGTAAGATGACAATGTCAAAGGAAAGAGGAAATGAACATGAAAGAATTTTGAGTAGGTAGAATGTTCCTAGTTACTTGCTCCATTTCAAAACAAAAACATACTTGCTATTTTCAAAACAAACACCAACACTTTCAAAACATCTTTTAAAACTTGAAAACATTTTCAAAAATATCAACATCTTTGTATACATTCTTACGAACGAGAATCATTACAAAAGTCTGCCTAAACAATGGCCTCTTTTCAAAAATACTTTCAAAACCACACAAAACACAATTTCAAACGAAAGCAAGTGATCTAGCAAGTAACTAAGAGCCCATGGAAAACCATGGATGAAAAGGGTGCTAATACCTTCCCTTTTCATAATCTACCCCCCGAACTCAAGAAATAATCTCAAAGGTCTTTCCTATGCTTTTTCACCTTTCCTTGTGGATAAAAGAAAAGTCAGTGGTGACTCTTGCTAACCGTAACATTTGCGATCAAATGCAAAACAACCAACTCAGTTCTCCCACTATATCACAGAACTGGCGAATCTGTTGGGGATAATTCTAAAAGTGGGGTTACCTTAGGGTTAGATCACATTTACTTGCTTTCTTTGTTTGACTTGTATGCTTTACATTATGGTTCTTTGTTTTGGTTTGAATCCTCTAACCGGATTTGGGATACCTTATAGGTAAGTAGAAATACATTGTGGAAATTGTGTGGGGTATACCGACATGGTCTAAGCAATAGCTATGTTAGTGCAACATATTTGTGGGTACCGGTAGCCCTTGAGTAGTCAAGGAGAATATGGGGCCGCTGAGTGATGTCATGAAGCACTAATGAACTTTTAGAACCTTTACTTGGCCATTAGGACGTAGTGAGATGACCAACTTTGGTGCAGTCCTAAGTTGGTAGATACTCGATACTACACTCATTGAGGTTTGGTTTTTTGGGATAATCCGGTCGCCATTAAAGAGGCTTGCGCTGAAACAATGCCCAAAGAAACAAACCAGTGATATTGAGCTCCTTAGAACCCGGTTACTATGACTAGGACAGGTTTGAGCCAACTAAACTTCAAGAGGGTACTTACCTATGAGACTCCATGCAAGCCTGAACCTAAGGACTTGTTTGCTTTATTCGTATATATATATATATATATATATATATATATATATATATATATATATATATATATATATATATATATATATATATATATATATATATATATATATATATATATACTTGTACATAACATCATAAACATCATACTCACATTCACTAACCATTTCAAGAATCTTGGGATTTATCTTTGTTCTGTTTTGTAGGACATGGATTCTATTCGCAGGAAAACTATTCAAGTCAATCTTGTAAGGATCCCTCCTCAACTTAAAGAGCTAGCATCAAGGATTCCTGAAAATTCTCCATTTACCGAAAGACATGGTCGCCTACTAAATTTGGTTACCTCCAACACTGATGAAGACTTGATGAAGGTGCTCTTCCAGTTCTTTGATCCTTTACATAATTGCTTCACATTTCCCGATTATCAACTTGTGCCAACTTTGGAAGAATTCTCCCAACTCTTAAGGATTCCCATTCTCAATCAACTACCTTTAAACGGTACAGAAAGAGATCCAAAGCCAGAAGAGATTTCTCAAGCTATACACTTGCAATCATCTGATATCACAACTAATTGGGAAACAAGGAGTGGTGTCAAGGATTTCTTAGCAAAGTTCTTGTTTGAGAAAGTCCAAAACTGTTGGAACTCTTTAGATTTGCAAGCTTTTGAAGAAATTGTGACTCTCCTCATCTATGGGATGGTTTTGTTTCCAAACCCTGACCAACTCATAGATGTGAACACCGTCAAAATCTTCATGTCTCATAACCTGGTGCCTACTTTGCTATGGGACATCCTACATTCCTTTCACACTCGCACTATGAGGAAATGAGGTATCCTTATGTGTTGTACTCCTCTTTTGGCAAGATGGTTTATTTCACATCTTCCCCAATCTGTACTAAAGAACGAGCAAGGTTCAAGGTGGTCACATAGGTTGATGACACTCAAACATTCAGACATTCATTGGTGTTCCCGATATATAGAGAATGTTACTATTGTCGATCATTGTGGAGAATTCCCTAATGTCCCTTTACTTGGCATTAAAGGAGGTATCACCTACAACCCCTGTTTAGCTTTAAGACAGTTTGGTTACGCCCGAAGGGATGGCCCACATGAGATGCTCATTCAAGGTTTGGTATTTGACTACGAGAACAACGATCAAGGTCATCGCCAGAGATTTATCCGAGCTTGGAGGATGTTGAACAAGGTAGATAGCAAGAAATTGGGGCATAATAATTCCATCCCTCTTGAGCCTTACCTCAAATGGGTACGAGCTCGTGCTCAAAGTCTTATAATGCCTTACCCCTCCATTCTCCCAGTGATCATAGAGCCCGTTGTGGAAGGAGATGTTCCTTACACTATCCTGGATCCTGACATGCCCACCTCTCTTTACAAAGGGATTGGATACATCTTAAGGGGGAGCAAGACACTTTCGAGGCCCAATTCTACGCCAGCGAGAAGAAGGTTTTGGAACTTACTAGGCAACTTCATGAGGAGCGGAACCTGAACGCCTACATTGCACCAAAGAGGATGCGTACAACTTTTCATCTTAGAGTTTTTGTATTTCTTTGTAAGCCCAAAACAGGCATGATGTACTCAAACTTTGACTTATTAATATAACGTGTGTTCCCTTTTTTGGTCTAAAGCAAATTTAAATCTCTAATTTCCTTGAAATCATTGCATATGCATTTACCATTCATCACAACATAAGCAGGTTTCTTACGATGAGTCTCATCATCTTTCTAATGTTTATTTCAGTAAGATGGATCTCGATTAGACAGTAAAAGACCTCCAGGCGCAGAACGCTCAGTTTCAACAGATGTTCTTGAATCTAGCCAAAGGACAAGAGGACCTGAAAACTTTATTGGTTGAAGAAAAGAAGAAGAAAGCAAAGAAAGTAACCAGAGTTGTAAATATGGGAAGAAGGTTCCAAGGACAAGCCAGATGGACCCTAGACTTTACAACGCCATCTGGTGAAAAGGATAATCAAGAAGTGAAAGGAAAGGAAGCGGTTGTCCATATAGAGTCTGAAGAGGAAGAATAAGAAGACTACTCTTAAGAGCAATATCCTCCGGCCGATGACAAATACAAACATCTGGAAGAACGTCTAAGTGCAATGGAAATTCAGAAAGTGTCAGGGCTAGACTTTGAAGAGTTGGGTTTGGTGTCTAGGATTGTCATTCCACCAAAACTCAAGGCACCAATATTTGCTAAGTACGATGAAATTTCGTGTCCCAAGATGCATCTTCGATCCTATGTGAGGAAGATACAATCTCACACTGCTGTCAGAGATTTGTGGGTACACGTCTTTCAAGATAGTCTATCCAGAACTCAGCTTGATTGGTTCTATCAACTGGAAAGGGCCAATATCCATAATTGGGAAGACCTTGCCGCTGCTTTCTATAAACAATATCAGTACAATGAAAATCTTGCTCCCACCCGTACTCAACTCCAAAGTATGGATATGGTTTCAAGTGAAGGTTTTAAAGACTACGCTCAGAAATGGAGGTACTTAGCAGGAAAAGTCCAGCCTCCCCTTTCTAAAAGATAACTAGTAGACATGTTTTTCGACACCCTGTCTGATCCTTTCTTTAATCATTTAATTGGAAGCTCCTCAGTAAGCTTCATTGAATTAATCTTGACCAGGGAAAGAGTGGAAGCTGGGATTAAGAGTGAGAAGATTCAAAAAGATGCATCATCTACTGCTGTAAGAAAACCATTTATTAGGAAGAAAGAAGTTGGTGTTATCTATCCTCAAAGGAATCAAGAGAGAACTGAACACCGTCTAATGGTAGGGGCTGCCATGATCCCTAAGCCTGCACCTACTCAACAAAGGAATGATCAGCCTAGAATAGAAAGACCAGTAAGACAATTTACCCGGGTTAATATGACACTATCTCAAGTACTGCCACATTTATTGAGATCTAATCTGGTAACTTTGAAAGAAGCTCCAAAGAATCCTAACACAACCTCTCCTCACTACCATCCTAATGCTCGTTGTGCATACCATTAAGAAAGTCCAGGCCATGACACTAACAACTGTTGGGCTTTGAAAAACAAGGTGCAAGACCTTCTTGAAGCAAAAGAAATTAAGTTTGATGCTCCTGAGATCCCAAATGTTATCACCGCTCCTATGCCCAAGCATGACCGTGGTGTTAACGCTGTTGAAGATGATATGTGTGTTACTGCTGTTGATGAACTTGTTACTCCTCTCCTGACCGTCAAGAAGAACCTATTGAAGGCCGGTTTATTTCCAGGCTGTGATGAAGGCTGCCACTTCTGTTTATCCCTACCAACTAGTTGTCATTTATTGAAAGCACGTGTTCAGCGCCTAATGGATGACAAATAAATTTTGTTTGAAAAAACTCGTGTTCCAACCATTTCTTACAATGATGTTTCAATAATAACTGTTGTACCCCAAAATTTACCCTCTTTTCATGCACACATATTATTGGTTTTATGGTTATGGAATAAAGGTATATTTATCAAGCTTCTTCAGGTTACAAGTGACGTTTATTTCGCCAATGGATGTTCTCAGAGTATTTTCCGTGCTGAAGATCGGTTCGCCGTTTTACAATGATTCGGGGTTCAAAGATTCACAAGCCCAACCCGGCGCGTCATATTTAGGTGTTTTTTCGCCAAGATATCTCTGATAACGTATTCTCAAATTCAGGTTCGGCTAAAGAGTCAATTCTTTAAAGAAGGTCTCCGAATGTGTGAGTTTTCTCAAAGAAATGTGGTGAAAAAGTGTGTTGAAAGTGCAGTTTTTACGCACTAAAAAATTCATAACTTGAAGATCGTGGCTTGTTTTGAACCTGTTCTGGTGGCCAAAATTTCTTCTTGACGTCATCTATGTTTTCATCTCTCACGGCTGGAAGCCAATTTCGATCAGAAGGTCTTCAAAAATGCGAATTTATCAAGTATTTTCGTACAAAAATTTGTGACAGAAGTTTATTTGCGTCATGTTCAGAAAATCATAACTTTTTTCATCATATCAAGCTGGTTCTAGCTCAAAAATTTCATAAATTGAGTTGGCTAAGTTTTCACAGGAGGTATTGAGTTCGAACGGTATCCAAAAGGCCTTCGTTTTTTGCTCAGAGTGTGCGTGACACGCTAAAAATCCTGAATGCTGAATATTATTTCATCTGGGTCAAAACTTCGAAAATTCATAACTCGGTCAATTTTTATCGGATCGGGCCCATATTTTTACACAAGGTCACTGACTCAGAGATCTACAACTTTTCTTCCAAAGTCGAGACCGGGTTATGCTCCGATCAATACTAGTTTTTTATTGAAGAACGTGTCAGAGTTGACACTAGAGCCCAAAATAAGTTTGTCTGAGCCAAAACTTCAAAAATTCATAACTAATTCACCATTTATTCGATTGAGCCCATTTTTGGACAGGAGTTAGTTCTCGATGTCGACTACATTTTGTTTTCATATTTCAACTTCAAAATTTGCACTTAAGCCTCTTCGATTTAGCCTAGAACATGACGGACTCAAGTGAATAAAAATCTGCACTATTGCTTGTGGTTATTGGAGGCCTAATTGCACATTCAAAGCCCATATCTTTTCTTTAATTTCTATTATATAATCTCACTTTTTCACACAAACAGGACACGACAAACGAAAAAAACATTTGCCACAACCCTGTCAAAATATCAAATTCTTTCAAGAATCCTAAAAACCTTGAAATCCTTATTACAAACCTCCATCTCACTACAAACAAGTCATCCTTGTTACAAACCCACATCTCACTACTTCTCCAGTAAGGGTAAGGCTGGTTTGATCTCCATGATCAAAAGAGTGTAGAAACACTCATACATGTTATATCGGTTTTAACATTAAAAAATTTCATATATTTTTTTCTTTGTATTTCATGATATAGTAACTTATTTAATGTGTTCATGAGATTCAACACTGCAGATTTAGACATGGTCTCATGCAGGTTTATCACAAAGCGCTGAGTCCAAAATAGAACAACCACCAATACATGACTCATGGCAAGGCAGACATCCTGAGGAGGCTAAGCGCGTGAGTTCAACACTCACCCCTATTGGTTTTGGTTTTCTTCCTTTCTATTTTTCTTCTTACCTATTTTCATTCTTTCTGTTTAAAACTTTTTTCATAAAACATAACATTTTTCACAAACCTTTGATTTTTCATAATAAACTCGAATAATTAATTTTAATATTTTTTAAATTTAATTTTAGGTTTTAAATTAATTTTTTGTTCAACACCCACCCCTGACAATGTGTATAATTTTGCTTATTTTAAACCATTTTTGCCTTATTTCTTTCTCCTTAATATCTTCCTTAAAAACCCTAAATTCATATAAACTCTAATTTTATTTAAATCAAAAACCCTATTAATTGGCAATCTTAACTTTTTTTTACAAACCCTAATTAATTTAGGTTTTAAGTTTTTTTTATTATTAACTCTTTAATTTAATTAATTAACTTTTTTTCTGCAAATTAGGAAAACAATTAGATTTTAGGTTTTCTTTATAATTAACTCTTTAATTAACCATTTTTTTAACAATTAGGATTAGATTTTTGTTTTAGTTAGTAACTGAATTTTTGACTTTTTTTCATTTATTAATAAATTAAGTTAATTAACTTTTTTATTATTAAAATTAGTTAGAATTAGGTTTTTTTAATTAACTTAAAATTATTTTCTACAAAAAAACACCAAAATCATTAACTTAGAATTTTAGATTTTTATTTTTTCTTAACTTTTTTTATTTATTCTTTTACATTTTAATTTCTAGAAAAATTGTATAGATCGCATTATCAATGTAATAGCGTAGATTTATCTTTTCTCGCATTTTTTCTAATTATGTAATTACTTCCGGGATGTAATAGTTTTAGGATTTCTTTTCCGTCCTCTTCACTATTATGTAACCGCCCCAAAGCTCTATAGTAGTTTAGGTTTACATTTCCGCCTTTATCTCCTGCTACTATATTTCATGCAATGCTTAGATTAATAGGAATGGTGCATGGGGAGGTGGACATCCCCATAAAAGTTGGAACTTAAACCTTTGATTCAACTTTTTACGTGATGGACATCCGTCATTCATATTCCTGCTTGTTGGGCCGACCATGGATTCACAACGCTGGTGCCGTTACCTCTACATTACATATGATTCTGAAATACCCAACCAAGGGGAAAATCATTATTGTCCATGGAGAAGAGGAATATATGGTCAGCCACTTAAAATCCTTCAGATACGTGGAATTGGATGGCGAATTCATTGAAACTCCGTTTCAGCATTTTGAGGAAGTTCCACAAACTATGGCAGTAACCAAGGCTGTTTCCCAAGTCCCAAAGATTACAAGACCTCTGTTAAAGATGTCTTCTCTAAAAGATGCCAAGGCCGTGATCGAAGAAGGTGGGTGCACTATTTAGGGCCAACTCCCAGATATCCCATACAAATTTGACAAATTCGATTTGGGTTTCACTTCAGGAGCCCAGAAAGTTGTACGTTGTGCTCGTTCCGGAGGAGCACCCTTGAAGATCATCAACCACAGAATCAACGCAGTGTAGGATGATGAGGACAGCTACGACCTGGAGGAATGGACTTTCCCGACTGTCAACGGAGGACTCAACAACTAGGAAGCTAAAGATTTTGTCCCAATTACTTTTATCCAATAGTAGTTGTCTTTAAATTTTTGTCGGACCTGTAATAATTAAACAATTCAAACTTTTAAAACCTTGTGTCTTACCCGAGGCACAACGGTCCATTTGTAAGGGTTGTTACTTCATTTTCATATGTCATCAATGAATTATAGACGTTTTTGCATATAAACCTTGTGATCTTTGTCTTTCTTTTTACATTTTTATTTCTTTCAAAGATAGATATACTCTTACACACACTCACATTCAAAATGCAGATCTACATCCATCCGGGATCCCGTGGGTAACGATTCTGCTATGGCTTTCTTTGACTATGAGAATCTAATCTACCAAGTCGAAGACGAAGGTGAGGAATATTGTGAAGTCCCAGGAGAATTAACCAGGTTACTACAACAAGAAGAGAGGACCATTCAGCCCCACGAAGAACCAGTGGACACAATTAACCTGGGTACCAAAGAGGACAAGAAAGAAGTCAGAGTGGGTGCCAATCTGAATCCTGTGTCAAGAAGCGTCTGATTCATTTGCTACATGATTATGTCGAGGTCTTTGCCTGGTCATATGAAGACATTCTAGGACTTGATGCTGATATCATGGTACATCGTCTGCCAACAAAAGAAGACTTACCACCGGTAAAACAAAAGGTCTGTCGCATGCGACCAGACATGTCAGAGAAGATCAAAGCGGAAGTCATGAAACAATTCAATGCCAGATTCTTGGCCGTCACCTCCTATCCGCAATGGGTCGCCAATGTTGTTCCCGTGCTTTAAAAGGACGGCAAAGTGCGCATGTGCGTGGACTATATAGATTTGAATAAGGCAAGCCCTAAGGATGATTTCCCACTTCCCTGCATCGATATTTTAATTGACAATACAACACAACATAAGGTGTTTTCCTTCATGGATGGTTTCTCAGGTTACAATAAAATAAAAATGGCGCCTGAGGACATGGAAAAAACAACCTTTGTCACACAATGGGGCATATTCTGTTACAAAGTTATGCCATTCGGGTTGAAGAACGTTGGGGAAACCTATCAGCGTGCCATGATAGATCTATTTCACGACATGATACATCACGAAATAGAGGTCTATGTGGACGACATGATAGCCAGATCTCAAACAGAGGAAGAACATCTTGATCATTTACAGAAACAGTTTGAGAGACTAAAGAAATAAAAGCTGAGGCTGAACCCGAATAAATGCACATTTGGGGTGAGGTCTGGTAAACTCCTAGGCTTTGTCGTCAGCGGTAAAGGTATCGAAGTGGATCCTTCCAAGGTGAAAGCTATACAAGAAATGCCTGCTCCTCGTATCGAGAAGGAAGTCAGAGGATTCTTAGGACGGCTAAACTACATTGCCAGATTCATTTCTCACTTAACAGCTACTTGTGAACCAATCTTCAAATTAATGAATAAAGATCAAGTAGTCAAATGGAATGATGAGTGCCAAACTGCCTTCGATAAGATCAAAGAGTACCTACAAGAGCCTCTTATTTTGATGCCACCAGTCGAGGGAAGACCCTTGATCATGTATCTAACTGTTTCGAAAAATTCAATGGGGTGTGTGCTGGGGCAGCATGACGAGTCTGGCCGAAAAGAGCATGCTATTTATTATGTGAGCAAAACATTTACCGACTGTGAAACAAGATATTCACTGCTTGAGAAAACTTACTGCGCTCTGGCACGGGCTTCTCGCTGGCTAAGACAGTATTTGCTGACCCATACTACCTTATTGATATCCAAGATGGATCCAATAAAATACATATTCGAGAAGCATGCCCTCTCTGGGAGAATAGTAAAATGGCAGATGATCCTGACGGAATATGACATTCAGTATACTACCCAAAAAGAAATAAAGGGCGGTGTACTAGACGATCACCTTGCTCATCAAGCGGTGGATGACTACCAGTCCATGAAGTTCAAATTCCCGGATGAAGACATCATGATGGTAAACAACTGTGAAGAATTCAGACCATATGACAGACCTGAACAAGGATCTCGATGGACCCTGGTTTTTGATGGGGCGTCTAACGCACTCGGTAATGGTATAGGTGTTGTACTCATATCCCCCGAAGGATGTCACACTCCCTTCACGGCAAGACTCTGCTTCAACTGTAAAAATAACATGGCAGAATACAAAGCATGCATTTTTGGTCTCAAAGCTGCTATAGATTTGGGAATCAAGTCTTTAAGTGTGTTTGGAGATTCAACCTTCGTCATCAGTCAGATCAAAGGAGAATGGGACACTAAACACCCTAACCTTATCCCCTATAAAGAACATGTGTTAACATTAATCCCACATTTCGAGAAGATTATCTTCGAGCATTTCCCGCGAGAAGAAAATCAACTAGCGGATACGCTAGCCACAATGTCATCCATGTTTAAACTTAAATGGGATAACAAGGCTCGCCAGATCACCATTGAACGAATGGATGAACTAGCTCACTGTCACGAGATCAATACTGAAGAAGTAGTGGACCAACCTTGGTTTCACGAAGTCAAGAGGTATCTCGAGGCTCAAGAATATCCAGAAGGAGCTTCAGTCAATGATAAGAAGTTCTTAAGGAGATTCTCTACTAAGTTCTTCCTTAGTAATGGCATTCTCTACAAACGCAACCATGACTCTGTTTTGCTCCGTTGCATAGACATGGTTGAGGCAGAGAGGATCATGGCTGATCTACATGAAGGCACTTTTGGCACCCATTCCAGTGGGCATACGATGGCAAAGAAGATCCTACGGGCAGGTTATTACTGGTTTACCATGGAAGCAGATTTCTATCAATACTCTCGAACCTGCCACAAGTGTCAGATCTATGCTGACAAAGTGCATGTACCTCCAGTTCCTTTGAATGTCTTGACGGCTACTTGGCCCTTTGCTATGTGGGGCATCAATATGATTGGAGAAATCAAGCCAAAAGCCTCTAATGGACATCGCTTTATCTTGGTATCCATTGATTAATTCACGAAGTGGGTTGAGGCAGCTTCTTTCCCTTCTGTAACCAAGAATGCTATTGCCCGGTTCATTAAACAGAATCTCATCTGTCGGCACGGTATCCCGGAGAGGATCATCACAGACAATGGTACGAATCTCAACAACTACAATTCAATATCCAACACTACAATTCTTCCCCTTATCGGCCGAAGATGAATGGTGATATCAAAGCTGCAAATAAGAACATCAAAAAGATCATACAGAAAATGATAGTCACATACAAAGACAGGCATGATATGCTACCATTCGCCCTACACGGTTATCGTACCACGGTGCGCACATCAACTGGGGCAACACCTTACTTTCTGGTATACGGCATGGAGGTTGTCTTGCCTATCGAGGTCCAGATCCCTTCTCTGAGAATCATGAAAGATGCAAGGCTGAATGAAGAAGATTGGATCCAAACTCGCATTGATCAACTGAATTTGATTGATGAGAAAAGGCTTACTGCTATCTGTCATAGTCAAATGTATCAAAAACGGATGATCAAGGCTTTCAACAAAAAGGTCAGATGCCAAGTGTATTAAGTCGTGGATTTGGTGATCAAGCGCATCATACTACTGCAAGGTAATCCCAGGGGCAAATGGGCTCCTACCTACGAAGGTCCATTTATGATCAAAAGCATATTCTCTGGCGGAGCAATGATCTTAACCACTATGGATGGCGACGACCTGCCGCACCCTGTGAATGCGGACATAGTCAAAAGATTCTACACATAAGAGACCTGCTAGGTTAACACACCTAGGTAAAACAAGGGCATCCTGGCGAACCAAAGAGGTTCGAGAAAAAATTAGGGATAAAATAAAAAAATCTGTACACCCAGCAAGTTGAAAACCGAAAGGGCGACTGGGGCAAAAAATGGTATCCCGGTGGACTGAAAACCCAAAAGGGAGGTCCAGGAAAAAGTTATGGAATTAAAGCGTATGACTATGTCTCGTTGGATCACCTTACAGACAAACCTTTGGCTTCAACTGACAAACTCAGCGGTTCTGATCAATCCAATCAACTTCTGACAAGGCAGCAAGTGGACAAGACGCTTAGAGACACTAAGGCTATAGCAGAATGGGAGCCCCATGGGATTATTACACATAGATATCTTTTCTTTGTATCAAATTTTCATTTTTTACGACGACATTGTCTTACTAAAATGCTCGTCTCATTGGACAAAAATACTTATTCAAGTTAATACAAAGATACTCCTTTGAAAGTGCAAAACCATCTTTTTTCTCCTTATTTTTTAGTTTTGTTTACAAAAACGTCCAATGATTTATTTTTGAACATATGCATTTGAACGTAACTACTGTTTACAAATAAACAAAAGGGAACGAAAAATAGAACGACAAATGCTGATGGCTTTAAGAAATAGGATAATATCATTAAACTATTCCATAAAATCCCCCATAGTGTGCAACTTAATCCCCAGTGGAACAAAACTTCCAGTTATCACTCCCCAGTAGAAGTCTCCCAATTTCTCAGGATTCCTCAATAAGATTTCACAAGAAACACACGGCGTTTCCCTTACAAAAGAGTTTATTTCTCTACCAAATAGAAGCTCATCAACTCATCAGCACTTCAAAACATGAAGACTTACCTCCACGTTCCCAACAACAGTCAGGGATTTATTTTCCTTAATCCAACAGTATTACAGCGGCATAGCTTACATGCCCATACATCGCATCCATACGTCATGACATTGACAACACGAACGCATACAACATAATCTCATTAATTTTACTAAGAACATCATTATACAATGCATTTCATACATCATGACGTTGCATACAACGAATCTTTCATCTCTTTAGGAAATATCAGTCAGCCGATGCCTATCATCAACAATTTATAAAAAAAGATCAAAGATTGATACCTGAAACAGGCCGGGACAATTATCTACACGACCAACTGATCATTCAGATACAGTTCAGATACGCTCCAGACACGGATGTCATCCTGATACTCATTCAGATACAACTTTCAGATATAGTTCGGATATGCTCCAGGCACGGATGTTATTTTGATACTCATTCAAATCTAACGTTCAGATGCATTTCAGATACGCTCCAGACACGGATGTCATCCTGATACTCATTCAGATACAACTTTCAGATACATTTTAGATATGCTCCAGACACGGATTCCATCCTGATACTCATTCAGATTCAGCTCTCAGATACAGTACATATACGCTACACATAGGGACGTCATTCTGATACTCATTCAGATTCAGCTCTCAGATACAGTACAAATGCGCTCCAGATACGGATGCCATCCTAATACTCATTCAGATACAGCTTTCAGATACATTTCATATACGCTCCAGACACGGAAGCCATCCTGATATTCATTCAAATTCAACTTTTAGAAATGAGTTAAATACAATCCATTTATGGATATTATTCTAGTACTCAACCCGACACATCCAGTACTCCAGTGTAAATCAACCAAAGGTTTATTCTAACACTTCCTCTATTCCCATCAACAATCATTTTTGGAAGGTGTTGTACCCCAAAATTTTCCCTCTCATTTCATCAACATTTCTCATCACAAGACTCTTGGAATTCAAGATCAAGCTAGGGTTTGCTCTCCTCAAGACACCTCCTTGCACTGTTGACCTAAATTAGGGTTTGAGTTTGCACAAGGATTTTTTGACCTACAATACCCAAAGTGACTTTCATACTTCATGTTGGACTCACAAGTTTGTCCATACCAAGTTTCAAGCCTTGAATCAAATTTTTGCCCAGTCAATTGGACAGTTGACCTAGAAATCAGTTGTATTGGGGAAAAAGTCAACTGTGGCCAATTGATAGTCAAACCTCATGAATTTTGACCCACATCAACATTATGAACTCATATGAACCATTTGATCAAGTTTGGATCATAATTCCACAAGAAATTTGATCAGATCACCAAAAAGGCAAAATGGTTATTTTTAGGGTTTTGACTGTACAAAGGCAATTTTTGACTGTTTGACCTAGCCAATGGAAAATCAAGCTCAACCATGGACTCAAGGACTCAATGACATCATCTTGACCCATTCAAAAATTTCAAAAGATCTCAAATGCATAGGATTGACAGATGAATTTTTCAGTCAACTGATCAAAATTTGACTGTACACTGAAAAGTCAAACTTTGACTTTTTGGTCAAAATCAAGTGCCAAGGGTCATTTTTCATCAAGACATGTAAAATTATTAAACTTGTTCATCAAGAAACCCAAAATTGCAAATTAGGGTTTAAAATGGAAAAATTTCATAACTTAGAAATTTTCTAAGTTATATAATTTTCTTATTTTTTCCTAACTTTGCCCCACATTTTCACCAAGATGCAAAGGGATTCAATCAAAACTTACAACATGAAATTTGTAGTCCATCACAAAGTCTACAACTTTTATTCACAAAGTTTTCTCAAAAGAAGCTTGGATCTCAAGTTATGAATTTTGGAACAAGGGTACCTAAAACTTTTAACTTAGAGAAATTTTGCCCTAGTTTAGGCAGGATTTTGACCCATCTTCTTGGCCATTTTTCACATAGTTAGACTTAGAGTATTAAGTTACATTTCAAAGATGGATTATAGTACATTTTGTAAGCTTTCCAAATTGTCCAAGAACTCCTCAAACACCTTTGTGGTTAGGGAGAATCGAATGCTTGAAGTTTGCAAAAACTCACTTTGTAACCATGGCCAATACATGTTCATACCAAGTTACAAATCTGACCAAACTAGCTTAGTACATAATTACAGGCCTCTAAACCAATTTACACTCAAAAATTGAATTCAAATACATTAGACATTGGCATTGTTCTGATCAAGAAAGCATTATACATTGAACATTTCCATTTTGAGCATAAAGGTCATACTTCCATTTTCATAAAGCTTAACTTTTGCAAAGTTGTTTTTCTTGAGCTTTGAACTTCCTCCTTTGCAGCAAACAAGTTCCACAAACTTAGGCAAATGTACAAGAAGTTGGTGCATGCTTGGAGATAGCCTGTACAAGTCTATCTCATTTCACTTCAAACTTTGCTTTCAAAACAAGTCAAATGGCCAAAAGATCATAACACACACATCTGATATATTGAACTGAAGCAAAGTTTTGAAACAAGTTTCACACACCCTTGCAAGCCAGAAGCACGAGTCCTTGACCTCTCAAACCTCCTCATACTCAAAAACCACATTTTCTTGCAAAACAGGGTCAGTTTTGCAAATCACAAGCCACAATCAAATCCCCTCGTGCGTTTTGTCCCAAATCACTTCAAACACATTCCAAACAATATACCTAAGCTATCCAGACCATTCACAAGTTGTTGTAACTCCATTAACACACATCACCATTTTTGTTTAGAAGCTTTGCAGGTTGAGTTCTGTAACACGATTCAGGCCACTTCAAAACAAACTAAGCATTGGGAAAGGTTCAGGGGACATCAAGCAAGCTCAAAAGAACCTCAGGCCCCATTGAAAGTTGCTGCATTGTCCATCTCGAACTCAACTGAAACAGGTATTTCATGAACTTCTATCTCTCCATTTAGGAACATTTAGACTTAGGTTTGTGAATTAAAGATGTTGTATTCATTGCCCTGAAACCATACATGTGCTTAGTTTTCATTTATATTAATCGTGCTAGGATAATTTCATCCATGAACTTTCTGAAAAAACTAGGTTAAAAATTAGGGCCAGAGAAATTCTCTCTGGTCTTTGAGAGTTAGCTTAAGTTTTTTATATGGTTGAAATCGTTGTTTGATGCTCTACAAGTTTCATGTTTTGAGTTTTGTCAAAGGATCACGTTTCCAGGAGTTGGCAGTTTGTACACAGAAGGCGCGTGTTTTTTGTTTGAACAGAGGAAGAAGATGAAGTAGCTGAGCTGGGCAGGCTATTTCCTGCTTTTGACACCCCCATTTTCAGTATCACACCCCCCTGGTCCATTTCTTTGTATATTTATTATTTTTGCATTTTTATTTCATTTCTGACTTTATTATTTTATTTTCAAATATAAAAAATGCCTAAAAAATATTTTCATAAATTTTTACATTTATTTGGTATTTATTTTAATTATTTCCAATATTAAAATGTTTAAATACTTTATATTATTTTGTTTAAACTTAAGAATAATGTAAAAAATACTTTTATTTTCATTTATTATTTTTATTCACATTTGAAAATATTTTCTTGAAATATATACATTTTTGTAAATAATTTACTTTATTTTTTACACACTTAATATATATAATATATATATATATATATATATATATATATATATATATATATATATATATATATATATATATATATATATATATATATATATATATATATATATATATATATATATATATATATATATATATATATATATATATATATATATATATATATATATATATACTTTATTTTATTAAAAGCATAGAATAAAAAACACAAAAATAATACATTTTATTTTTATTGATATTTTATACTAAAAAATACTTTTTTTTTAATATACTTTTATTTTTTGTACATATTGATACATTTTTGTACATAAATATTAAATAATACCATTTCTTTAAGGAATTAGGGTTTACCCTAAAAATAATTAAAATTAACTTTTTATTTATTTCTTTACATTTCTTTCCATTGAAAATACTTTATATACATAAAAAAACCTTTTTTTTTGCATAATACATTTTATCTAATATTTATTAATTGTATTTTATTTAAATATTGTACGTTTAAATATTATGCCTTGCAAATTCAATTTGGTTGTAATAATTTAGGGTTTAATTTCTTGCAAAATAATCCCCTATTCAAATTTGTACCCCCTCCCTATATCATGTTGTAATAGCTTAGAGTTTAAATTCTCGCACTTTTACGCTTTCAATTATGCCATGATTAGAGAATTAGAGTTTGTATGCAAAAATCAAATTAACAAATAGTTTGACCTAATCAAAGACAAAATGCATGAAAAACAAACACAATGCACACTTGCACCCCTAGGGTTTCAATCCACTTGTTGCCTTCAAAAATGGGCCATGGTATGCATGTTAAGTACTTTGGCAAAACAAAAACAAAACAAAAGATCATAGTCCCTCGATGACGCTATCTAGGTTACCTAAACAAAATGATCAAGTCCCTCAAGAAATTTGCCAAAAATACTTGACATAATTGCTATCATGGTCTATACGATGATCCGCGCCTGTCCCGTTAACATCCTAACACAAGGTTGTTCACCAAATACAATGGTGAAGCAACACTGTTAAAAGGGTTAAAAACATAAGAAAGATCTTTGAGTAAAATAGGGTAGATAACTCTTAGTTACTTGATCAAAAATTGCAAAAAACATCCTTGCTATCTTCAAAACACACTTCACAACACAATTTCAAAACCCTACTTTCAAACATTGAAAACTTTTTAAAAGACAAAAACACCTTTGTATACATTCAAACAAGAATCATTACAAAGGTTGCCACAATGATGGCCTCTTTTCAAAACATCTTTCAAAACCACACACAAAGCACCATTTCAAACAATTAAAGAGCACCATTTCAAACAATTGAAAAGCAAAGCAAGTGATCTAAGCAAGTAACTAAGAGCCCATGGATAACCATTGATAGAAAGGGTGCTAATACCTTCCATTTCTATAATCTACTCCCCGAACCCAAGAAAACATCTCAAAGGTCTTTCCTGTGCTTTTTGACCTTTCCTTTGGATAAAATAAAAAGTTGGCGACGACTCTTGCTAAACCAAAACATTTGCGAACACAAACGCAAAATCCCAAGTCAGTTCTTCCACCGTATCACAGAACTGGTGACTCTGTTGGGGATAACTTTCAAAGTGGAGTAACCTTAGGGCTTAGATCACCCTTTGCATGATTATATTGTTTGCTTTGATTGCTTTACATTTGGTTCTCTTGTTTGGGCTTGAAATCCTCCACACGGATTTGGGAAACATTCATAGGTAAATAGCAATACGTTGTGGAAACTGTGTGGGGTATACTGACATGGTTGAAGCAATAGCTATATTAGTGCGACATATTTGTGAGTACCGGTAGCCTTTGAGTCAATCAAATAGAATACGGGGCCGCTGAGTGATGTCATAAAGCACTAATGAACTCTTAGAACCTTACTTAACCATCTTGGCCTTTTATTAGGGGTAGTGAGATGGCCGGCTTTGGTGCAGTCCGAAGTTGGTAGATACTCGATACTACACTCATTGAGGGTTGTTTTCTTGGAATATTTTGGTCGCTAGTTAAGTGGCTAAACCAAAACAATGAACATAGAAAACAATCCAGTGATATTGAGCTCCTTATAACTAGGTTACTATTTATAGGACAGGTTTTGAGCCAACTAAACTCAAGAGGGTACTTACCTATGAAACCTCATGCAAGCCTAAAACTAGGGTTTTGTGTGACTTGCTTGTACATGTGCTTGTGCATACATCATAAACATCATAAATCATCATATGCACCCACTAACCATTTCAAGGGTTTAGATCTTCATCTTTGTTCTTGTTTTGTAGGTCATGGAATCTCTTCGCAGGAAAACAATTCAAGTCAACCTTGTGAGAATCCCTCCTCAACTCAAGGAGCTCACTTCCAGGATTCCAGAGAATTCTCTCTTCAGTGAAAGACATGGTAGGCTTCTCAACTTGGTCAACTCCAACATTGAAGAAGACATGGTGAAAGTTCACTTCCAGTTCTTTGACCCCCTACACCACTGTTTCACATTCCCTGATTACCAACTAGTACCTACTTTGGAGGAATTTTCTCAACTCCTGAGAATTCCTATTCTTCATCAACTACCCTACAACGGTATGGAAAAAGAACCAAAACCTGAAGATGTTGCTCAAGCATTACACTTGCAACCATCTGATATCAAGGGCCATTGGGAAACCAGGAGTGGTGTCAAGGGTTTCTTGGCAACGTTTCTGTTTGAGAAGGCACACGACTGCTGGAATTATTTAGATCTACAAGCTTTTGAAGAGATTGTGGCACTCCTCATCTATGGGTTGGTCTTGTTCCCAAACCCTGATCAACTTATAGATGTGAATGATGTCAAGATTTTCATATCCCAGAATCCTGTACCTACATTGCTTGGGGACATCCTACACTCATTTTACACACGAACAATGAGGAAAAGAGGTGTTCTCATGTGTTGTACTCCTCTCCTAACAAGGTGGTTTATTTCTCACCTTCCACAATCAGTTTTGAAGAATGAGCAGGGTCTAAGGTGGTCACAACGATTGATGACCCTCACACATTCTGATGTACATTGGTGTTCTCGGTCTAGAGAAAATGTTATCATCATTGATCGTTATGGGGAATTCCCTAATGTCCCACTACTTGGCATTAGGGGAGGCATTACCTACAACCCCTATTTAGCTCTAAGACAGTTTGGATATGCTCGGAGGGATGGCCCTCATGACCTGCTGATTCCTGACCTAGTTTTTGACTTCGACAACGATGCGCAAGGACTTCGACAAAGGTTTATCAGAGCTTGGAGGATGCCCAACAAAGTGGATAGTAAGACACTAGGGCACAAGAATTCCATCCCCCTTGAGCCTTATCTCAAGTGGGTACGAACCCGCGCCCAGAATCTTATGATGCCATACCCTAACATTCTCCCCTTGATCAAAGAGCCTATTATGGAAGGAGAGGTTCCATACACCCTCCTACATCCTGACATGCCAACATCATGGGAAGAATTGCAAAAAAGTTGGATCCAACTCAAGGAAGAACGGAATACTTTTGAAGCCAGCTTCTATGCCAGTGAGAAGAAGGTTTTGGAGCTTACCCTCCGACTGCATGAGGAGGAAACTCTCAAAACTTACATCGCACCAAAGAGGATGCGAAATGTCTTTTTGCATTAAGAATTTTGTAATATTTTTACCATGGGGCACTTATGTACTAACAGTCTCTTCTTAATATGACGTGTGTTCCTTTTTTTTTGCAATAAATTTGAATTTCTAAATCCTTGAATGCATTACATGAATAACATACCATTCATCATATGCATAAACAGGTCTTCACACCAGGTTTCCTTATCTTTCTGTTGTTTATTTCAGCAAGATGGATTTGGAGCAGACGGTTAAGGATCTGCAAGCACAGAATTCTCAATTCCAGCAACTCCTCATAACCTTAGCAAAGGGTCAAGAGGACCTTAAAGCACTGTTGGAGAAGAATAAAGAGAAAAATAAGAAGATGCCCGGAGTAGCCACTTTTGGAAGAAGGTTTGAAAGCAATGCTAGAAAAGTTCTTGAGTTCCCCTCAACATCTGATGAAGGGGCTGGTAAAGGAAAAGGAGCTGCGGGACCTTCTGAATCTCAAGTTGAAGAGGAAGAAGAGGAAGAAGACGAAGATTACTCCAAACAGAAATATCCCCCGGCGGATGATAAATATAAGAATCTTGAGGATAGATTGGCAGCCATGGAGTTGCAAAGGGTACCTGGTTTAGATTTTGAAGAATTAGGGTTGGTCGTTGGGATCGTCATTCCTCCCAAGTTTAAAGTACCAACATTTGCTATGTATGATTGTGATACGGTGGGAGAACTGACTTGAGGTTTTGCGTTTGTGTTCGCAAATGTTTCGGTTGAGCAAGAGTCGCCACCGACTTTTTATTTTATCCTAAGGAAAGGTCAAAAAGCACAGGAAAGACCTTTGAGATGTTTTCTTGGGTTCGGGGAGTAGGTTATAGAAAGGGAAGGTATTAGTACCCTTTCTATCCATGGTTATCCATGGGCTCTTAGTTACTTGCTTAGATCACTTGCCTTTGCATTTTCAATTGTTTGAAATGGTGCTTTGTGTGTGGTTTTGAAAGATTTTTTTGAAAAGAGGCCATTTGTGGCGACCTTTGTAATGATTCTTGTTTGAATGTATACAAAGGTGTATTGTCTTTTGAAAAAGTTTTCAATGTTTTTGAAAGTTGTTTTGAAAAGAGGCCATTGTTGTGGAAACCTTTGTAATGACTCGTGTTTGAGTATATACAAAGGTGTTTTTGTCTTTTGAAAAGTTTTCAATATTTTGAAAGTTGTTTGGAAATTGTGTTGTGATGTGTGTTTTTGAAAAGTAGCAAGGATGTTTTCTTTGCAAGTTTGATCAAGTAACTAAGAGTTGTCTACCCTATTTTACTCAAAGACCTTTCCTTATGTTTTTAACCCTTTTAACAGTGTTGTTTCACCATTGTATTTGGTGAACAACCTTGCGTTAAGATGTTAACGGGATGGGCGCGGGTCATCGTATAGACCATGAATGCAATAGTGTCAAGTATTTTGGCAATTTTCTTGAGGGACTATGATCATTTTGTTTAGGCAACAAGATAGCGTCATCGAGGGACTATGATCATTTTGTTTAGGCAACAAGATAGCGTCATCGAGGGACTATGATCATTTTGTTTGTTTTTGTTTTGTTTTGCCAAAGTACTTGACATGCAAACATGGCCCATTTTTGAAGGCAACAAGTGGATGTAACCCTAGGGGTGTAAGTGTGCAAGTGTGTTTTGTTGCATACAAGAGTTTATCTTTGAATTAGGATTTTCTATTTCATTGATTTTATCTTGCCATACACATCCTAATTATTAGCATTTATATTTGAAAGCAATAAAAAGCAGAAATATAAAATCCTACGCTATTACAGCAATTAGGGGGTGGGGATACATATTTGTACATGGGGTGTTTCAATGAGAAAAATAGATAAGAAAAGAAAATAACAAAGGCAAGATAGAGAGAAAGAGAGAGAGAGCCAGCGCGCTGCTGAGAGGCCATCAGAAGTTCTGACTCAGGCCTGCTGCCATATTATCAACCTTTTGGTTAAACTGTATGAGTCAGAACTTCTGACTCTGGCACCTGCAAAACAGAAACCTGTTAGTGGGAAGATCAGAAGTTCTGACCCCCATGCGCTGCAAGACAAAGTTTATTAGTGGGGAAATCAGAAGTTCTGATCCTGCTAGAAATACAATAATCTTCAGAAGTTCTGATATTATTGACAGCAAAAACAGGCTTCAGATGTGCTAACGTCAAAGTCAGCACTTGGCTTCTCCCTGTGCTAGTCAGAATGCCTGCAATTTTGTTATTGTTCCACAAAACAGAAAACATGTTTGGGACAGTTTCAGCAAGTGTCAGAGTGTTTTAGGAGACAGAACCAACAAGGTCACAGGCAGGTTCTACGCTGATTTACTTCCTACTCAAACATTCTGAAGTATGAAAATCCTCAGAACGCAAACAGCAGCAACATGATATTTACATTATGTTTATTTGAGCATGCAAAGATGATGATGCATAGCAGCGTGATGAAGGTCAGCAGGTGCTTACCTGGTTGTTGGAAAAGTTTGTGAGTGAGAGCTAGCTTTTAGCTCTGATGGTGTTCTGGACAGGTTCTTTTTTGAAGGGGTGGATGGAGAGTATATGTGGTCAGAAGCTGTAGGGGCGTATTTATTTAATCAAGAAGCAATCTGGGTACAAATGAGGTTTTGAGACGGGAGATTCAAAGTTATGTTTGAGGCTCTTGAGACACCAAGATTTTTTTTGACAGAGTTTCAAAGTATTTTCTTGCTAAATTTTTTTGTTTCTCTTCTAGCAATTTTTTCTGGTTTTTTCTGGACCTCTTCTTAGTGGTCAATGGTGCTCTATTTATAGGCAAAGCTCTTGTGGATTCTTGGACGTTAAAGGCGCCAATAGAGGTTAAATTGTTTTTTTTAAAGAAGTTCATGGAAAGTTGTGATAATGCACAGCTTTTCAGCCTAGGATAGAACAGCAGGCAAGGATTGAGGAGAAGTGACCTCTATAGGTGGAAGGTGGCGCGTAGACCCATGCCTAAGCCTGCAGAAAGGTGTTTACCAAGCCACACGTGAAGAGACATCTTGGATGAATGTTCAGGAGTGGTTGGGAGCATTAATTAGCATTAAATGGTGATGAGACTTATCAACACCAAAATTCTTGTAATAGGAGGAAACCTGAACCAGCAGTTCTGTTTTACCAAAAACAACGTGAACCAAGCTCTGATCTTGGCCTCTTGCTGTCTCAGCAAATTCTGGGGGTTCTCCTGACTTTCTAACACGTTCCTTGGATTTGCTTCTGGAAATCCTGGACTTAGAGATTCTGTGTCAGTGTAACAACCACTCTTCTGACCCTTTCATCTTCTGATTCCAGCATGTTCTGAAGGAGCCTTCAGACTTTTTTTCTTCCTTTGCATTCCTCTAGCAAACTCTGGCTGAACTTGCGTAACTGCTGAAAGAGCCATGTTCTGTTTGAGGCTTACGTGTTGAACCACGTTTGCAACCTCTAACTGAGTTAATGTAGCTGCTGAAGAGCCAACTTCTGACTGCGTTGAGCCAAGCTTGCAACTTCTGACCGTTTATGTCTGGAGGTTGGTCCAGAAGTTCTGAAGTGCTATTTTCTTCTTAAACACCCATTTTTAGAGAAAAATTCCAAATGTTTAGAATTTAATTTTTCAAGGTAAAAGCGTTGCCTTTAGAGCTTGCGTGATCATTTTGCCCTTGTAAATGGTTTGCTTGGGAAGAAATGATAATTCAGGACTTGGATTTGTTTCAGAGAGACTCTGAGAATCCAGGATGATTTCCTGAAGAATGAGAGGGCAAATTTTAGGGTACAACAATGACGGTCTGTCCTGCCCAAAGATGCACCTGAGATCCTATGTCCGAAAGATCCAACCCCACTCATCTGATAAAGACCTCTGGGTACACTTTTTCGAAGACAGTTTGTCAGGCACACAATTGGACTGGTTCTATCAACTTGAGAGATCTGAGGTTCATAACTGGGAAGACTTAGCTGCTGCTTTTTACCGTCAATACCAATACAATGCTGATTTGGCGCCCACTCGTACTCAGTTACAAAGTATGGGGATGGCTTCCAATGAAGGATTTAAAGAGTATGCCCAGAAGTGGCGTGATATGGCTAGAAGGGTGCAACCACCATTATCGGATAGGGAGCTAGTTGACATGTTTTTAGGGACCCTGTCTGGCCCTTTCTTCAATCATTTAATCGCGAGTTCTTCCGCAGGATTCACCGAACTAATTTTGACCGGCAAAAGGGTCGAGGCCAGTATTAAAAGTGGTAAGATTCAGAAAGATGTCTCCGCGTCCATTGCTGTTAAGAAAACCTTCCCAGCTAAGAAGGAAGCCTCTGCTGTTTATTCTCAGAAAAGTCAAGGAAGAACCGAGCACCGACCAACTGTGGGGGCTGTGATGATTCAAAACTCTTCAAATGATCAACCTCGCGGCAATCATCCAATACCTAATCAACAACGGGTAGAAAGGCCACAACGGCAGTTCACCCGAATCAACATGACGCCAGCTCAAGTACTCCCTCATTTGCTAAAGTTGAATCTTACCAGTTTGAAGGAAGCGCCAAAGAACCCTAATACCTCCTCTCCATACTACCACTCCAATGCCAAGTGTGCTTACCACTCTGACAGTGCAGGGCATGATACCAACAACTGTTGGGCTCTTAAGAACAAAATCTAAGACCTGATTGACGCCAAGGAAGTAGAATTCGATGCGCCCGAAAAGCCAAATGTGATTTCTGCCCTAATGCCCAAGCACGGTCATAATGTTCATGCCGTTATGAAAGACCTTCATGTTACCGATGTTGCTGACCTTTTGACTCTGTTACTAGTGATTAAAGAGAATTTGATGAGAGCCAGGATATTCCCAGGCTGTGGAAAAGACTGCTACTTTTGTTTAAACATACGAGCTGACTGCCCAATGTTGAAATCAGGTGTCCAACGCCTGATGGATACCCAAGAGATACTCTTCCAAAAGACCCTTGTTGATACCTTCACTCCTGTTACTCCTGCTACTTTTGCTACTTCAACCAACGATATTGCAATAATAACCATTTCCGACAATCTTCCCAAGGCTTGCAAAAGGCCTGTCAAGATTACACCTGATCCTGAATTTGTACCATTAAAAATCACCATGTCGGGGCCTGTCCCGTATCAATCTAGCAAAACGATACCATGGAACTACGGAGGAGAAATCTTCTATCATGGCATCAAACAGATTGAATCAGTCCAAGAGAATTCTGAAGAGGAAACCCCTGATATAGGGAACATTGTGGGAACAAGCAAGATAACCCGCAGCGGCCGGATTTTTTCTTCGGAGATTGCTCCCCCCCGAGCAGTTTTCGGACCCTCGAAAGCTTCTGTACCTGTTAAGCCATCTGTGCAAGACCCGATAATTGAAGAATTGGATACTCCTGAAGTAAGACCATCTGTTGATACTACCGATAAGGGTAAGGGGATACTAGAAGCGCCTGTCAGGACGAAGGCTCATACTGTGGTTATCCCCGAAACCACCCAGAAAGAAATGGAGGAAATCCTGAAAATAATCAGAAAGAGCGACTACGACGTCGTGGAACAGCTAGGGCAGACCTCTTCTAAAATCTCAATGTTGGCTCTTCTACTCTGCTCTGAGGCCCATGCTAAGGCCCTGATCAAATTTTTGAAGGCGGCACACGTGCCCCAAGAAACTTCGGCTGACCAGTTTCAGGAGTGCGTGGCCAGTCTTACTGCTGATAATGGGCTTGGTTTTTCTGATGCTGATCTGACTCCCAAGGGAAGGAAACAAAACAACGCGCTACATGTCTCAGTTGAATGCAGGGGAACCACCCTCGCCCATGTCTTAGTTGATATTGGTTCTTCCTTGAATGTGCTGCCGAAGAAAGCGTTGGACCGTTTAGACTGTGAAGGATTGACCCTCAAACCCAGTAACATCGTTGTTAGGGCCTTTGATGGGTCCAAAAGAATGGTTCACGAAGAGGTTGACATTCATATCAAAGTGGGCACAGAAGTTTTCAACTCCACCTTTTATGTGATGGACATCCGTCCTTCATATTCGTGTTTGTTGGGAAGACCGTGGATCCATTATGCTGGGGCAGTTACCTCCTCTTTACACAAAATGTTGAAATATCCTGTTAAGGGTAAGATTATAACGGTGCACGGTGAGGAAGAGTACATGATAAGTCACCTCAACTCCTTCCTCTATGTGGAGTTGGATGGCGAATTCATCGAAACGCCTTTCCAACATTTTGAGGAAGTTTCTCCTGAGGTCGCAGTTGCGAAGACAATGGTTGAGGTACCTATGATTCCCAAGCATGTATCTAGGATGGAATATCTCAAGGATGCAGAGGTTGTAGTCAAAGAAGGAAAGAGCACATTGTGGGGGCAACTGCCTGATTTTCCCCATAAGACGGACAAGTTTGGATTAGGGTTTAATGCTGCAGGACAAAAGGCAATGCGTCGCTCCAAGGCTGGAGGACCACCCGTCAAAATCACCTACCATGGAATTAATGCTGTAGAAGATGAGGATGAAGAGAACAACTTTGAAGATTGGATCTTTCCAACCGTCGAAGGGGGTTTAAGCAACTGGGAAGCAAAGGATTTTATTCCCATCACCTTCATCAACCAGTAATTTTATCTTTGAGCAATTTCCTATTTTGGTCTGTAATAACTAAACAATTCGTACACTATTCTCACCTCATGCCTTGCCCAGGGCATGTAGGTCCATTTGTAAGGGCTTGATTTTCTTCATTATCATATGCCATGTTTTAATGAATCATTGGACGTCTTCATCTATAAACTGTTGTGTTCATTTTCTTTCCTTTTGCATTTTGTTTTGTTTAAGGATGGCTATCCCTTACACACACCCACACTCACAAATGCAGGTACCCATCCACTCCGGATTCCATGGGTGACTATTCTGCTTTAGCCTTCGGTAACTCTGAAGATTTGGTCAATCATGCTGAGTACGAAGTTGATGAAGACTGTGAAGTGCCGGGAGAGTTAGCCAGACTTTTGCAACAAGAAGAGAGGGCTATTCTGCCTCATGAAGAGTTGCTAGAAACCATAAACTTGGGGACAGAGGAAGACAAGAAAGAGGTAAAAGTGGGTGCCAACCTAGAACCAAGTGTCAAACAGCACTTAGTGCAGTTTTTGAACGAATATGTTGAAATCTTCGCCTGGTCTTATGAAGACATGCCGAGACTAGACACATATATCGTGGTCCACCGTCTCCCTACAAGAGAAGACTGTCCACCGGTCAAGCAAAAGGTCCGCCGAATGAGGCCCGACATGTCTGAGAAGATCAAAGCTGAGGTAATGAAGCAATTCAACGCTGGCTTTCTGGCTGTTACTTCCTATCCACAATGGGTTGCTAACATTGTGCCCGTGCCTAAGAAGGACGGCAAAGTCAAAATGTGTGTGGACTATCGGGATTTAAACAGGGCTAGCCCTAAAGATGATTTTCCACTGCCACACATTGACATCTTGGTTGACAACACAGCTCAACACAAGGTATTTTCCTTCATGGATGGATTCTCGGGATACAACCAGATCAAAATGGCCCCTGAGGACATGGAGAAAACTACTTTTGTCACGCAATGGGGTACCTTCTGCAACAAAGTGATGCCATTCGGACTGAAGAATGCAGGGGCAACCTATCAACGCGCCATGGTAGCTTTGTTTCATGATATGATACATCATGAGATCGAAGTTTACGTAGACAACATGATAGCTCGATCACAGACAGAAGAAGAACACCTTGATCATTTGCAAAAGCTGTTTGCCAGGTTGAAGGAATATAAGCTCAGACTGAACCCTAGCAAGTGCACTTTTGGGGTTAGGTCTGGTAAACTTTTGGGATTTATTGTCAGCAACAAAGGCATTGAGGTTGATCCAGCTAAAGTAAAGGCTATACAAGAAATTCCTGCCCCCCGCACTGAAAAGGAGGTTAGAGGATTCTTGGGACGCTTAAACTATATTGCGAGGTTCATCTCTCACCTGACATCTACCTGTGAGCCAATTTTCAAACTGTTGAAGAAAGATCAGGTAGTTGAATGGAACAATGATTGTCAAGTTGCTTTTGATAAGATCAAGGAGTATTTACTGGAACCTCCTATTTTGATGCCACCCGTCGAAGGAAGGCCGTTAATCATGTATCTGACTATTTTGGATAACTCAATGGGGTGCGTACTGGGCCAACATGACGAGTCTGGCCGAAAAGAGCATGCCATTTATTACCTTAGCAAAAAGTTTACCGACTGTGAGACTCGCTACTCACTGCTCGAGAAAACTTGCCGCGCTTTGGTATGGGCTACTCGCCGGCTAAGGCGGTATATGTTGACTCATACCACTTTACTGATTTCCAAAATGGATCCGATCAAGTATATCTTCGAGAAGCCTGCTTTATCTGGAAGAATCGCTAGATGGCAGATGATCCTGACTGAGTATGACATCCAGTATACTACCCAAAAAGCTATAAAGGGGAGTGTACTAGCTGACCATCTAGCTCATCAAGCCGTCGAAGATTACCAATCAATGAGATTCAATTTCCCTGACGAGGACATCATGACATTGGACAACATTGAAGGTAACGGACCGTATGATGGACCTGAACAAGGATCCCGATGGACCCTGTACTTTGATGGTGCTTCAAATGCACTTGGTAACGGTATCGGTGTGGTACTTATTTCTCTAGAAGGTTGCCATACACCCTTCACTGCCCGACTTTGCTTCAGCTGTACCAACAACATGGATGAATACGAAGCTTGCATCTTTGGTCTCAAGGCTGCTATAGACTTGGGAATCAAATCTTTGGTCGTATTTGGGGACTCGGCTTTGGTTATCAGTCAAGTCAAAGGAGAGTGGGACACTAAACATTCTAATCTTATCCCATACAAAGAACATGTCTTGACATTGTTGCCTCATTTCGAGCAGATTACCTTCGAGCATTTCCCGCGAGAAGAAAATCAGTTAGCCGATGCTCTGGCTACAATGTCTTCCATGTTTAAACTCAACTGAGATAACGAGGCTCCCCAAATCACCATTGAACGAATGGACGAACCTGCACACTGTCATGAGATTAACACCGAAGAAGTAGTGGAACAACCCTGGTTTCATGAAATCAAAAGGTATCTCCAGACTAGAGAATATCCTTAAGGAGCTTCAGTCAATGATAAAAAGTTCTTAAGGAGATTTGCTGCCAAGTTCTTCCTGAGCAATGGTATCCTTTATAAGTGCAGCCATGATTGTGTTCTACTTTGTTGTGTGGACAAGGTTGACGCAGAGTTGATCATGACCGGAATACATAGTGGCACATTTGGCACCCACTTGAGCGGACATACGATGGCTAAGAAAATTCTAAGGGCAGGCTACTACTGGTCTACCATGGAAGTTGATTGTCATCAACATTCCCGTACCTGCCACAAATGCCAAGTCTACGCCGACAAGGTACATATTCCTCTTGTTCCTCTCAATGTTCTGACAGCTCCTTGGCCATTCGCATTGTAGGGCATTGACATGATTGGAGAGATAAAGCCTACCACATCCAATGGGCATCGCTTCATCCTGGTGGCTATTGATTACTTCACCAAATGGGTCGAAGCAGCTTCCTTTGCCTTAGTTACAAAGAATGTGGTTTCCCGCTTCATCAAGCAGAACCTCATATGCCGGTATGGTGTCCCCGATAGGATAATCACAGACAACGGTACAAATTTTAACAACACTATGATCACCGCTCTATGCAAACAGTTCAAGATTTATCATCACAATTCATCTCCCTATCGGCCGAAGATGAACGATGTTGTTAAAGCTGCGAACAAAAATATCAAGGAGATAATTCAAAAGATGACAGTCACCTACAAAGACTGGCATGAGATGTTACCGTTTGCCCTGCATAGATATCGTACCACGGCACGTACTTCAACAGAGGCAACCCCTTTCTCTTTGGTATATGGCATGGAAGCTGTTCTACCTATGGAAGTTCAGATTCCTTCCTTGAGGATTATGAAGGATGCTGGTTTAAGTGAAGACGATTGGATTCAGACCCGGCTTGATCAACTTAATTTGATCGACGAGAAACGACTTACTGCTGTTTGTCATGGTCAGACGTATCAAAAACGAATGATCAAGGTTTTTAACAAGAAAGTCAGGCGTCAGGTATATCAAGTTGGAGATCTTGTAATCAAGCGAATCATCTTGCCGCAAAGTGATCCCAGGGGCAAGTGGACTCCTACTTACGAATGACCATTTGTGATCAAGAGCATCTTTTCTGGTGGGGCAATGATTCTGACCACCATGGATGGTGATGACTTGCCGCACCCTGCGAACGCAGACATAGTCAAAAGATACTACGCATAAATTAACCCAATAAGTTGAAAACCCGAAAGGGCGACTTGGGCAAAAATGGGCATCCCGGTGAATCAAAAACCCGAAAGGGCGGTTCAGGCAAAAATTAGGGATAAAACAAAAAAATTTGTACACCCGGTAAGTTGAAAACCCGAAAGGGCGACTTGGACAAAAAAGGGTTTCCCGGTGGATCGAAAACCCGAAAGGGCGGTCCAGGCAAAAGTTAGGGAATTAAAGCGTATGACTATGTCTCGTCAGATCACTTTAAGAACAATATCTTCACCAACAAAGCTCCAAGCTACTGATCAATCCAATCATCAGCAGACGAAGCAGCGAATGGACAAGATACTCAAAGTTGTGAAGGCTATAGCAGAATGGGAATCCCATGGAACTGTTACACATAGCCATCTTTCTTTTGTATAAAAATTTTCAATTTTTACGACAACATTCTCTTACTAGGATGTCTGTCTCCCTTGTACAAAGATACTTACAAAAGTTAATACAAAGATAATTCAAAGTGTAGAAATTTGCTTGCCCTTCTTTCTTTTTACACTTATGTTTTATTTGAAAACGTCCAAAGATTTGTTAAACAGGCATATGCATTTGAATATAATCACTGCTTACAAATAAAACGAAATTGGGAAAGGAAAATTATTGTTAGGTTGGAGGTATAGGAAGATCTCCTTGTGCCATTCCAGAAGAAATCCCCTGCAATACATTATTCAGATCCTCAACAAAGCTAAAAATTTGGAGTATATTTCCCTAGCGGAGTTAAATTTCAAGATCCCCAGTGGAGCCTGAAAACCCTGAAATACATATCCCCAGCAGAGCCAGAATATTCTAAACTTTCTTCCCCAGTGAAGTCAAATTTCCAACTATCAACCCCCGATGGGAACTGTTCAACTTCCCCCAATTTCCCCAATAGGCTATCTTAAAAGTCTGAAAACCAAGATCTTTAATCCCCAAGCAGTCAACAGGGATTTCTTATCTTCAACAATCACAAATTTTTGAATTCTCAGCATCGGTCAAGGATTTACTGTCCCCGGCAGCAATCAAAGATCTCATTATCTCTAGTTATCAAGGATTTATTTTCCTCAGCAAGACAACTAATCAGCTTACATGCACATCCATTACATTCATATATCATAAACATTGATGAAACACAGTTCATTGCATCATACATATCATGCAACATAACTTTGTGTTTTAGCTAACATTTTACCCTTTTCAGGATAAGATTAAAAGGCTATCATTAACAATTATTCAGATACAGTATGGATACACCCCAGACACGGCGGTCATTCTATTACTCATTCAGAATTTCAAGTCAAAATACAGTACGTATACACCCCAGACACGGCGGTCATTCTACTACTCATTCAGACTTCAGCAATCCGATACAGACTAGATACGCTCTAGACACGGCGGCCATTCTATCTCTCATTCAGATTCAACTAACAACTTCAAGTTCAGATACGCTCCAAACACGAATGCCGTTTTGGCCCTTACACCAGAAGTTTGATTCTCCCCAGTGCGATCGCCACGGAAGTCATTCTGTCACTTATTCAGATCCCAGTTACAGTTTCAGATACACTCCAGACACGGAAGTCATTCTGCCACTCATACAGATCTCAACTTCAGATACAGTCCAGATACGCTCCAGACACGGTTGCCATTCTGCCACTCATTCAGAACTTATTCCCATCACACAGTTGCTCCACACACAGATTTTTCTCTATTACCCATTCAAAATACAGATACACTCCAGACACGGCAGTCATTCTGATATTCATTCAAAAATCAAATACACTTATAGCTCGGATACGCTCTAGACACAGACTTCATTCCCTTGCTCATACAAACCCAATCTCCAGATACAACTCAGATACGTGCCAAATATAGATACCATTCTGATGTTCATTCTACTGATTTTCAACAAATATTCTTGGATGGCATCTTTAAGCCCATCTCCAGCAAGATTCTACCATCTCCAAATGGCATCTTTAAGCCCATTCCTTCAGCAATATTTTGACGAGTGCAAATTTACGGGCACTCTAGTGTCTAATCCTCTTTTACCTTCGAGTCGCGAAAGGCAAACTTGCCAATCTAACTCTTCAGGTTCAAGAAGATTGAACATGGGAAACTGTTGTACCTCAAAATTTTCCCTCTCATTTCATCAACATTTCTCATCACAAGACTCTTGGAATTCAAGATCAAGCTAGGGTTTGCTCTGCTCAAGACACCTCCTTGCACTGTTGACCTAAATTAGGGTTTGAGTTTGCACATGGATGTTTTGACCTACAATACCCAAAGTAACTTTCATACTTCATGTTGGAATCACAAGTTTGTCCATAACAAGTTTCAAGCCTTGGATCAAATTTTTGCCCAGTCAATTGGACAGTTGACCTAGAAATCAGCTGTATTGGGGAAAAAGTCAACTGTGGCCAATTGATAGTCAAACCTCATGAATTTTGACCCAAATCAACATTATGAACTCATATGAACCATTTGATCAAGTTTGGATCACAATTCCACAAGAAATTTGATCAGATCACCAAAAGGGCAAAATGGTCATTTTTAGGGTTTTAACTGTACAAAGGCAATTTTTGACTGTTTGACCTAGCCAATGGCAAATAAAGCTCAACCATGGACTCAAGGACTTAATGACATCATATTTAACCATTCAACATGTTCAAAAGATCTCAAATGCATAGGATTGACAGATGAATTTTTCAGTCAACTGATCAAAATTTGACTGTACACTGAAAAGTCAAACTTTGACTTTTTGGTCAAAATCAAGTGCCAAGGGTCATTTTCATCAAGATATGTCAAATTATGAAACTTGTTCATCAAGAAACCTAAAATTGCAAATTAGGGTTTAAAATGGAAAAATTTCATAACTTAGAAATTTTCTAAGTTATAAAATTTTCTTATTTTTTCCTAACTTTGCCCCACATTTTCACAAAGATGCAAAGGGATTAAATCAAAACTTAGAACATCAAAGTTGTAGTCCATCATAAAGTCTACAAATTTGATTCACAAAGTTTTCTCAAAAGAAGCTTGGATCTCAAGTTATGATTTTTGGAACAAGGGTACCTAAAACTTTTAACTTAGAGAAATTTTGCCCTAGTTTAGGCAGGATTTTGACCCATCTTCTTGGCCATTTTTCACATAGTTACACTTGTAGTATTAAGTTGAATTTCAAATATGTATTATAGTACATGTTGCAAGCTTTCCAAATTGTCCAAGAACTCCTCAAACACCTTTGTGGTTAGGGAGAATCGAATGCTTGAAGTTGGCAAAAACTCACTTTGTAACCATGGCCAATACATGTTCATACCAAGTTGCAAATCTGACCAAACTAGCTTAGTACATAATTACAGGCCTCTAAACCAATTTACAACCAAAAATTGAATGCAAATACATTATACATTGGCATTGTTCTGATCAAGAGAGCATTGTACATTGAACATTTCCATTTTGAGCATAAAGGTCATACTTCCATTTTCATAAAGCATAACTTTTGCAACAGTTGTTTTTCTTGAGCTTTGAACTTCCTCCTTTGCAGCAAACAAGTTCCACAAACTTAGGCAAAGGTACAAGAAGTTGGTGCATGCTTGGAGATAGCCTGTACAAGCATATCTCATTTCACTTCAAACTTTGCTTTCAAAACAAGTCAAATGGCCAAAAGCTCATAACACACACATCTGATATATTGAACTAAAGCAAAGTTTTGAAACAAGTTTCACACATCCTTGCAAGCCAGAAGCACGAGTCCTTGACCTCTCAAACCTCCTCATACTCAAAAACCACATTTTCTTGCAAAACAGGGCCAGTTCTGCAAATCACAAGCCACAATCAAATTCCCTCGTGCGTTTTGTCCCAAATCACTTCAAACACATTCCAAACAATATACCTAAGCTATCCAGACCATTCACAAGTTGCTGTAACTCCATTAACACACATCACCATTTTTGTTTGGAAGCTTTGCAGGTTGAGTTCTGTAACACGATTCAGGCCACTTCAAAACAAACTAAGCATTGGGAAAGGTTCAGGGGACATCAAGCAAGCTCAAAAGAACCTCAGGCCCCATTGAAAGTTGATGCATTGTCCAGCTCGAACTTAACTGAAACAGGTATTTCATGAACTTCTATCTCTCTATTTAGGAACATTTAGACTTAGGTTTGTGAATGAAAAATGTTGTATTCATTGCCCTAAAACCATACATGTGCTTAGTTTTCATTTATATTAATCGTGCTAGGAGAATTTCATCCATGAACTTTCTGAAAAAACTAGGTTAGAAATTAGGGCCAGAGAAATTCTCTCTGGTCTTTGAGAGTTAGCTTAAGTTTTTTATATGGTTGAAATCGTTGTTTGATGCTCTACAAGTTTCATGTTTTGAGTTTTGTCAAAGGATTACGTTTCCAGGAGTTGGCAGTTTGTACACAGAAGGCGCGTGTTTTTTGTTTGAACAGAGGAAGAAGATGAAGTAGCTGAGTTGGGCCTGGCTATTTCCTGCTTTTGACACCCCCATTTTCAGTATCACACCCCCCTGGCCCATTTCTTTGTATATTTATTATTTTTGCATTTTTATTTCAGTTCTGACTTTATTATTTTATTTCCAAAAATAAAAAATGCCTAAAAAATATTTTCATAAAGTTTTACATTTATTTGGTATTTATTTTAATTATTTCCAATATTAAAATGTTTAAATACTTTATATTATTTTGTTTAAACTTAAGAATAATGTAAAAAATACTTTTATTTTCATTTATTATTTTTATTCACATTTGAAAATATTTTCTTGAAATATATACATTTTTGTAAATAATTTACTTTATTTTTTACACACTTAATATATTTAATATATATATATATATATATATACCTTATTTTATTAAAAGCATAGAATAAAAAACACAAAAATAATACATTTTATTTTTATTGATATTTTATACTAAAAAATACTTTTTTTTAATATACTTTTTTTTTTGTACATAATACATTTTATCTAATATTTATTTATTGTATTTTATTTAAATATTGTACATTTAAATATTATGCCTTGCAAATTCAATTTGGTTGTAATAATTAAGGGTTTAATTTCTTGCAAAATAATCCCCTATTCAAATTTGTACCCCCTCCCTATATCATGTTGTAATAACTTAGAGTTTAAATTCTCGCACTTTTACGCTTTCAATTATGCCATGATTAGAGAATTAGAGTTTGTATGCAAAAATCAAATTAACAAATAGTTTGACCTAATCAAAGACAAAATGCATGAAAAACAAACACAATGCACACTTGCATCCCTAGGGTTTCAATTCACTTGTTGCCTTCAAAAATAGGCCATGGTATGCATGTCAAGTACTTTGGCAAAACAAAAACAAAACAAAAGATCATAGTCCCTCGATGACTCTATCTAGGTTGCCTAAACAAAATGATCAAGTCCCTCAAGAAATTTGCCAAAAATACTTGACACAATTGCTATCATGGTCTATACGATGACCCGCGCTTGTCCTGTTAACATCCTAACACATGGTTGTTCACCAAATACAATGGTGAAGCAACACTATTAAAAGGGTTAAAAACATAAGAAAGATCTTTGAGTAAAATAGGGTAGATAACTCTTAGTTACTTGATCAAAACTTGCAAAAAACATCCTTGCTATCTTCAAAACACACTTCACAACACAATTTCAAAACCCTACTTTCAAACATTGAAAACTTTTTAAAAGACAAAAACACCTTTGTATACATTCAAACAAGAATTATTACAAAGGTTGCCACAACGATGGCATCTTTTCAAAACGTCTTTCAAAACCACACACAAAGCACCATTTCAAACAATTGAAGAGCACCATTTCAAACAATTGAAAAGAAAAGCAAGTGATCTAAACAAGTAACTAAGAGCCCATGGATAACCATGGATAGAAAGGGTGCTAATACATTCCCTTTCTATAATCTACTCCTCGAACCCAAGAAAACATCTCAAAGGTCTTTCCTGTGCTTTTTGACCTTTCCTTTGGATAAAATAAAAAGTCGGTGACGACTCTTGCTAAACCGAAACATTTGCGAACACAAACGCAAAATCCCAAGTCAGTTCTCCCACCGTATCACAAATGGAATCTGCAAGCCCATCTCCAACAACTTATCACCTCCTCTCCAAATGAAATCTTTAAGCCCATTCCCTATACCATCAACCATCACATCCTCGAGTGCAAATTTCTGGGCACTCTAGTGTCCAATCATCTTCCACCTTCAAGTCACGAATGGCAAATCCGCCAATCTAACTCTTCAGCTTTAAGAAGATTTAACAGGGGCAGCTATTGTACCTCAAAACTTTCCCTCTCACTTATCAATTATTTTCTCACTAAAGATCTCTCTTGGTTCAAGACTGCACTAGGATTGATCAACTCAAGACACCTCCTTAAGCACTGATGACCAAAATTAGGGTTTGAGATTGCACAAGCATAATTGAACTTTCAATGCCTCATATAACTTTCATGGATCATTATGGACCACCAAGATTACTCATGTCAAGTTTCAAGCCTTGGATCACATTTTTGCTCAGTCAATTGAGCAGTTGACCTAAAAATCAACTATATTGAGGAAAAAGTCAACTATGGCCAATTTACAGTCAAACTTCACAATTTTTGATCCACATCAACATTATAAACTCATATGTATCATTTGATCAAGTTTGGACCATAATTTCTCAAGAACTTTGATCAAATCATCAAAAGGGCAAAATGGTCAAAATTAGGGTTTTGATTGAGGAAAGGCAATTTCTAATTTTTGACCTAGAAAATGGTCAATTTCTTTGAAGCATGATATTAAGAGTTCAATTGCATCATTTTTGACCCAATGGCATGACCCAAAACATTGCTCAAGATCAATTGGATTGATATTTTCAATCAACTGATCAAAAGTCAACTGTACACTGAAAAGTCAAACTTTGACTTTTTGGTCAAAATCAAGTGTCAAAGATCATAATTCATCAAAACATGTCAAAATATGAAACTTATTCATCAAGAAATCAAAAAGTAAAGATTTCATTTTGAAAAGTCAAAGTTTTCTAACTTAGAATTTTTTCTAAGTGTTTAAAACTTCATGTTTTTTCACAACTTTGAGCCAAATATTCACTATGATGCAAGATAATTCAAAAGAAACTTTCAACATGAAAGTTGTAGATATCCATGATATCTACAACATTTCTTTACACAACTTCTTCTAAAAATGCTTGGATCTCAAGTAATTAATTCATAAAGTCATGGTCTTGAAATTGAACACTTAGTGAAATTTTGCCCTAGTTTTGGTCAGGATTTTGACCTAACTTCATGGCACTTTTTCATATAGTTCCAAGGGGAATTTTCAAAAGTGATTCAAAGAGGGATTGTTTATCACATTACAAGCTTTCCAAAATGTCCAATACATCCTTGAGATCATTTGTGAGCAAGGAGAATCGAAGAGATTAAGTTAGGGTTTTCAAACTTAAATTACAAGCCATTTTATGATGAACAAAAATTCAAATCCAAGCCTAGGATGCATAATATTTGCTTTGCAGGCCTCAAAATTATTTGTCACTCCATAATTAAATGTTTACACAGCTGTTATAGCTTTAATCCAAGCACTTGAGCCTTTATCCAAGTTACATTTCCATTTATGGCACAAAGTAATCATTCCATTCTTGTAAAGAAGCTTTAATCACAAAGTCAATGCATAGAGCTTTGCACTTGTTCCTTCTAATCACAAGCAATGTCAAAGGCAAAACCAACATGTCTAGATCCTCCCATAAACTCAGGTCATGCTTGTACTATGCCTTGAAACCATGTTTTCACTTTTCTTCAAAATCAAGTAACATAGTCATAACTCTACATCTGGTGCTTATGACCTCCTCAAGTACTCTAACCTTTTCCTTACTTATGCACAAGTATATTGCAACATAACACACGATTGGAAGGACCCAAAAAAACTCCTCCCAAGCACTCTGCAACTCAGAATCTGCCATAACTTGACAGTTTTGAACCTCACATAGCCATCTTCAAATCCATGTAAAATCAAGCTTCTCAAATGCACTTTTATTTTGATGAAGACAAACCATGATTGACAAAGAAGGCAAAGATTATTGATCAAGCTAAAAGCATCTATGGATAAAGTCATTGGTTCAAGCACTTGCAAATTTCAAGGTATAATGATAATACTTACTTTGAACTTAAGACATAGATGCTCAATGGTCAAAAGAAATATTGTATATTGTCCAAATCCTTACTCAAGTTTTTCTATGCTAAAAATCATTTTTCACTTGAGTACAATCGATTTGCATATTAGTGAAATCGATTGCATGCTTCAATCTTTCAAAACATTTTCTACTATTTCTAAGTGCAATCGATTTGCATGTTTGTGCAATCGATTACACTCAATCAATTTTTGCTACTGACTTCACATGCAATAGATTTACACTCTTGTGCAATCGATTGCACACTCAAAATATTTGAAATTATAGCTATTTAAACCCCGTGAAATCGATTTACACAAAGGGTGCAATCGATTACATGCTGCACGATTTTGAAAAACACAGCTTTACACATGCATGTTCATAACACCATTTCATGGAAACCTTTCACTCAATCTTGGCAATTATTCATGATTCGTTTACAGAACTTTATGTTGTTTCAAATGGGTGCTATGAACTTATAAATACTCATTTTAAAAATCATTTCAACACATCTTCCAATCATATTTTCAGAATTTTCAAATATCAAACTCAAGCTTTTCTTCATTTTCATACACAAAGTTTTTCTGCACACTTTCACATATTGTCAAACAGAAAACTTTGAGCATTATATATCTTGAGTCATTGTATACTATTATCATTGGAAGAGAAGATCAATTCATTTGATAAAATCACTTATAGTGATTATTACACTACAAACTCACTCAAATCAAATAATGCTATATACTTGCTTATTTTTCAGGATTGTTGAAAATAATTTCAAGTGATTTTAAAATCTTGTTTTTCAAGGATTATTGGATACAAGTAAGGTCACCTTGAGAGGATTGTTCTCATTGTTGACATAGTGAAAATCCAAGAGGATTGTTATTAGTCCAATAGGATTATTCTTGGTGGTTTTATTGGTTAGAGTCTTGTATAGAAGGACTAGGGTGTCTTGTCTAGAGATCTAACAATAAGGAAATCTCTTTCATATTGAAAGGGGACTGGAGTACTCTCGGACTGTGAGGGGAACCAGGATACATCTTTGTGTTCTTTACTTTTCTGCATTTACTGCTTTCATCACTAGTCATAAACCAGAAAAGAAAGAAACACATTTGTAAACTCATGCACTAAACCGGAAAAATATATCCATCATCACTAAAACGGTAAAACTTTTAAAGTACCTAATTCACCCCCCCCCCCCTCTTAGGTGCACTCTTATATTTACAATCCACTTGTGCGTATTGAGTTTTAACCATCCAAACACTTAATATACATCATATCAAAGTGATCCAGGCCCCTATTTCCTGATTGTAACCCCTCTATCACCATCCACTATTTTCAAAACTGAAGCTTACAACTTGACTTGAGTTGAGAGTTTCAGCCATCCTCAAAGTAAAGTAGGAATTAGGACACACTCAAGGAGGTCCAGGCAAGCTACAGAAATCATCAGGCCATCTCAAAGGTTGCTCAAACTCCATACACGACTCCAGCTGCAAGAGGTAAGTTTTCAAACTTCTATCTCTTCATACAAGCATCATTTGATTCTGATTTGTGAAGATAAAATTTAGATACCATTGCCACAAAGCTGTACATATCCATAGTTTGCATTTATATGGCTTAAGCTTAGAGAATTTTAGAGTTGAAGTTTCTGAAATTTTTATGTTTTAAATTAGGGCCAGAAAAATTCTCACTCGTCTTAGATTTATAGCTTTAGTTATTTATATGGTTGGATTCATGGGAAGAAATGCCACAACTTTCATGTTTGAACTTTTCATTTTTGTTGAGAGATGAAGAAGTTACGGGTGCTCTGGCTGGCTGAAGGTTGAAGACGAAGTACAGGCCTTGGAAGCATGTTAAGTTATGTATTTATCATTTCATTTTAATAAACGGATGTATAGCCACCCCAGTTGTAAGGCAGCACGCTGGTAACCAAGAGGGCGTGAGTTCAACACCCAACGCGCTACCTTTTTCATTTCTCACAATTTTTTCACTTTTTTTTTGTTTCCAAACAAGCAACGCCTGGGCTTCCAACTTGGGCCTGATGATGTTTTTTTTCTTTTACTAACCCCTGATTTACTTGTGCATCCCTGGCCCAATTTCTTTTACTATTTTCTTTTTTCTTATTTTTTTATATTTCTTTTCTTCTTTAATATTTTATTTATTATTATTATTATTATTATTATTATTATTATTATTATTTTCATTAATCATGAAAAATCCAAAAATATTTTATTTACTCTTATTCATTTTATTTTCCTATAAAACACAATATAAAAAAACATTTTTCTTTTAACAAATTAATTTCTCTTTTAAATAATTAAATATTTAGACTTAGGTTTAATAATTATTTTATTTTCTTAATTAAAATTAATTTAGAATTTAGTCTTCTTTTAATTATTTAATTTTTACTTTTTATTATTATTTAACTTAAAACCCGTTTTCTTCATAGAAACCCTAAAAAAAATCTTTTTAATTTAATATATTTTCTCAACTAGTTTAAGTTAATTTTATGTTAATTTTAACTAATCTTTTTTTTAATTAGATTTAGGTTAAACCCTTTTTTTATGAAAACCAAACAAAAAAACATCTCTTTTTTTATATTCTTGTATTTATATATTATTTATTCAATCATTTGTACATGTTCAATTTGGTTGTAATAGATTATTTAGATTTAATTTTCTTGCAATACTCCCCATTTGTAATTTGTACACCCCCTCCTATAAGTATTGTAATAGCGTAATAATTTTAAATTCCGCAATTTATCGCTTTATATACAAATGCTAGTAATTAGGGTTTTGTATGGAAAGACTAAAACTAATCAATTAGCAAACCCTAATCAAAGATAAATCAAGCATGAAAATCAATACACTTGCACATAAGCACCCCTAGGGTAAATCCACTTGGTTGCCTTACAAGAATGGCCAGATTATGCATGTGAGGTATCTTAGCAAAGACAAGCAAAATACAAGATCATAGTCCCTCGATGACGCTATCTATGTTGCCTCTTAAAATGATCTTAGTCCCTAAAGAAAATGCTAAGATATCTTGCAACATTGCTAATCATGGTTATACGATGACCCACGCCCGTCCCTTTTACATCCAAAGATATGGTTACTTACCAAATCAATGGTAAGATGACAATGTCAAAGGAAAGAGGAAATGAACATGAAAGACTTTTGAGTAGGTAGAATGTTCCTAGTTACTTGCTCCATTTCAAAACAAAAACATACTTGCTATTTTCAAAAAAAAAACTCCAACACTTTCAAAACATCTTTCAAAACTTGAAAACATTTTCAAAAAGATCAACACCTTTGTATACATTCTTACGAACGAGAATCATTACAAAATTCTGCCTAAATAATGGCCTCTTTTCAAAAATACTTTCAAAACCACACAAAGCACAATTTCAAACGAAAGCAAGTGATCTAGCAAGTAACTAAGAGCCCCTGGAAAACCATGGATGAAAAGGGTGCTAATACCTTCCTTTTTCATAATCTACCCCCCGAACTCAAGAAACAATCTCAAAGGTCTTTCGTGTGCTTTTTCACCTTTCCTTGTGGATAAAAGAAAATTCGGTGGCGAATCTTGCTAACCGTAATATTTGTGATCAAACGCAAAACAACCAAGCCAGTTCTCCCACCGTATCACAACACGTTCCAAGGTAGAATTATGGACAAGCAACACTTCTACAAAGTTAGAACATTTGAAGACCTTCATATTCTAGAAGTTTTGAGTCGTATGAATCATCAAGGCATCAACTACTTTCTGCAGCTTGCTCAAGAATACAATGAAGACTTGATTCGTGTGTTCTATGATGGTCTACATGATCGTAGGGGATCCTAATTCAACTTTCTTATGGTAGGTAAAGTGTTTACGTTTACTAATTCCATGTAGAAATCTTTTTTAGGATCACCATAGAAAATGAGTCTCGGGTAACTAATACAAATGGTCACTTAGAATTTAAGTAGAGAATGCATCTCAATGAACAAGTGAAGGTACCACAGGATGATAACAACTGTGAAAATGTATCCACTGGCCATCTAAAGCAGGTGCCTTGCATCTTTCATTGGATTGTTTCTCACATAATGCGTCCAAAAAGCGGTGGATTCTCTAGAGTTAATAATACTGAAACTCACCTTATCCATATCCTTCTTAACAAGATCAAAATTAATTGGCCATATTATTTTGTATCTCAGATGTTTGCAATCCAAAAATGCAATAAAGGGATTTCATTTTACTGTGCATCTATGATTGTTAAAATCATCAACTCTTTTAAAATTGATCTCCCTAATCTAGTGTACATCTCTCCAAGTGTTGGTCAACAATTCACTCAACGCACTCTAACAAATATGAGGTATTTGTGGGATAGGTAAAAGAAGGTATGTTACTTTTAGGTGCAAAAATCAAAGAAGAAAGTCTATAATTTTGATGATCCTACTGAATTTAAGGATAATATTGATGATAGTGATGAAGAACCAATTGGTGACGCTCCTCAAGAAGATTTGGATATGTCGTATGTGGATTATTAACATGATGAGGATTTGTTGAATGCTACTACATATCAATAGAATAAGGGTGAACAGGTTTAGGGTCAGTGGCCACAACATGCTTGGATTCAACAAGGAGAAGACTACCAAGGTTTTGATACATGTTCTCATGACTTTGCTTCAAGATACAAGGGAACAAGTATGGATCCGGTACTGCATATGACTTTAATTTCACAACTATGTTAAAAAATATGCAACTGCAGCAAAATCAAAGGTATGAAGAAGAGTTGAAATGGATAGTTGATTTTCAAGCTGCTTATGATGAACAAATAAGACTTATTCATGAGTGTAGTAGTATAAATGTTTAGACTAAGCCATTGGATTGACTTAACTCGCACAGATCAAATAAAAGTCACCATTACGCTTTATTGTTTCCTGATAAATGAGAAAAGAGTGAATAACCCAAAAATAGAGGAGAGAATCTAGGTACGGGGGTTGGTTATGCAAAGGGAAGGTATTAGCACTCTAGACATCTATGGTACTCCGCATGAACCTCTTTAAAAAATTGTGTATTTTGGCCATAAGTGTTGTATACAAAAATAGATGGTGAAGATGGAAAGAGAAATATTTTTTACAATTTTGCACCCGCCGCGGTTGTGGACCTTTCGTGCCTACATACCACCTTCCGTGCAATAGGGGATCATGGTACTCCTAGTTAATCTTTATAAAATTTTAAAACACATGTGTGTTGGTTAATTTTAAGAGACGCGACATCATCATTATATCTAAGTAGACAACATACTTACTACCCACGATTATGAGAAGGGCGAATTTGCATCATCTCAAAGTGGAGGATATAGCTTGGATTTTAAAATCAACAAAGCCTCACTCAACACCCAAGTGGAAAATATCTCACTTCACTATATATCGTAGAAGTATAGTAGCTCGCATCACTATAAGGATTTACAAGAGTCTAATCTTTTTTGAGAAAATTTTAAAATAAAAAACTAAAGTGGCAAAATGATTTGAATGAGGTTGATTGACTTTTAGTCTTCTCACAAAAAATGTCAAAGTATGATTAAGTTGGTTAAAGTTTGATAAAGAAAATATTTGTGAAAATGCATGGACCTAAGTCTAAGTTTATTGTGAAAGCGATTCAAGTTTGAAAACAAGAAGAGTTTTGAAAAGGAGGGAGAAGATTTTGAAATTAAAGAAGATGTGAGGAGAAGAAGGGACTATCCTAAAGCATAAGGTAAAAGTTAAGTAAAAGAACCGTCTAACTAATAAGAAGTCAATACTTGACACAAAGAGTCAATGTAGAATTCCCATTCTTTGGATTAAAACCAAGCAATCAAAGATACTAAACCTCTTAAGAATACCAAGCTTCAGATGCATTAAGTCTTCAAAAAATTGGGTAAAATAACAGTTGTATACAGATGAATTTTCAATCACAGATAAAGCACATAATCAGAATAACCTGCACACAAAGAAAATCAAACCAATGTCTTAGGGTAAACCCCAAGAACTCTAGATAAAATAACAACAGAGTCACAAGGTCCCAAGGGTAGTCAAGGTTTCTAATCCTAAGTCTGAGAGGTCCACAACTCCATAATGCCGATGATAGTAACCAAATAGTCCAAGTAACCTTAAGGTTTTTTATTGTTTAAGTTTATTAATAAGTGTCTTAAAAAGGAAAATGAAAGCTCAAGTGAGCAAAGATGAAGAAAGAAATAAAGATAAATGCTCAAGTGAGTGAAGATGAAAATGACATGAAATGTAAGTGCCAAAGTAAATGGTACATAAAAGTAAAGGCGTAAAATAAAAGGCATAAAGTAAAAAACTCAAAGTAAAATTCAATTGTTAGTGAGTTAGAAATTAAAGGTTAGTTGAATGACCATCTCAAAACTTGCATTTGAAAACTCATTATAAGATTGATAAAATCAAAGCCTCTCAACAATAAGTTTCATTTACTTTTTGTCAAGTATATCATTCATTTCAAGTTCTCAAAGCAACAACATATGATCAACGATGTTTAAATGATTCACTTAGACCAAAGTTTATGAAGGTTCATTGGAGGATTGATAAGATCAAAGCCTCCTAACAATAAACCTCAAGGTTGTTGGATCAAAGGTTTCAAATTAAACATATTTGAGCCTGCAAACATAGGTTTGGGCCACGAATGATCATTTCTCGAATCGGAACAAAATTTAGCGATATGTTAAGCAATTATAAGTGGACTTATGTAGGAGTCACACCTATTTTAAGGCCGGTCAATAGCAATCTATGTACTACACAAGTTTTGAGATGTGATAGAAACCACACTCATGAAACTTATAACACAAGAAAAGTCAAAAAGAAATAAGATGGAGAATAAATATTTGAACCAAAGAATTTAATCAAACTATCATTAAAATCATTCATCCATTTTGGTGGAGTTAAACTCAACACCCAAGATCCAATGATGTTAATGAAGCTCGTGATTAAAAATCACATAGTTCAAGATCAACCATAATATATACAAAAATAAAATTGCATTTAATAAGAAAAATGGAATTTGAAAATAATTTTTAAATTGTTTTTTAAGTGAAAATAAAAGGCCAAAGTAACAAACTATATTCAAAATATTAAATGAAAATTAAAAGAAACTATAGAAAAGTCAGAGATGATCTCTAGTATTTTTACAAACTTTTTGGTAATTTTTTAAAACAGAAAAGTATTTTTAAATTATTTAAAATCACTCAAGTAAAAAATGATTAAAAATATTAAAAATCAGAATAAATTTCTAGAAAAATTCTAGAAAGTCAGAAATAAAGAAAATCATTTTTATGAGTTTTTTTAGAATTTAAAAATACCAAAAAAAATATTTTTAAACAATTAAAAACAAGTCAAATAAAAGAAAAATCATAAAAAACATAAAGTCTGAAAATAAAATTGTGAAAAAATAAAAATCAGAAAAATGATATTCGAAAATATTTTTATAAATTTTTTTCATAATTTTTGGTTCAGAAATAAATTTTCTATGATTTTTTGAAGATTAAAACAATTAAATGTAAAAATCAGAAAATAAAAATAAAGTAAAAAAATATGGACCATTGGATGAGAGTCGAAACGCGTTAGTAAACAGATCCAAAGGATCTGACACGCTGTGCATATCATGTTTTGCTTTGGAAAACACAATGAATCCTTTTTTAAAAAATATAAGTAACTTTAAATATGGCGCGTTGGATGAAGTCTGACGATTGAAAGTAATAAGATTCAAGGACTCTCAAAACGCACGTATGGTAAGGAAATCACACCAGATAGAATTCAAAAAATTTACATGTCACGCTATCATTGGTTGAAGCACGACACATAGGTCGTCTTCAACCTCCAGACGCCCTAGATTGGAGTTCCTCAAACTGTAAAATTAGAAAACTAGACCGGTACCATTAGATTTGTCTCTTCAAGATGATTCTAATGGTAATCACGTGCCAAATTTATATAAACTGAGCAAGGCTGGATTTGGAAAAAAGCAGAAAAAATAGCGAGCACGAAATTTTGGAATATCTCCTTCAAATCTCAATGGAATCACAAATTGTAAGAAACGTGAAAATCAGAAGGATGAGAAGAGTAGATCATGCCTTTATTTGGATTGATTTGGTTAAGGAATCTACCCGAATGAAGTAGCAAAAAATTTCTCTAAAAATGGACTTTTGTAACTCGATTCTATGCACAATTCTTCTTGCTAAGGATCTGGTTAGCTTCAATGAATGTCAAGGAAGCTAACTGAATGGAAGTTTTTGTGAATTAAGGTAAGGAAATGAAAAAAAACAGAAATCAAGCTCAAGAGTTCGTGTGAGATCTTGGCAGAGTGGTTTTGGCTATCCAAGCTTGAGAAAATTAGAGGAGTGAGGTCCTCTATTTATAGGAAAGTGAATGGTGCAAAGAATTGAGAGAAAATGTGAGGTTTTGAGGGAAAATGAGTGGAGCCCAAAAATGAAAAAAGCATGACTCTAATTCAACTAAAACTCATCCAATTCTTGTGTTTTGATGCTTAAACAAGTCTGAGCAAGTTTTTTAATCATGTTTAGATCAAAAATGCGTGCAAAACTGGTGATTAGAAGGTAAATTATGGATTTTAAATTCTGACATTGGAGAAAATTTAGTTTCAAGTAGTTGACTTTGAACTCATGGTGTGTTCAATTTAGGAAGCTTTACGAGATGATTCTTGATGGATTAGAAAGATTATGTAACACTCTTCATAGTGTGCCAATAAATACCTAATTTGGACGTTTGATCTAGAAGTTATGTTCAGTCAAAATCAAGAAAAATATGCTGACTTTTATACTTAAAAAAATTATATGTTTCTTCTTCAAAAATGACCTATAATGTTTTGATTCCAAAAAAGACATTCCTCCAAAATTTTGCTTTTATCAATGATACTATCATGAAGTATACTTCCAAAGAGTATTATGAAACTTGTGTCACTCAAAAACTCTAAGTATTGAAAAAGTTATGGCCTTGTGAAATTGGTGAAAAGCTATGAGGTGACCTATAATCTTTTGAACTCAAAAAGCATATTCCTACCATTTTCAATCTTTTGACCAAAAAGAGAGTTAAAATTAACATTCTTAAGATCAATGTGAAAAATCAATGAGCTCAAGATGATAAGAATTGACCAAGTTATGATCCTTTGAAGTCACATAAAATAATTTGATGGCCTATCTAGAGGACTTGTAATCTTTCTCAATCATTAGTGATCTTCCATACAAAATTTGCTTGAAAATCTTGAAGTGATTTGTTAATAACCCTTTTAAGAGAAAAATATCTTTGGAATCACTAAAAAATATCAAAATATGAACAATATATATCCCTTAGAAGTTCAAAACCCTAGCTCCTAAAGCATCAAAATGACTTGGAAACCCTTTTCAACTTTTGACAATCTTTCTTGCATAATTGATTTTACTATGTGAATATAAGTTGTTGTAAATGATAATATGAACCCATAGCAAGAAAAATCACTTCCAAACATTTAGAATTGTGGGATTTATGCACTTGTGGTCATGGAATCAAGAACTTGTCCAATTAGGTCAAATTTCTTGAATAAATCTTGCATCTTTCGACTTCCTTTGGAAAATTGAAGCAATGAATCATAGTATGCCTTGTAATGACATTGTCTTAAAGCACACTCAAATATGAAGCTTAAATCTCAATGAAGCTTTGTTGAAGAAGGCATGGAAATAAACTCATGAACCTATGAATCAACCTAATGAAATGTGTTGTGCCCTCATCTATAATGCCAACATCCATGAAGCAAGTACACATACATTGTATTTGTTAATTAAATTCAATCAATCATAAAAACACACATGTACAAAACCATACAAATCAAGGTGCTTGGTGATCCCCTATGAACAAAATTAAAGATAGGAAGAAGAAAAAAAACCTAGTGTGTGATCTTGATATGATTGGGTTGACATTGAAATAATGAGAGATCTTAGGGGGAAAATTGGGGTATAACAGCTACCCTTATTTAAGTCTCTTCTATCCGGAGATACGAAGGTTAAAATCTTCGTGTCAACGCGATGAAAGATACTTAAATATAAAACAAGCCCTATTTTTGGCCCTAAGATGCCATGAAATGCTTATGATCATGCATGCAGACAAACAAATCCAAAGGTGACATAGGGCACCATTGGGGATGCAGGAAATAAAAATAAAGGATCAAAAGAACAATCCGACCAGGAAAATAAATCACTGGTGAACATAAGACTCAACTCTACTAGGGTAAAGCACAAGGAGGAGATAAGACATCATCAACTCAAATATTGAGGAAAAAGTAAATGATGACAAAGAGCGACAAATAACTGCAAACTACCCACTCACAGAGAAGATAGCAAAAAAGTAACATCGACTCACAGGGAAAAGAAATGGTAAGATAATGCCGGTAAATACCAATATTAGGGTAGGTAATAAATGATTACCATCAGTACTTATGACTGGAAACAAATGAGCTTCTTTAGAGAAAGGTGAATCTCAATGACAAACTATCTCCCATAATGAAGAGACTACCATTCATCGGAGTAACAAATATCAGCAATGAACTATCTCCCATAATGACGAGACTACCATTCATCAGAGTAGCAAATATCAACAATTATCTCCTATAATGAGGAGACTACCATTCATCGGCATAACAAATCTTAACAACGAACTATCTCCCATAATGATGAGACTACCATTTATCGAAGTAACAAATCTCAACAACGAACTATCTCCCATAATGACGAGACTACCATTCATAAGAGTAACAAATATCAACAACGAACTATCTCCCATAATGAAGAGACTACCATTCATCGGAGTAACAAATCTTAACAACGAACTATCTCCCATAATGACGAGACTACCATTCATCAGAGTAACAAATCTCAACAATGAACTATCTTCCATAATGACGAGACTACCATTCATCGGAGTAACAAATCTCAACAACGAACTATCTCCCATAATGACAAGACTACCATTTATTGGAGTAACAAATATCAACCCAAATCACAGAATGAAGAAGAGCATCTGGACCATCTACATAAGTTGTTTGAGAGACTGAAGAAGTATAAGTTGAGGTTGAATCCGAACAAGTGCACCTTTGGGGTGAGGTCCGGTAAACTCCTGGGTTTTATTGTCAGTGGTTAAGGAATTGAGGTTGATCCCACTAAAGTTAAAGATATTCAAGAAATGCCTTCTCCCCGTACTGAGAAGGAAGTCAGAGGTTTCTTGGGATGACTGAATTATATTGCCATATTTATTTATCATTTAACCGCTACTTGTGAATCGATCTTTAAGTTACTGAAGAAAGATCAGGTAGTGAAATGGAACGACAATTGTCAGGAAGCCTTTGACAAAATCAAGGAGTACCTCTAAGAACCTCAAATTTTGGTGCCATCAATTGAAGGAAGACCTTTTATCAACAGTGACAATGTTGTTTGCCATTTTTATTCATACAGTCTGGATCGGTACTAAACACTGTTAAGTTCTTGATAAAAATTCAAACATTTTATCACTCAAAACTGGAGCTATGATGCCAATTAAAGGTGTGAAAAACACAAGAAAGAGGGGTTTGAATTGGTTTTAAATAAAAAACTTTTATTAAAAAAGATCTCGTTTAACTGAAAACAGTTTTTCTTCACTCTTGATAATAAAGCTAAAGATGTAAGAAGGAAAGAACAAGTTAAGTTTATACTAGTTCACTTGAAAATTATCAAGATAATCTAGTCCACCCGCCAATGTGATTTTTCCTTATCAAACAAGGTTTTAATCCAATAATTTCATAGATTATTATAATTCACAATATAAATTCAAGTGACTCACATACAACCTCTAAGAAACACTTGAAGGGGTAAGAAAACACTTAGAAGGGGGGGGGGGGTTGAATAAGTGACTCTTTTTCTTTTCAAAACAAAGCTCAACAATAATGGAAGGACAAAATTATTTTTATCCTGGTTCGTTTGAACTCAAACTACTCCAGTCCACCCACCAAGGTGATTTCGCCTTTCTCAACAAGGACTTAATCCACTATAATCAACTGATTACAAACACACAATAATTATTGTGACTAACAATGCACAAGTAATCTTACAAATGACTAACACCACTAAGACTTAAATCTAGTCCTAGTCTGCTTGAGAAATCTGACCAAACTTGGTCTCTCAAGGAACAATTACAAGAGTTTAATCTTTACAGATAGTGAAATAAAGTTTGCTTCTAATCAAGCTATATCACAACTGTGATTTTTCACTTAGAATAAATTGCACAAAGTGTATGAACAAAGAGTTTGTGAGCCTAGGATATTTTACGTAGTTTCTTGCTTCTTTTTGAAATGTGATTCGTTAACTTGTTGGTTGGCTTGAAATAAATTTCCTTCTATTTATAATAGGAACAATAAGACTGTTGCTGCCTTCAGAAAAATGGAGAGCATTAAATGCTTGCGTGTTTCCTTGCAATATTCCATTTTCCAAGAAACTAGCTTAGACACTTGAGTGCTTTCAGCCGTCTTTGCATTAATGAGCAAATGAAAAAATGTAAGAACATGTTTCCTACGCTTGACAAGACAAGTTGGCTTTAATGTTCTTTCAGAACTTGCTTAAAAGTCTTCAAATCAGAACATGCTTTACTCATCTTCTAGGCAGTGCTTTGCTTGCTAAGAACTTAATCAGCACTTGCTTTCAAGTAATCTTCTGAGCAAGGAAACCTGCTACATGTTAGAAGATATATTTAAATAAAATGTCTTACCAGAGTCAGCAGGTGCGCTTAAATCAAAAAGGTTATTTCATTAAAGAACTTCTTCATAATTTTTTTGCTTAGCACTTCAGAATGCTTCTTGTCAGAACATTATCTGAAATAGTCAAATACGTTCATCAGAGTATAAATTATCTAAAATATAATTTATTGTTATCATCAAAACTCTGAGATAGATCAAAACTAATCTTGTTCTAACAATCTCCCCCTTTTTGATGATGACAAAAATTATTCAGATATAGAAATGAAATATGATAAGAGATAAGAATCTCCCCCTGAAATGAATATTTCTATGTATAAAGCTTCCTGAGATTATTGATCAGAGAAATAAAAAAAATCTTCTTGGATTTCTTCAGAACTTCTTTAAGAAGATAATGTTCGGCTGGAATATTCTTTCAGAGTTAAAGTGATACCTGCAAAAAAAAATTCTTTTGCATAGAAGGGAATCTTGCATTTTGTTAGAATGTCTGAGACTTAGTCCCATAACTGTTAAACAGTGATTAGTTCAAGAATACTCATTTCTCCCCCTTTTTGGCATAATCAAAAAGTGTATATAAAAAAATGAAGAGCTTAAAGGTTTTCATAAAATAGCAAAAATATCCAGAAGTACAAAACACCAAACAAAAGACAAGAAACAGAAGGACACTAGGATTTCTTAGTAACAAGAGCCATCAGAAGATTCTTTATCTCAGAGGCAGATTCTTCTTGTTTCACCATCCAATTCTTGATTTCTTGATTTGTTTGGTCTTGCTTATCCAAGTGTTCATGTATTACTTCATTCTCCCTCTTGAGCTCATTCAGAGTGTCCATGATAAGTGAGGTAGGAGCAGAGGATAATGAAGCTTCAGTAGAAACAAGCTTAGAAGAAGCAACCGTTGAGTCAGAATTCACGAAGGTGGAAAGCAGAGTGCCCAGATCCATTGCAAGAGTTGGCACTGGTTCAGGTTCAGCCTTAACAGAAGGTTGATTCAATAGAACAATAGCCAGAGGGTTTGAATCTTCAGAGGATTCTTCAGATTCATCTTCTGATATGTCCATCGTATCAGCTGGTGTATCAACAATCATTAACGAAGGCTTCTTATTCCAAATGTCAGCAGCTTCTGTCTTGAAAGCATGTAGATGTTTGGAAAAGTTGTCCGGCATCTGAAAGTGGCATAAGTCATGTAGCTTCAGTGACTCAGCATTAAAAGTTCTTTTAAAGGTTTCCCATAGAAGATCCGTTGCAGCTGTGTCACGCTTCTGGAGCAATCTTCTTTCAGCAGATTCAACCATGCTTGAACATCTGTTAAAAAATTCTGAAACAATGTATTCACATCTGGCTGAACAGGTTTTAGGACAGCCTTCTTGAAAATTTTGTTTTTCAAGAATTGTAGAGATTCAAAATCCACTACAGTTCTTAAAAAGCTAGCAGGTTCATGATTTTTGGTAGGTTTAGAAGTGGATGAATGATCAGGTTGGTCAACAAAGATAGGTGGTGCTGATAGATCATGAGGTTCGGATGATTCAGCAGTTTTAGGTTGTTCAAAAAGTTATTGTTCTGGTATATGAGGGGGTGAGAGTGTAGGTGAGTTTGGTGTTTGGTGTTGTGGTGAAGTAGGTGGAGTGACATCAGGTGAAATTATTATTGTATTATCAGGAGTGGGAATGGGGTTCTGAGGCTGTGGTCGATTCATAGCAAAAATGTTTTCAGATGGTAAGTTGAAAGGAGGCTTTATAGTGGCCAGAGGTTCATTTATCCCTGGAATTATCCAAGATCCAGCATCATACCATCCAGTGGGTCTGGGTGATAGAGGTCTGGGAGGAGGTCTTGAAAAACGTCCAGCAGGAATGGGTTGAAAAACAGATGGTTCAGGGGGTTCTGAGTGTGAGGGTTCTAATTGAGAGGGTTCTGATTGGGTGTCAGAGTGTTCATCAGAGTCAAAATCACTCAAATCTGATAAAACTTGATTTTTATGAGGGTTGTCAGCAAGGGAGTTAGATGGTAAGGTCAGGTCAATATCAACATCTATATCTCCTAAGGTTTGGGAAGGTTCAGTAGATGTAGATACATTGACAGAATCATAAACAGTGATAGTTTCAGCAGGTTTACCTGTCTTCTTTTTCTTCTTTTGAGGTGAGGCAGAAGGTCCTTCAACAGCTTTCCTCTTCAAAGGTTCCTGGAGAACAACATCTGGAGCAGCTTGATTTCTTCCTTGAAGCCAAGCTGGATCAATAGGTGATCCAGTCTCTTTGCAGATTCCAATGTAGTGCAGGATGATGCAAGGATGATCTCCTGAGTTGAACAGAGGAAAATCAGCAATAGATATCCTTCTCCTCTTCACAGCAGCTGACACATACGGAGTTGGTTCCACCAGCAGCTTTTCAATTATTTTCCTTTTCAGTAAATTCTTCCCAGTCATAGTCTTACCACAAGTAGGTTCTAACTCCCCCATAAGATTGGCTTCATCTAGGTGAGCAATCAGACCATTCTCAGTCAGAATGTCTAATATTAATCTACCCATAGGAATCCAATTCCTTTTGGATTTGGGGTTTTTCATCCTTTCAGCTTCCCTAGTCTCTTTTACATGGTTCAATAGATGTTCAAATAGCAAGTAAGGCAAATCAATTTTGACATTAGTTCCAAGGCAGAACAACAAATATTATTGATCATCATTGATGTAATCAGGAGAGTTAGTGTCTTTCCTATGGTGAATACATCCATGAATAATCCTTGCCCAAATCTTGTATTTATCTTTCAAGTCCCTGACTTTAGAGGAACCTTGACCATTTGTGAAAATCTCTGAATATACCCGTGACATCTCCATTCTTCCACTTGGCATTCCTGTAACTCCAAGTCCTTTAAACCCTAGCAACTTTCTGATTTGATTTTCTGTAATGGATATTTCCTTTCCCATTACGAAAGAGAGAATAACCTTAGGGGTTGCAATAGCATGAATCCAGAATTCCTTCACCAGATGTGGAAAGACTGGACCAATGAGACGATCAAAAAAGCTTTCCCATCCTTGAAACTTAACAGCGGGAAACAAGTCAAAACCATTCTCTCTTAGATTCTCAAAATCTACCATTAACTCACTTAAAACTTCCAAACTGTCTACTAGAATGAGAGTTGTTCTTTCAGGCATTATGTATTGCTCAGAGTGGGTAGAAGAAGAAGAATCCATTGAAGCTCTTTAGAAATAAGAGTTTGAAGAAAAGGGTTTAAGAGAAAAAGTACAGAAAACGCTTGAGTTTGAAAGAGACGTTAAAGAATGAAAAAGGGTTTTTCAAAAAGTATTTATAAGCAAAAAATTTCAGAAATAGGTTTAGGAATAAAATTAAAAAAGTATTTAAGACAAATTTAAAATTAATTTAAAAACGGATTTAAAACGAATCTCATCATTACGTGCATTTAATGATTTTGCTAAAAATAAGGGGAAAACGTGAGATTATGGCTAATCATTAACAGTTACCTAGAACGTCATCAGTAGCTTTTGCACGCGTGATCTTTCAGAAACACACCACGTGTTCATCTCCTGAAGGATGCATGTAACAACTGTTTGTTCTAATGAATTTCTGAACTATACTTAGAAATTAAGCGTTAGAACATTTCATAGCTTTTCATATAGCTTATGTTGCAACTTCTCTTCTAACTTCTGAAGAGTTGTTAATCAGAGCATTCATTTCAGAATATTCTGAAGTCAAACACAGAAGATAAATATTATTTTATTCAGGACATAATTCCATACAAATATTTTTCAGAATGAAATTAAATCTATCTTCTGAAAGGGGTTTGGTAAAAATGTCAGCCCATTGATGGTCTGTTTTTACAAAAATTAAGTTTAAAATTCCCTTCTGAATATAGTCCCTTATAAAATGATATTTAATTTCAATATGTTTGGATTTAGAATGTAAAATTGGATTCTTAGAAAGACAAATAGCAGAAGTATTGTCACAGAAGATATGAATCTTACTTTCATAAAGATTGAAATCTTCTAGTTGACTTTTCATCTAAATCATCTGAGAACTACATCCAACAGCAGATATATATTCAGCTTCTGTTGTTGAAAATGCAATTGTTGCTTGCTTCTTGTTGTACCACGAGATAAGATTGTTACCCAGAAACTGATAGCTTCCAGAGGTGCTCTTTCTTTCAATTCTATCTCAGCAAAGTCAGCATCACAATAACCTACTAGTCTGTAATCTTGTGATCTTCTATAACACAAACCCAGATTAGTAGTACCTTTCAGATACCTAAGAATTCTCTTAACAGCTGTTAAGTGAGATTCTCTAAGATCTGATTGGAATCTAACACACAAGCACGCGCTAAATAGTATATCAGGTCTAGATGCAGTCAGATAGAGAAGGGATCCAATCATACCTCTATAGAGCTTCTGATCTACCTTCATACTTACCTCATCTTTACCCAGAATGCAGGTTGGATGCATAAGTGTCTTAGCATCTTTGCTTTCTGACATCTAAAATTTCTTCAGAAGTTCTTTAACATACTTTGTTTGATGTATGAAAGTACCTTCTGGAGTCTGGTTGATTTGAATTCCCAGAAAGAACTTCAATTCTCCCATCATGCTTATTTCAAATTCTTCCTGCATGGTCTTAGCAAATTCTTTTCCAAGGGAGATATTAGAGGTTCCAAAAATTATATCATCAACATAAATTTAACAAATTAAAATATCATTTTTAAATGTATTTCTGAAAAGAGTTGTGTCCACTTTCCCTCTGGTAAAATCTTTTTCTAAAAGAAAATTACTCAGACGATCATACCAAGCTCTGGGAGCTTGTTTTAAACCGTACAAAGACTTTTTTAATTTAAAAACATGTTCTGGATGTTTTGAATCATTAAATCCATGAGGTTGATGGACATAAACTTCTTCTTCAATATAGCCATTTAGAAATGCACTTTTAACATCCATTTGATATAATGAAATGTTATTTTGTACAGCAAAAGAAATTAATAATTTTATAGACTCTAACCTGGCGACTGGGGTAAAGGTTTCATTATAATCAATTCCTTCTTGTTGACTATAACCCTGTGCAACCAGTCGTGCTTTGTTTTTGATTACTTCTCCTTGCTCGTTCAGTTTGTTTCTGAAAACCCATTTGGCTCTTATAACGTTGAATCCTTTGGGTCTTGGAACTAGATTCCATACATCATTTCTGGATAATTGATTGAGTTCTTCTTGCATTGCTAAGATCCAATCATTATCTTTCAGAGCTTCATCAATGGAAGTTAGTTCAATCAGAGAAACCAAACCAAACAAAGATTCTTTATTGATTCTGAGGGAGGATCTTGTTCTGATGGGATCTTCTTTTCTTCCAATGATTATGTCTTCTTTGTGAGCTGAAGATATTCTAGGAAACCTTTTCTGAGTGGGTTGATCAGAGATTCTGAGATTGTTCAAAGCATTGTCAAGAGGATGAGCTGCTGAGTCTTCTTTTGCTTATGAGTCTTCTTTTGCTTCTGAAGTTTCAGAGTTTGAGGGATGATCTTCTGTACCTACAGAAAAATCAATTTGCTTTAGTTGTTGCTGGCCAAGCTTATCATCAAACCTGACTTTGATTGATTCTTCAACAATCAGAGTTTCTGTGTTGTATACTCTATAGCCTTTTGAGCGTTCAGAATATCCAAGCAGGAAACACTTTTGTGCTTTAGAATCAAACTTGTTCAGAGTTTCTTTGGTGTTCAGAATAAAACAAGTACATCCAAAAGGATGGAAATAGGAAATGTTGGGCTTTCTGTTTTTCCATAATTCATACGGAGTCTTTTCAAGAATAGGTCTTATAGCGATTCTATTATGAATGTAACACGTTGTGTTCACAACTTCTGCCCAAAAGTGCTTTGCCATATTAGTTTCATTGATCATGGTTCTGGCCATTTATTGTAATGTTCTATTCTTTCTTTCTACAACTCCATTTAGATGGGGAGTTCTAGGACAAGAAAAATTATGAACAATACCATTTTCTTTAAAATACTTTTCAAAATAATGATTTTCAAATTCACCACCATGATCACTTCTGACTTTTATGATTTTAAAATCTTTTTCATTTTGCACTTGAGTACAGAAGTCAATGAACACAGAATATGACTCATCCTTGTGTTTTAAAAACTTTACCCATGTCCATCTGCTGAAGTCATCCACAATGACCAATCCATACTTCTTGCCTCTGATGGATGCAGTTTTAACTGGCCCAAACAAATAAATATGAAGTAACTCTAATGGCTTAGAGGAAGAGACAACATTTTTGGATTTAAAGGAAGGTTTTGAAAATTTTCCTTTTTGGAATGCTTCGCACAGAGCTTCTGAGTTGTACTTCAGATTGGGAAGTCCTCTGACTAAATTTAATTTATTTAGTTGAGAGATTTTTCTAAGACTGACATGTCCCAATATTTTGTGCCATACCCATTGCTCATTGCTAACAGACAAAAGACATTTGACGTTTTGAGATTTAAGATTTGATAAATCAATTTTGTAAATGTTGTTCTTTCTCTTGCCAGAAAAGAGGATTGATCCATCTTTTTGACTTACAGCTTTACAGGAATTTTGATTGAATATAATGTCATAACCATTGTCACTTAATTGACTTATGGACAATAGATTATGAGCTAATCCTTCTACTAATAAAACATTATAGATAGAAGGAAGGTTACCGTTTCCAATGGTTCCAGAACCAATCATCTTCCCTTTCTGATTACCTCTAAACTTCACGACTCCTCCAGCTTTAAGTTCCAGGCTTTGGAACATAGACCTTTTTCCCGTCATTTTTTGTGAGCACCCAGAGTCTAGGTACCATGATTGGTGTCTCAATTGAGCTGTTAAGGACATCTGCAACAAATATTATTTTATCCTTAGGTACCCATATCTTTTTGGGTCCTTTTGGGTTAGAGTGTTTAAAGTTCTGTTTGAACTTTGGGTTAGCATAAGAGTTTCCAGAATGTGATGTATATTTTATATCATGTGAGTGTCCAAACTTGAATTGTTTATTCATAGGTTTGTAAGTGAAAGTCATTTTAGCAACAGGTTTTGGTATGTATGTCTCCTTCCCTTTGGGAGGTTCATATCCAATTCCTCTTCTGTTTTTCCCACTAACTCCATAGATCATTGAAGCCATTTTTCTTTTATCTATGCCTTTAGCTAGAAAAGATTGAAAGCTATAGTCATATTCTTTTAGAATATCTTTTGAACTAGACACAGACTCTGAACTAAAATTCTTTTGAACATTATGAATTTCCTTTTTAAGTTTAAAATTGTTTTCTAAGAGTTCATATTTTTATGCTTCATGTTTCTCAATATCAGACACAAGACTCTTCTTGAGTTTCTTGTATTTGATTTTGAGTTTACTATAGTTTTCCAGAAGTTCTGATTAACTATCAGCAAGTTCATTTCTAGTGAATTCAGAAAATACCTCTCTTTGTTCTGACTCACAGTCTGAGTTATCTCTTGTGATAGCCATCAGAGCTAGGTTGGCATTTTCATCTTCAGAACCAGATTCATCTTCAGAAGAATTTGATTCATCCCAGGTTGCCATCATCCCTTTCTTCTTACCAAACCTCTTCTTTGGTTTTTCTTTTTGAAGCTTTGGATAATCACTTTTGTAGTGACCAGGTTCTTTCCATTCATAACAGATGATCTCTCTTCTGTTTGACTTTTTGTATCCAGAAGATTCTGGTTTATCTTCTGACTTCTTGAAGTTCCTGAACTTCTTTTATCCGTGCTTCCACAGATGATTGATCCTTCTGGAGAGCAAGGATAGTCCATCTTCTTCTGACGCTGATTCTTCAGAGTTTTCCTCTTCAGCCTGAAAAGCGTTAGTATAAAATTTCTTAATCTATTTAAGGGCCAAAGACTTACCTTTCTTCTGAGGCTCGTGCTCATCCAGTTCAATCTCATGACTTCTGAGAGGGCTGATGAGTTCCTCCAGAGACACATTGTTCAGATCTTTTGAAACTTTGAAAGCAGTGACCATTGGTGCCCATCTTATGGGTAAGCTTCTGATGATCTTTTTCACATGATCTGCTTTGGTATATCCCTTGTTCAAAACTCTCAGACCAGCGATCAGAGTTTGAAACCTAGAGAACATTGCTTCTATAGACTCACTTTCTTCAACTTTGAAGGATTCATACTTCTGAACTAAATCCCGAGCTTTAGACTCCTTAACTTGAGCGTTTCCTTCATGAGTCATTTTAAGAGACTCAAACATATCATACGTTGTATCTCTATTAGTGGTTTTTTCATATTATACTTTAGAGATAACATTTATAAAAATATTTCTAGCTCTATGATGATTTTTAAAATCAGCTTTTTGTAGTCTATCCATATTTTTTCTATCAACTTTGTTTCCTTCTGAGTCAGTAGGATGTGTGTAACCATCCAAGACTATATCCCATAGATCACTATCATGACCTAGAAATAAACTTTCTAGTCTGTCTTTCCAGTACTCAAAATCTTCTCCATCAAACACTGGAGGTTTGTTGTAATTATTATTGTTTTGTTCAGTGGCCATTGTGTTTTCTTCTGGATCTTTTCCTGACACGGTTAAGTGTTGTGCTCAGAGTCAAGCTCTGATACCAATTGAAGGGGTAAGAAAACACTTAGAAGGGGGGGTTGAATAAGTGACTCTTTTTCTTTTCAAAACAAAGCTCAACAATAATGGAAGGACAAGGTTATTTTTATCCTGGTTCATTTGAACTCAAACTACTCCAGTCCACCCGCCAAGGTGATTTCGCCTTTCTCAACAAGGACTTAATCCACTATAATCAACTAATTACAAACACACAACAACTGTTGTGACTAATAATGCACAAGTAATCTTACAAGTGACTAACACCACTAAGACTTAAATCTAGTCCTAGTCTGCTTGAGAAATCTGACCAAACTTGGTCTCTCAAGGAACAATTACAAGAGTTTAATCTTTACAGATAGTGAAATAAAGTTTGCTTCTAATCAAGCTATATCACAACTGTGATTTTTCACTTAGAATAAATTGCACAAAGTGTATGAACAAAGAGTTTGTGAGCCCATAATCTTTTACGTAGTTTCTTGCTTCTTTTTGAAATGTGATTCGTTAACTTGTTGGTTGGCTTGCAATAAATGTCCTTCTATTTATAGTAGGAACAATAAGACCGTTGTTACCTTCAGAAAAATGGAGAGCATTAAATGCTTGTATGTTTCCTTGCAATATTCCATTTTCCAAGAAACTAGCTTAGACACTTGAGTGCTTTCAGCCGTCTTTGCATTAATGATCAAATGACAAAATGTAAGAACATGTTTCCTACGCTTGACAAGACAAGTTGGCTTTAACGTTCTTTCAGAACTTGCTTCAAAGTCTTCAAATCAGAACATGCTTTACTCATCTTCGAGGCAGTTCTTTGCTTGCTAAGAACTTGATCAGTACTTGCTTTCAAGTAATCTTCTGAGCATGGAAACCTGCTACATGTTAGAAGATACATTTAAATAAAATGTCTTACCAGAGTCAGCAGGTGCGCTTAAATAAAAAAGGTTCTTTCATTAAAGAACTTCTTCATAATTTGTTTGCTTAGCACTTCAGAATGCTTCTTGTCAGAACATTATCTGAAATAGTCAAATACGTTCATCAGAGAATAAATTATCTCAAATATAATTTATTGTTATCATCAAAACTCTGAGATAGATCAGAACTAATATTTTTCTAACAACACTAATCTTAGACTTCTCAAGGATTATGACCAATTGGTCCCTTAAGGCACAATCAAACAACTGTTTAAACAAGATTTGTTTACAATAGATTTTATTCTACGCAAGCTGATAGTTAACAGTATTTCAAGAATAGTAAACTTAAGAAAATAAAGGAATGGGTATTTTTCAAACCCCAAAGGCTCATTGTCATAGACACAATCTAGCCTTCAACTTTTTGAAGCTGATGTTTGACCATAATGGCCTTCTCGATTTTCTGCATTAGCTTTAACAGCCAAATTTTGCAACCTTTTGGCTTCCAAATCTGGTTTTGCTTTGTTTTCAGCAACATAGGCCTAAATCTGAGCCAATGTTTCTAACTCACTGGTCATTTCCTTTGATTCCCTGGGCATCATTTATTCTTTGATATCCCGTATGAATCCATGATCCAGATCCAAACTTAGGAAACGATTGGCGTTTTCTTCAGGAATGTAGACTTCATTGTCACAGGGCACCACATTTTCCAGATGATGGTCGAAAGATTCCTTTCCAACTTTTCTCTCATAGATTTTGTAATAACTCTGATCAACTTCGATATTCTCGACGACATCATTTTTCCTCTAAATGGATATCCTTTGGTGTAGGTTTGATGGCATTGCCCCTATCCCGTGGATCCATTCGCGCCCCAATAACAGGTTAAAATTTGCTTTGGAATTTATGATCATGAAGAGCGTCGACTTGGTGGTTGTGCCGACTACCAATTCAACCTGAAACACTCCTAGTATACTGCTTGTTTTCCCTTTGTAATTGGATAAAACCATGTTATGTGGTTGAAGATCAATTATAAACTTTCATGTTTTCTTGAACTAGGCATATGGAATCAAGTTCGCAGTTGTCCCCCATTGACAAACACTTTTTTGACCGGCATACCATTCACTTTCACCCTTATAAACAAGGGTTTGAGGTGACATAACATGCCTGGACTTGGTTATTCAAACACAACATTTTGCTCCTCCACCACACCATTATTCATAACATAGTAGCATAATGGATTTCCATCGGTGGTATCATCTGGCACGTAGTCGTCTTCATTTTCAAACACCTATGGTACTCTATCGAACTTAGCAGGCAAAATATACACAATGCCACAGTTAATGATAAAATCTTTGTCGTAGTTGTCGTTGATCAGATCATCTTCAAAAGGGTCATAATCATCCTCTTCATCTCCGGGAGAGGTTCGTACTCCTATTCCTTTTCATCTTCATCCATAGGAGTGTATGTTTCACTTTGCATTGCCACCGCTTCCTTATTTCCTAGAGGTTCCATTCTCATCGCCAATCTCTATTTTGCACTGATTTTTTCTTTTTTACTCAGCCTCTGTTTTGTGTAATTTCTTTTATGGGTTGGCACTTCGACAACTTTGATATCTCCCATTGGCTTCAAGTTTTTGACAAGATTCATAATTTCCCTGTCCTTCTGAGCTTCGATAAGCCTCATTGCTGGTGTTGAGGCTTCTTTTGCAGCTTTCTTGTTTCTCTGATAACGCCTTCACTGTTTTCTCGCCATCAGGTTCTTCCCTTTATAGTTAGGGGACACCTAATATCCCTTGGGTTCTGATTTCTTCTCCTGAGCTTCAGCCTCTTGAATAACTACTCTCCACTTTGGCTTTTCCCTCTTTTTTGATTTACTGGCTCCACCCATTTTTCCTGTGGGATCTCCAATAGGGGACAAAGGGTTTTTTGTCGAGGATACTGAAATTGCCTCTTATATTCTTTGTTGCATCGAGGAATCCCCTCTTTTTTGAACATAAACCTTGGTACTAGAGGCTTGTCTTCCTTGAAAGCCTCTTTTGTTACAGCTTCATATCTTTCAATCGCTTTTCCGTCATACACAACATTACACCTTGGGCATAATCTAGCTTTTGACCCACTCAATTTTAATTTTTCCTGAAAATCAGCCAAACTTTCCTCAGGCTGAGGATAAATGGTTGGCAATTCTTTTTCCATTTTCACGTCAAAGCCTTTAGTAGCTTCGACCATCATAGCTTCACCATCAAAACCTTCAGTGGCTCCGACGATCATGCACTCATAAGTTTCTACATATAGAGCCTCTTCGACTTTCAATGTATCAGTGTCGACCTGCATCTTTGGCTTTTCGCCAAATTGAAGCATGCCTTCCTTTAGAGCTTTCTGCATCAAATCCCTAAAAAGAACATATTAAGATGTTTTATGACCAAGAAATTTATGAAATTTGCAAAATCCCCTTTTCTTCTTTTGTTCTAATGGGGGATGTTTTAGGACCTGGGGTACAATAATTTAACCATCAAATACTAACAAATCAAATATTTCATCACACTTAGTTATATCGAAAGTGTAAGTTTTTGTAATGGCTTTGCCACTTTTCTCGGTCTCGACGAGATTCTATGACCTTAATGGTTTGCAAGCATACAGAGGTCCATGCTGGAGTTCAGCCACATTAACCTTAGTTTCTTCGGATGACTCATTGTCATTGGAAGAATAATTTTCAGTGGTTACATACGCCAGTTTCCCTTTCTTTTGATACTTGCTAACTTTGTGTTTCTCAGCTTTCAAGCATTTTATTGTTGAACCTTAATAGCTAACAGTGCCGTATCTCTTAAGTATTGAGTGCCCACCTTTTTCCTGATCGACTAGTCTAGGCCATTCGCAGCCATCTCGACTAGTTCGTGTTCAGGGACTTGAGTAAAGCATCTTGCTTTCAAAAGTCTAAAACTATTCAAATATTGGTCGATTAACTCAGTAGCTTTTTGTTTGACACCAACAAGTTCTATTAGGCTTATTTTTTATTGCCCCGTGTAAAATTGTTCAAGAAACAATTTCTCTAGCTGATTCCATGTGTGGATCGACTAGGGAGGTAGCATCGTAAACCAAGTAAGTGCATTTTTCGATAAGGAAATTGGAAAATATTTTAGTTTCAGATCCTCGTGGTTGGATACATTACCAGCCTTGGTTTGATACCTGGAAACATGCTCAACAGTGGACTCTTATGTATCCCCTACAAACTTAGTGAATTTGGGGACTTTCCAAACCCAAGGTAATTCGGTTTGCAGAACAAAATATGGTAACGGAGATGAATACGTAGGCCTCTGAGATCTAGTATTCATGTCGTTTCGAACCATAATTCGTTCGACAATGGCCTCCAGGTTTTGCTCTTGAGCCACTATATTTAGTCAAACATGCCTGACCACTTGGTTAGCATTCTCGTTTCAATTCACTATCACCACTGGGGGTTATCCAATCACCCTAGGTATATGATCGACATGTTGGGGAACTCATGGCTCTTGGTCGATTGTCTCATCGGCCACTTCTTCATATTACACGGGTTCTTCATATGGAGGCGATGCAGCGTGTCAAACTAGTGCTCTTGGGGCACCAAGAAAGTTACTAATGTGAGTCATTTGAGTTGCCAAAGTTTGGTAACTCTACAATGAATTCTCGATTAACAGTCTCAATATGATACTCATTTGTTGAGTAAGCATGTTGACCATTTTGTGATTACTTTTATCCATCTGTTGCCTCATGATTGCAACGGTACTTGGAGTGAAAGTGGGCATGACTTGGTGAGAAAAACTCAATCCAGTTGAACAACCAAATTGACTTCCCACAGGCCCTGAGGCATGATAAGGGGAAAACGCTGACGCTTCATTTTCTCCAAACGTCAAACTGCTACTATGTAAGCCTGACATCGTCTCCATTGGCATTTAATACACACGTTCCCCCACAGTGCATAGTTATTGCGAAACTAGGCACATATTACCCATAAATATTGACCATATTTGGTCTTGGAGTTACAGGCTGAGTCCTGGTGACTGTTATGTTCAGGGTCATTGAAGACATAACCATAGAACTCGAATTCACACTTACCACTACATTGGTATTTCCTTCTAGGGTCTGATCCCCCTATGGACTTCTAGGATCTACCATCTTTTTTTCCCTTCTGAATCTCATGCACAGATTGAGAGAACTTAACACAAACTTTTCCCACCAGGTGTGCCAATTTTTTCGCGGGAGTTTCTCGCGAATAATCTTTAGTCTCTTAATTAAAGGTTACTTGCAGGACCGACTACAAAAGTCCTAGACTTAGTGTTAAGTTTGAGAGTGTTTTGGTGTTTGAACTTATTACAATTCTAAAAATGTAATAACACCAAAAAGGCAAAATACAAAGGCATATGAATAAATTGCAAGGTAGAAATGATAAATAAAACTTAAAATAAATTACTTTGAATTTAAAGGTGGGCGCAATCATAGATTTCTCAAAACTAACTCGTTTCTCTAGACGCTGGTACTTTGAGTGGTCTCTTACAATGTTACAAAATGCGACCTCCAAAAATGAATACAAAAACTTGCTTAAATAGATGCTAAAATGTAACCGTCGACGGTTACTGGAAGTCCTCACATTGAGAGTTCATGCGAAACTGCCTCCACGTTCTACTAATGACTATAGATGATAACTGTTTTTTCCGCCATTGGCTCTTATTTTCGACTGGCCTAACCTTCGTCGACCAAGTTTCCGCTTCCAGTACTATCTCGACCCAATTTATAGGGATCACCTCTTAAATATTGTCGATGGCCCCCGTTTAACACTTGCAGAATAATTGACACTCCTTTTGACAAAATATCATCCAAATTGTGAGCTAATTTTGTGATTTGAAAATTGCTTGTCAATAATACCCCAATATTAAAGCATGTAGTGTTTGTGTTGCATGTGTCGGCACATAGACTGTTTCAGGTTGACGCATTATGAAAAATAACAATATATATTGGCATATACGATTTTCAGGCCGACACATGTGCTGCATTATTAAAGCTTGTAGATTTTGTTTCTCATGTGTCGGCACATGGCTCATTTCAGGTGCGAACATGTGTTAATTTTTTACTTCATATCGGCACATAAATCGTATACACCAGCACATTCTGTTTGTTTGGTTAAATTTTTAACTATTTTTTTAATTCCGAATTTTCCCTCTTTGCCACCATCTTTCCTCAAATACATTATACATGCATCATTTCAACTTGATGAAAATATAAACACTTACCACCATTTCTCTTCATCTTCAACCTCTAACATATGCATACACACTGACAAACTACACATAATCTTTTTTTTTTGTGCCATCTAGATGATGTTTGATAACATTCAATTAGGTTTGTATAACTGAGAATATTGGGTTGAGAATTATGGGGGGTTTCGTCTGGATTTTTTCTCCGAAATCTTTGTTAGATTTGGGGCTTTTACTCAAGACTTCTCAATAATGGATTTGGTCGAGTAAAATCTTTGAAGATTGGAGATCTTGCAAAGGAGTAGCATGAGCCGGTGAATCGTATTAGAAGTGATTATGGTTAATAATTCACAATTCGTTTCGATCAAGTGAAAGCCTTCGAGATTTTGGATCTCGCAAAGGAGTAGTGTTAGATGGTGAATCAATTGGATATATTGTGTATTGGTCTTGCTCAAGATCAAAAGAAGAGAACAAGTTGAATCAACATCAAACTGTTAGGGTTTGTAGGGTTGCTCTTGAATATTTCTCATGTAATCAACTTTTTACAAAGTAAGAAATTTATCTCAATTCCAAAATAGAATTGAGGGGGGACGTAGCCATATTGAGGACGATTGGTGAACTTTATAAACAAATACTTGTGTCGTTCTCTCTCTACCTCTCTCTCTCTCATTTACTTTTTATATGCAATTTGTTGAACATGGTGTTTGATTGATTGATTCATATAGAGTTTTCTTTAATTTTTGAAGTTTAAATTGCTTTATTGATATGTTTATAATCACTTTGATTGTAAGTGCTATTTTCAAATCAACAAAGTTCAAAAGAAAAATCTGAAAAATTGATCGTGCACCAAGTGTTTGATAAATTGTCAAATTCTATTTTTTTAATACAAATTACATTGGAAATAAGTTGCTGAAGTGATTTGTTATAAACCATGAATTATGAAATTGTTGTGTTAATTGTTTGTATCATTGTTAATTCCATAAAGCTTTTGCATATCCGACTTTTTCGATCTAGGCAAAAATTCTTCCACGAAATATTTTATTTCGAAATAAATTTTAATTACCTATTTTGAAAGGTGATTTTACTTGGGGATCTATTCAACCCCCTCTAGATAAGTAGTTGTCATCTAACAGTCAGAACCCAACCAAATACAACTACTCAATGTAACCAAATTCCCTTCTGTTATTGGGGATCTAACACTTAATATTTAACGATGTTGTTGTTTCTCTCCTAAAAAGATTAATAGATCATTTTCCTAATCTAACAATCACAATCATTAAAATATAAATCAAATAAATATTTAGACAATTAATCAAACAACGTAAACACAATACAATCTCAAATTATCATAAATTATACCTATAAAAATCATTATCCAAAAATATGATTCTTTACTTGTTTATCTCTAGTAGGCTTGGGTCACCGGTATTTTATCTCTATAAAAATAGGGTGGGAAAAGACCCTTATTTTATACTAGTTGCAAAATATTAAAATTATATATATATATATATATATATATATATATATATATATATATATATATATATATATATATATATATATATATATATATATATATATATATATATATATATATATATATATATATATATATATATATATATTGATCTTACCTGATCAGACTTGGACCGTCACGACTGTCTCTGAGCTGAAGTTGAACGAGATGGGGGGGGTACCTGCAAGGCACTCCGATGCTAAAGTAAGTGGGAGTACGAGCAGGCAAAAAGTATGAGTATGGGTAAGAGAATGAATACCTGACCCTCTGGGAACAAAGGGTATTTATAGCCCCCAGCGCTGGGCAAAGGTTCCTTCATTGGGCCGGACAGGTTTGGCCCAAATGAAGGAACTGGCAGGTTCTACGTGTGTAGTGGGGACCCGCACGTGGTCTCCTTCCTGGGTGTTCTGCGAGAAGTACGGGCGGACGGGGACGCGGTCTTTTCGGAAACCAGGTGGTGGCGTAATGGTCATGGTCTGCCCTACGAGGAGCGCTCGAGCTGAGGTCGAGCTGGACTGCATTGCGTCGAGGATGTCGTGGACAAGGTTGTACTTTCTTGGTCGGCGTGACCCCCTGTAGGGCCGTTTGGATTGGGCCTTCATCCTTGCTTTTGGGCCAGCCCGACCCAGTCCAGAACAGGAGCCCCCCAAGTCGTGGTTCCTGGAGTAGGAGCCATGACTTGATCTTAGATCGCCTCCGCCACGGGGTCCCGTGCCCGGATAAGAGAGGTAGTTCCCCGTTATTTGCTCGAGGAGTTTCCACCGTGTCGGGCTCGTGAGATAATTCCTCTCGAGGAGTGCTCGGGGGAATCTCGACGGGCTGTATTCGTTGAGCACATGAGGCATCTCTTGGGAACCGTGTCGCCACCCTACTGACGATAGGGTCATCATTTCCTAGGGGAGCTACGCGTCGAGGAGGGAAGTTCTGTGGTTCCCCGGGGTGATGTTTCGTATTCCACGTCATCACTATAAATAGGGTCCTTGGGCCCCATAACATGTTTTTCCTCTTCGCACTTCTCCTCTTTCTTCTGCCTCTGCTACTGCTGTTCTTCCCAGATATTCATAGGACCGCCGTGATCTCCTTCGCTGATTCCCTTTTCCGCCGTCGCACCTCTTTCCTGATTTCAAGTAAGCGTCTTGTCCCCTTTGCTTTTCCTCTGTGATGTATGATATTTTTCATTGTTTTTAGACGTTTAGAGACTGTACGCCTGAGATTAGCCCCGGTAGATTCATATTTGGCTCGACAAATCCATGTTTATGCCCGGCGAACGCATGTTTGCGCCCGGTAAATGCATAGTTTAGGTATTTGACTCGCAGTGCTGCCCGGGATCTTCATGATTCAGGGCGCCTAATTCGTGGTAGTTCCCGGTAAACTCATAGCTCTAGTTTTGGGATTTATGATATCGCTCGCCATGTTCATAGCCTAGGTCGACATATTCGTGAGTGGTCGAGATGTTGGCCCACTTAGGCGATCTGTAGGGAGACTTGTCGTGGTGTCTGGGAGTTGGGGAGGTGACTACTCTTTTTGTTTCGAAACACCAACTTTTTTAGTCGTGCGTGGAGTGACACGGCTTGTCGCGCCCTTCATCCCGTCCGTTATGGAGAGCGTGTGGATTTGCTCCCCAATTGACCGGTTTCCTGTGCTTTGTAGGTAACAATGGCGGACGAACCGTGTTCCTCGGGGCGCACTGAGGTGGAAGACCAAAGTGCCGAGGAGCATGTGAATTTGGTCGATACCATCGACGATCCTTTGCTGGAATGGGTGGGGCCGAGCCCAGAGGGATTGCTTCATCCTATAGTCGACGCAGTCGAAGTGCGTATACCATCATCGAGAAGGGCGGTAGGCAGCCCGGTTTCCAGAAGAATTTCGTTGTCACCCGGCCGACTCTTACTGGGCGGATTTTCTCGGAATTCCCCGAGTACGGGTTCCCCATGTATGAGATTGCTTTCAAGGACCTTGGACTACAACTCCCTTTTAGCGACTTTCAGGTCGGGGTCTTTGGTCATCTGGAACTGGCCCCGTCGCAGCTTCACCCCAACTCGATCGCTTTCCTCCGGGCGTTCGAACTAACGTGTCGCTTCTTAAAGATTGGGGCGACCATACCTCTCTTCTTCCGCGTCTTCCATTTACAGCGCCAGTCCCGGGGAGGCAGGCATAGTTGGGTTTCCTTGAAACAGTCGAAGAGACTGTTCAGGATGTACATGGATTCTGTCCGGGGCTTCAAGGATAAGTGGTACATTGTGCGGCCGGTTACCAAAACGGGTTTAGAGTCCGTATATAAGGAAGAAACGGTTGTGACCGACGATCACGGGGAGGCTCTTCTAGACGATGAAGGATGCCCGGTGTTAGGGCGCGTGGCCAAATTTCCTTTGCATTGGACCTCGCGTCACTACAAGCACGGCACCGGGCACTACCATACGTCTGCGGGTGAGATGAGCACCGAGGACGAGGAAGCTTATGGTACCCTCTGCCGGTATGTCGATAGTTTCTTCCCCGCCCGGTGGGCCACGAGGGAGGGGAAGGATATTCTTGACGAAGATGGTTATCCGACCTTTGAAGCTCGGCCTATCGATACGAAGGCGCTCGTGGAGTGCCAGTCCTTCGGGCAGGCCGCGAACTTGCTAGGTCATTATTGTTTTATCTTGTTTGAATTTCTTCGCTTGTTATTTGCTCGTTATTAACCTGGGATTCTTTTATGCAGGTCTGATGGCCGGACGGAAGGAGAGGCTCCTGAAGTTGACACAGGATAAGAAGGTTAACAAGAGAGTGGTACGAGCTCCTCAGGAGACGAGGATGGGCCTGCCAACTAGCCCGGGCGCTGCTTCTGGAGGGTCCCCGGACGCTCAGGATGTCGAGCCACATACTGACCTGATACCAAGGAAGAGAAATCGGGTGGAGAGCCAACCGGAGGTCGGCGAGGACTCCAGTGCGGTGAGGTCCTTCAGGTTTCCCCCTTGTTTTAAAGAGGAGGGTTTCTTCGAGGGATTTCCCTTGTCCGTGAGTGCTGATGAAGCTGATATCATTAGGCGGATGAACAAGGAGAGTCGGAGGAGGCATCTGGCCGCCAACATGACTGTGCTGGTCAAGATGGCCGAGATGGCTGTTGTGTTGGTCGAGGAGGGGGCAGATTCTGATCGCATCAAGGAGCTGGAACAGAAGAAAGTTGCCCTTACTTCGAGTTCACGGAAGTTGAAGGCTGCCCTGGAGTGCTCCAAGGAGATGTTCTACGAGCAAGCCGAGCTGCTGGCGGCGGAGAAAGAGAACTCAGGGAAGATTGTCGAGGAGAGGGAGTACTTCCGTGAGGACCGGGAGCGCTTGGAGGCTGACAATGGGAGGCTCGCCAAAGAGGTCGAGGAACTAAAGGCCCCCGACATTGTGATAATGCAGCATAGCCTCGAACCCGTCTATGTGGTCGACCGGGTCCACGACTCCATCGTATTCCTTCAAGTGTGGAGGCATCTCCATGCCCGAAGGGATGGGCGCCTCCATGATGGCTTGTGACAGGGGACCGTGGGGGTCGTCCTCGTCGCTCCGTTCTGGGGACAGAGATGGGGACCTGTAATACTGTCGGGCACGACGGTCCTGGTCGTGCTGGGTATCTCTCGAGCGTGGTGCCCGCTGGTTGGTCCTTCCACGCCCGTCTCCAGAGTGTCTTCTCTCCTGTCTTGCGGAGGCGCGGCCGCATCCTCCGGCTTCGATGATGAGTTGCCTCTCCAAAGGGGGCTGTTTCCCCGATGGGCGGGGCGACGAGCTTCGAGAGGTATCTCTGTAATGTCTCCGCGGGGGAGACGAGAGATGAACTTCAGTCACTCGAGGAGGTGGAGTCTGAGGCCTCCGGTGCCTCCTCGGGGGTCTTCGATCGTCTTCAAGTGCCCTCAATCTTTCCCCTTGGGCGAAGATGAGGTAATTTGTCTGATTGATCGCTGCGAACAGCGCTCGGGTTATGGCATCCGCCTCGGCGGGGACGGGGACTTCCTGAAACTGGGCAGCCCGGTAATTTGTGAGAGCTGCATCGTCCTCTTCGAGTGGCGGAGGGACCGAGGATGATGAAGCGGTAGCTCCTTCGCGGTGGGTTGAAGGTCCGGGGGCAGTTGACACAGGGATGGTGTTATGACCGGGGTTGTCGGCGTTGTCAAGGTGTCCGTTTTTGTCCGCGAGGCCGTTGTTGGTGTCGACGACGCAGACGTTTTGTTCATCGCGAGCTTGGTCATCCATGACGGTGGTAGTTGAGTTGAGCTTTGGTCTTTGAGTTGTTGCAAGAAGGGGAAGCTAGTTTCCCACAGACGGCGCCACTGATCTTACCTGATCAGACTTGGACCGTCACGACTGGCTCTGAGCTGAAGTTGAACGAGATGGGGGGGGGGGGGGTACCTGCAAGGCACTCCGATGCTAAAGTAAGTGGGAGTACGAGCAGGCAAAAAGTATGAGTATGGGTAAGAGAATGAATACCTGACCCTCTGGGAACAGAGGGTATTTATAGCCCCCAACACTAGGCCAAGGTTCCTTCATTGGGTCGGGCAGGTTTGGCCCAAATGAAGGAACTGCCAGGTTCTACGTGTGTAGTGGGGACCCGCACGTGGTCTCCTTCCTGGGTGTTCTGCGAGAAGTACGGGCGGACGGGGACGCGGTCTTTTCGGAAACCAGGTGGTGGCGTAATGGTCATGGTATGCCCTACGAGGAGCGCTCGAGCTGAGGTCGAGCTGGACTGCATTGCGTCGAGGATGTCGTGGACAAGGTTGTACTTTCTTGGTCGGCGTGACCCCCTGTAGGGCCGTTTGGATTGGGCCTTCATCCTTGCTTTTGGGCCAGCCCGGCCCAGTCCAAAACACACACACATATATATATATATATATATATATATATATATATATATATATATATATATATATATATATATATATATATATATTCTTTTATTTGGTTATGCGTGTGTGTTTTCTTTTATTTGGTTACTCGTATTTCAATTCGTTATTCTATTGGGTTGTTTCTATCTCGGTTAATTCTTTCCCTTTTTATCGGTTCTTCTGTTTGGTTTCTTCTCTTTCTTTTTTATTGATAATTATGTTTAGTCTCCTCTCCTTATTGATTATTCTATTTGATTTAGTTTGGATTATATTAAATTTGATTGATTCAATTTGATCTAATTTGATTTAGTTTATTTCCGTATGATTAGTTCAAACTAATTTGGTTCTATTTGATTTGATTCAATTTGATATGGATCGATTTGGATTGATTATGTTAGGTTTGATTTGGATTGGATTAGATTGGATTGGTTTAACTTGATATGATTTGATTCAGGTTGGTTTGATTTAAATTGATTTGGTTCGATTTGATTTGATGGTTTAGGTTGTTTCCTCTCTTTGGATGCTCATTCTCTCTCAATCAGTTTCTCTTTTTGACTTCTCTCTTTGGTTGTTTTTTCTCTCTATGATGGTTCTTCTTATTGGTTGTTCTTTCTGTCGGTTACATATTAGTTAGCTTAGTTTAATCTCTTATTTTTTAGGTTAATTTGTAACAAGTTTAAAGTTTAACAAATTTTATCTTGAAGAGAAATGTTATAGTTTATATTATTTATTATTGAGCATGTTTTACTTTTTGTTTGACAAACTCTCAATGCAATGTTAGATAATATGTAATGAGCCTTTATTTATAGTTGAATTATGAGTAGTTTAGTCTATTTATTTATTAGGGATAATTACATTGACCTCCCTTGAGGTTTGCTAAAATAACACAAATACCCCTTCTAATTTTAAAGTATGCATTAATCTTTTCTTAGTTTAGTTATACCAATGAAATATTTTAATGACAAACAAAAATCATTGGTAAATATCATTTATACCAACGGTTTTTTTATGTCACTAAAAATTAGAAGGGATTTCTGTCCCGTTTTGTTGGTGCAAGGTAATGGAAGGAGAGATAAAGAATGAACAATGAATGATAACAAAGAGGACTACTTCTTAATATTCAAATAGAGGAATGAATTTGGGATACAATATTGATAGCCTAGGTAGCATATTTATACTAGAAATTGAAAATGCCAAAAGGCCCTAATAAAGAGTAAGTATTGGGAATTGTGGACATTAAATAAATTACATTTTCAATACCATCCCTTAATTTAGATAATCTATCATAAGCTAACAACACCAATTTCATCTCTTAAGCAAAGAAATTGATCTGTTTTAACTGCCTTCGTCAGAAGATCTGCAAGTTGTTTCTGAGTGCTACAGTGCAGAACTTCTAACACTCCTTTCTGAACTTGATTTCTGAGAAAGTGATACTTCGTCTCAATGTGCTTGCTTCTTCCATGTAGCACTGGATTCTTGGCAAGATCAATTGCAGACTTATTATCAATCATCAACTTCAGAGGTTCCTCAACCTCAACCTTTAAATCATGCAGGAGATTCAGAAGCCAAACTGCTTGACAAGCAGCTACAGCACCTGCGATATACTCAGCTTCACATGTTGACAGAGCTACAACAGGCTGTTTCTTGGAACTCCAGGAAATGGGACCTCCCATAAATTTAAACAAGTATCCAGAGGTACTTCTCCTGTCCATTCTGTCTCCGCACCAGTCAGAATCAGAATAACTTACTAATTCTGAATTTGTCTTTCTTTCAGAAGGAAACAACACTCCATATTTCAGAGTTCCCTTAATATATCTCAGAATTCTGACAACAGCTTGGAAATGAGACCACTTGGGATTACTCATGAATCTGCTGACCAATCCAACTGCATAAAAAATGTCAGGTCTAGTATTACATAAATACCTTAGAGAGCCAACCAGCTGTTTGAAGGTTGTAGAATCAACAGAATCACCATCAGAGTCAGAATCCAATTTTTGATTGGTTTCTGATGGTGTCACAGCAACTTTGCAGTTCTGCAGCTTAAATCTCTTCAGAAGTTCTTGTTCATATTTTAACTGGTGCAGAATGATACCCTTCTTCGAGTACATAATCTCCATTCCTAGGAAATATGTCATTTTTCCTAGATCTGTCATCTCGAACTCATTCATCAGAACTTCCTTGAACTTCTTTATATCTTCTGGGCAGCTACCTGTTAGCAAGATGTCATCAACATAGAGACATACCAGAATCATATTGCTATCAGAGTGTTGTACATAAACTCCATATTCCATCTCACACTTCTGAAACCTCTGCTTCTTGAAAAATGAATCAATTTTCAGATTCCAAGCTCTAGGCGCTTGCTTCAGTCCATATAGAGCCTTATTTAACCTGTATACCATCCCTTCCTGATTCTTTTTCACAAATACAGGAGGTTGTGACACGTAAACTTCTTCCTGTAATGGACCGTTCAGAAATGCTGACTTCACATCCAGGTGCATTAAAGGCCAGTTTCTGTTTGCAGCTAAAGCAATCACCAGTCTGATTGTTTCATGCCTAGCTACAGGTGCAAACACCTCAAAATAATCTAGCCCAGGTTTCTGAAGAAAACCTCTAGCTACTAGTCTAGCTTTGTGCTTGCCAATGGAACCATCTGGCTTAAGTTTCAACTTAAAAACCCATCTGACGCTGATGGCTTTTTTCTTATCTGGAAGTTTAGTCAATTTCCAAGTTTTGTTCCTTTCTATTGCCTCAAGTTCTTCTTTCATGGCATTAAGCCATTCTTTCTTCTTGAGAGCTTCTTCAATTCCCACTGGTTCAGAATCTACTAACATGGCACACTGAACGACTTCTCCTTCAGAGTCAACGTCATTATCCTGCAGCATGTCAAAATCTGCAAACCTTCTGGGTTTTTGTCTGATTCTCTGTGGTCTTTGAGCTTGTTCTGAAGCTGCACCAGAACTACTACTTTCAGAGTTACCACCTTCAGAGTTTTCCCTTCCAGAACTATGATTACCACCAGATTCTGGATCATCATCAGTATCTGGATCATCATCAGTATCTGGATCATCTTCTTCTAACACATCTTCAGAATCTTCAAGATCTTCAGAATCAGATTCATCTTCTGATCTTTCTAAAACATTTTCATAGGATAACTCTGGTGTTGGCACTACACCAGAATCAGATTGAGATTTGTTCCAATCCCATGCTTCAGACTCTTTCACCACAACGTCTCTGCTGACTTCAACTTTATTAGTTTCTGGGCAATAAAGCTTATACGCACCAGTACTGTGGTACCCCACCAGCAACATTATTTTGCTTCTATCATCCAGTTTTTGTCTTTTAGCTTCTGGAACGTGTTTGTAACAGACAGAGCCAAACACCTTCAGATGACTGACACTCTGCTTATCTCCAGTCCATTTCTCTAAAGGAACAGCTTCCTTCAGTTTCTTCGTTGGACACATGTTCAGAATGTATGCTGATGTGGCAACAGCTTCTCCCCATAGCACGTGAGGTAGCTTTTTCTCTTTCAGCATGCTTCTGGTCATATCAAGCAGAGTTCTATTTCTTCTTTCAGCAAGACCGTTGTGCTGAGGAGTATATGGAGCAGTAACCTCATGTTCTATTCCACTTTCCTCACTGCTCTTCATGTTCAGGTTCTCATATTGCTTTCGTAGGGATTGAAGCTTCACCTTCTTTACTGATGCGTCACCACCGTAACATCTCGTCAGTAAATCCCACGCCCCTTTAGACGTTGTTGAATCATCAATCTTCTCGAACACATTTTCATCCACACACTGATGGATATAGAACAGAGCTTTCTGGTCCCTCTTTCTCATCAACCTCTCAGCAGTTCTCTGTTCTTCAGTTGCATCTGCTGCAGCTGGTACATAACCATCTGTAACCAGATCCAGAACATCTTGTGCATCGAACAGTGCACACATTTGTATCATCCATCTGTTCCAGTTTTTGCCATTAAAAACTGGAAGTTTAGTGTTCAAACTACCGTCTCCACTCATTTTAAACCTTGCACGGATTTTCAGATCTTAAACACACTGTTTCCCAACCCACAGAATCAAAATTCTGTTCAGAATTTTGTTCAAGATTTCAACAGAAAATCAAAGAACAAAACTCAAACACACAGCTCACAACCCCTCGTGTTCAGAATTTCCCTCTTTTTTTTTTTTAGTTTTCCTCTCGTTATATTATTTTCTTTTCTAATTTTTTTAATTAAAAAAGGAAAAAAAATGAAAAATCAAATACAATAACATTTTCATTCTAACCTAATTTGTTCCTTGCAAGCGTACGTGTTCACTTTCCTTGCGTCTCCATCCTTTGTTCGATTGTTCCTCTCTTGTGCGTAAGATCATCGTTCTTTCTCTGCTTTCCTGTTCCTTCTCTCTTCTCGTGTTCCTCATCTTCTCTCGTCTCCTCTGATTTTGTTTTTCATATTGACCTAATCTATATTTTACTTTGTAGTTTTGATTTCTTTGTTGAGGTACCAACATAAGCTTCCTGTTGTCGATTACCGTTGGAGTTACATATGCTAATACGGTAGGGTTTCACTTTTACCCGTATTTTTACCCGTATTGTTAGATTTTGTTATGGTGATTTGAAACTGAGTGGATTTGAAACTGATTTTTTTAGTAACTAGGGTTGAAACTGATCTTAAATTGATTTTCTGTTTGGATAGTGAGATTTAATGCATGTTCGCTGATTTGATGCATGTTTGCTGATCTGATGCAAGCTAATTAGATTTGTCCTTAAAGAATAAGCTCCAACTGTATAGGCTGAAACACAAACTTCAATGTTGAGTTTTTTTGTGTGTTTCTATTATCGGGGGACTTATATATCATGTGTATGACACAATGAAAAAGTATCACTTCAATGTGTATGACACAATGAAAAAGTATCACTTCATTGTCTAAGGATTTTGAGGGGAAATTAAAAGTTGTTATAGTCTCTAATAATAAAATTGTGAACGTGTACTGGATGGTTTGGTAATCTGCATATCTACATGACAGCCAAGTTAGCCAACAAGATTCTAACAAAATCGAAATTATTTTTACTTCTTAGTTTGATGCAAGACATTCAAATGAAACTATGAATTGTCGGTTCCAATCTTATGGTTCTAATGTGAATATTTTTTAATTAGGCTAAGCTTCAAGATTTAGTTCAGAACTCAACTGAATCTGAGACATTTAAGTCATTGTTTAGGAAATAAAAATTTGGTCGAGTTCGTTGCTATGGAAGAACAATGATACCAACCATGCTTAAAAGAAATCAAGAAATTCCGGTTATTAAAAAGCAGCATAGTGATGAAGTGGTTGGAATAAAGAGGGAGATGTATGGTATGAAGGCACTTTTTAAGACCATGATGAAGCAACAAAACTCACATATGAGTGACGAGGAGATCTCTAATATGATGACAACTGATTTGAGCATTTCCAATAGTACTACGGATGCTCCTGTTGATCCACGTTCGTCTGCGTCAACTCATATTCCTCATTATGAAGATGTATACTCTAAACTACAAATGAAGCACATACCTACAAATGATATATTACCTTTGTTGATTTCATCTGTTGATTTCAGTGTTAACTAGTTATCTTTGTTTGATCAAATGTTGTTATTGATCCCTCTCTAAAACACTAGCAATTAGGTGCATATCTCTATAATAATTATTTTCTTTAACTACAATATGGAGAATAAATCCACTTTGAGTTTTTGACATGCATTGGACAAAACCAGAGCACCAAGGTGTACTAAAATAAATGACAAATTAATATTATAAATTAACTTTATCTTAATTTTAGTAACTGTATCATATTCTCTTTTAAGAAAATCAGATTTATTTTTCCAAGGACCTGCTACGCTGAACAATGATCAATAAATCAGAACCAGTAGAAATATTATATGTGATTTGTAACTACTAGAAAATTAATTATCATGCCTTATTTATAGTATGTTTGGAATCACGGTGGGGAACCAAAAAACGCGCTTTTTACGATATGTTTGCATCTTTTGATTTCAAAATGTATTAAAATGCCTAAAACACATTAATTTTTGTTCTTTTCTAGAATGATTTTATTATATTAATTTATATATCATGTTTCTTGCAGAATTGAGACGAAGAATCTTGTCATCAAGATATGAAAGAAGAACAAGAAGAAGATGATCAAGAAGAAGAATATTATGATGCATGAGTTTAATAAATAGTAGTTGTGTTTTATATTATCCATCTCTTAGAAATTTTGTTTTTAATTTGGGATGACTCTCGAGAGAGAAACTTGGTTTTGTTTAAGAATGATAATATCAAAACTTATTTATATTTTTGCGACTTATTAGTCGATAGTGCCACTTGATATAGACTTACTTATTTCTTAATGAATTTTTGGATGTTGTGGCCTAATATTTGCGTGTATAATTAGATTTTAATTTTTTTAATCAATATCTGCAAAAATGATTATTCATGTTGGAAGACATTTTATATTGATCTAAAATAACCTTTTTATCCCATGGCATGAAGAATTTTTTTTTGACATTGTGGCCTAATGTTTACTTGTATAATTAGCTTAAATGGTGTAAAACCGTGTATAAAATTTAGCCGCGGTTTTAATTAGTGGCCATACCTAGGAAACTAAACTGTGTGCTATATTAAATAAGAATTGTGGCTAGATTCAGCCACTGTTAATAACTGAGGCACAAGATAAATCGCGGTCTTAACCTAGATACCTAAATCGTGGCCTGTTCAAGTCACAGATATAAATAAAACGTGGCACAAACATAAAAACCGTGGCGTATAATTTAGGCCACGTCCACATATCTCATAGTTACATATTTAAGGTATGGAAATTAGGATGTTACATGCGATTCCAATTTTAATTTTTTTAAATAAAATAAGAGAAATGATTGTGTGGAATTAACAATTAAATTATCAAAATGAAAAGGCGGATAAATTCGAACATATATGAAGCGTATTCGGTGATAACTGATATCTATTATGATAAATAAGAGTTAACAATATCAACCGTCAGATTTATTTAACACTAAAGATTTATTAGTTTCATATAAAGAACACCTTACTGAATATATTTTCTATTATACTTAACACTTAGAAATTCCATAAAAGAGAATATTAGCGTAAATATTTTTTATTTTTATACTCATATTTAGTATAAATTAAAGGTTAATATTTTCCTATTTATTTTTGTTCGAAAAAGTTAAAAAAAAATATTCTAATTTGCCAGTATACAATAGAGGTCTGTAGTCCCAACAAACAAGGATGTTTAGATGAGATAAACCTAATTGTGTGGAATCTGGTTACTCTGCTAAAATGCCTTTGGAATATCAGTAATAAGAGTGACAATATGTGGGTTAAATGGGTGCATGTGAATTATCTGAAAGATATGGATATTTTGGACATTGATGCAGGTATGAATTTGACTTGGATAATGAAAAATATCCTGAAGCAAAAGTGACTGATAGATGTTGTTTATAATCTCTGGAACCAGATGCTCAATGTCAACAAATTCTCAATGAAGGATATGTACAATGCTCTAATAAATGATAATTGCAGAGTGAGCTGGAGTAATATTTTCAGACGCAATAATGCAAGACCTGGGGCCAAAATAACCATGTGGTTGTTGTATCATGAGAAATTGCCTACAAAGGAAAGGTTAAAACGATTTGGTATGCTATAAGGTAGTACATGCAGTCTCTGTGGCATTGAATGTTGAAAGTAATTCTTTGTGTCGAAGCAGTTTGCTCGACAGAGACAAGGGAGTTTCGAATTAGGTGTGTCGAAAAAGCTACACACAGATTTGATTGGTTTTAGATTTAGATAGATTTGATTTAGATCTAAAATAGATAGATTTGATTTAGTACCAAAATAGGTATTTTAGGCTTTTATGGTTTTGGGCTTTGGCTTAGGAGAAAGCTAACCTAAATTTATAAATAGAGGGAGTAACCCCTAATTTTGTAATTAAGTTAATTCATTATAATCACAGAATTTGCAGTTGCAAGTGATTAATAAAGTTTTTCACAGTTTGTGGGTAGAGAAAAACTTTGTAGAAAATAATTGTCTTCTTTCTTTTCTTTTCTCATAATTCATTGTCATTGTGTGGTGTTATCAATCTTGTTCATCAAGATTGGTAGAAATTCGTCATAGATATTTGGTGGATTTCCAACATATGGTATCAAGAGCTCGATTAATCGATTCAAGGAAAGTATCGATCAAGAATGATTGAGGAAGAAGAAGAATTCACGATGGCGAGTTATGACAATGCAAATTATCCAGCAACTCTACCAATTCTGAAAGTAGACAACTATGAGAATTGGTGTAAACAGATGAAAGTTTTATTCAGGTGTCAAGGTCTTTGGGATCTTGTAAAGGATGGATTAGAAGCGCTTGGAGAAAACACTTAAGAAGAAGAAAAGAAGAAACACACAGAATCTGAGAAGTTGAGTTATAAAACACTCTTTATAATTCATCAATGTCTGAGTCCAGAAAATTTTGAAAAAGTGAGTGATTCAGAATCTACAAAAGAAGCTTGGGAGGTTCTTGAGAAGTCTTTTGGTGGTGCAGAAAAGGTGAAAGAAGTGAAGTTACAAACTCATAAGAGAACGTATGGATTACTTCAGATGGAAGATAGTGAGAGCATATCTGATTTCTTCACTAGGGTTATAAAACTAGTGAATCAAATCAAGGTATATGGAGAAACATTAACAACAAGAGTTGTTGTTTTGAAATTCTTGAGATCTTTGGCTCCTAAGTTCGACCATGTGGTGGTGGCTATAGAAGAGGGAAAATAATTGTCAAATTTACAAAGGAAGAGCTTCAAGGGACGCTTGAATCTCATGAACAAAGAATGACTAAAAGAGATGCAGGCAAGTCGAAGAGTGATGTGGCTTTGCAAGCACATTCAGCAAAAGAAACCAAAGGCAAAGGAAAGTGATTCGATAGAGGTAGAGGTGGCTACAACAAATCGACTAGTACAGGAAACCAGAAAGAAGGAAACATGTCGAATCATAGAAGACCATACCAAGGCAACCAAAGAGGTGGTGTTGCAAATAGAGGAAGAGGTGGTGGTCGAAAACCTGACAAGAGTCACATTCAATGTTACAATTGTAAGAAGTGTGGTCACTATTCGAGTGATTGTCCAGAAAAGCGAAAGAATCAAGAAAGTGATGCAAAGTTTGCAAAACATGAAGAAAAAGAGATGAAGCTGATGGTCACAACAAGAGATGAAGATATATTCAAGGACCAATGGTACTTGGATTCAGGATGCTCATCACATATGTCTGGAAGGAAAGACTGGTTTGTCAACATAAATCCCTCAATGAAAAATATGGTAAAATTCACAAATGAAAAAACCCTAGCAGCTGAAGGTATTGGTGATGTTATGATTATGATGAAAGATGGCAAGAGGTCAGTAATTTCCAATATGTTGTACATACCAGGCATGAAGAGCAACTTGCTCAGTATAGGGAAGTTGGTCGAAAAGAATTATAAAGTGTCGATCGAAGATAATATGATGAGAGTCATCGATGCAAATGGAATATTAATCTTGAAGGCTCCTATGTCTCATAATAGAACCTTCAAGATCGAACTAAATGTGATGGAGCACACGTACCTTTTGACTGCAGCTAGAAGAGATGAATGGATATGGCATTATCGACTAGGCCATCTCAACTTCAGAGACATTAGAGATTTGAAGAGAAGAAATATGGTTTCAGGATTCCCAGAAATCGACATTCCAAACTAGGTATGTGAGGAATGTGTGCAGGCAAAGCAACACAAGAATAGCTTCAGCAAGGATGCAGGAAGCAGGTCAAAGGTTATTCTTGAAGTCATATACTCGGATGTATGTGGACCAATCCAGATGGATTCAATGGGAGGTAACAAATACTTTATTACATTCATAGATGATTTCAGTCGAAAGATGTGGACTTACCTGATCAAGAAGAAAAGTGAAGTGATCGAGGTATTTGTCAAGTTTAAGTATATGGTCGAAAGACAAAGTGGTCGAAAACTCAAAGTTTTGAGAACTGATGGTGGTGGAGAGTATGTGTCGAAAGACTTCGACAAGTTATGTGAAAAGGAAGGGATTATGTATGAGGTGGTGCCACCCTATACTCCACAGCATAATGGAACCGCAAAAAGAAAGAATCGAACCATCATGAATATGGTGAGAAGTATGTTGAAAGGCAAGAGTTTACCTAAAGAGTTTTAGGGTGAAGCTGTGTCGACTGCAACATACATTTTGAACAGATACCCTACGAACAAGCTAGAAGGAATTACTCTAGAAGAATGTTGGTCTGGTGTGAAGCCTAGCTTGAGTCATCTGAAGGTATTTGGATCTATTGCACATAGACATTTGCAAGATCAGTTGAGAAGAAAACTTGATGACAAGTCGAGTCAAAGGATTCTAGTTGGATATCATTTGACATGAGGTTACAAGTTATTCGACCCAGTGAACAAGCAGGTTGTGATCAGCAGGGACGTGATCATAGATGAGCTTAAAGAATGGGGTTGGACTGAAAATGTCAAGAAAGATTCAGTGGGAATCCTACTTGAAGAACCAGAAACTCAAGTCAAAAGAGAAGTTCGATAAGAGTAACTAACAGTTATAGATCAACCAAGTACAAACAGACCTCAAAGAACAAGACGTATGCCTACAAGATTACAAGATTATGTGATTACATCAGATGATGTGATAGATAATGAAGGTGAGTTGGTACATTATGCTTTCTATGCAGATGTCGAACCTGTCATTGCAGCTGAAGCATTGAAGGATTTGAAGTGGGTGAAAGCAATGAACGAAGAAGTGAAATATATCGAAGACAACAACACTTGGTCACTTGTCGAATTGCCTCAAGGTAAGAAGGCAATTGATGTCAAGTGGGTATACAAATTGAAAATGAATTCCAAAGGGGAAGTAACTCGACACAAAGCAAGGCTTGTGGCGAAAGGATTTCTACAGAAAGAAGGAATAGACTTCGATGAAGTTTTTGCACATGTTGCTAGGATCGAAACAATCAGGTTGGTTGTTGGTCTAGCAGAAATAAACAGATGGCATATATGGCAGATGGACATGAAGTGTGTATTTCTGAATGGACCCTTAGACGAAGAAGTTTATGTTAAACAACTAGTTGGATTTGTGAAACATGACAAAGAGAGAAAGGTGTACAAGCTGCATAAAGCCCTGTATGGATTGAAACAAGCTCCAAAAGCTTGGAATAAGAAAATTGATAGTTTCCTAAGGGAGAAGGAATTTGTGAAGTGCACAACTGAACATGGAGTATATGTAAGAAGAAGCAATAGTGAATTGCTTATACTATATCTCTATGTCGATGATTTGTTGATAACAGGTAGCTGTAAAAGTGAGATCGAAGACTTTAAAGGCGATCTCAGCAAGGAATTCGAAATATCTTATCTGGGTGAGATTTCATATTTCCTTGGCATCGAATTCTACGAGCAGTAGAGGTTTGATGATGCATGAAAGAAGATATGCAGGAGAAATTCTCAAGAGATTTGAGATGGAAGAATGCAACTCAACTTTGACATTTACAGAACCAAGACTGCAATTGTCGAAAGATACAGATGAAGATGATGTCGATCCAATCCAATACAGAAGACTTATTAGGTCATTGAGATACCTTTGTCATACAAGGCCTGACTTAGCATATAGTGTAGGTATGGTAAGTAGATTCATGCAGAAGCCAAAGGTATTACATCTAGCAGTGTTGAAGAGGATACTAAGATATCTCAAAGGAACTCTCGACTATGGAATTTTGTTTCCTGCAACTGATAAAGGAAAAGAATGCAAGTTAGTGGGATACACTGATTCGAGTTGGTGTAGTGATGCTGAAGATCAAAATCAACAGTAGGATATGTGTTTATGTTAGGTGGTGCACCAGTTGATTGGAGCTTAAGAAAGGAACCAGTAGTGGCATTATCATCATGCGAAGCAGAATATATAGCTGCTTCTCTTTGTGCATGTCAAGAAACATGGATGGTGAACTTGGTCGAAGAGATATCAGAGAAAGATCATGGAGCAATTACCATGAAGATCGACAGTATGTCAGCTATCAATCTAGCGAAGAACCCGATAGCACATGGTCGAAGCAAGCACATCGAAATGAGGTTCCACTATCTTCGAGAGCATGTAGCAGATGGGAATGTGGATTTGGAACATTGCAGAACTGAGAATCAGATTGCAGACATCATGACGAAGGGTGTGCATGTCGAAGTATTTCAAAGACTAAGAGCTATGATGAATGTAGATAGCTTAGGCACAATGAATTATGTGGTGTGTTGAAATTAATTCCTTGTGTCGAAGCAATTTGCTCGACAGAGACAAGAGAGTGTCGAAGTAGGCGTGTCGAAAATGCTACACACAAATTTGATTGGTTTTAGATTTAGATAGATTTGATTTAGATCTAAAATAGATAGATTTGATTTAGTACCAAAATAGGTATTTTGGGATTTTATAGTTTTGGGTTTTGGCTTAGGAGCAAGCTAACCTAAATTTATAAATAGAGAGAGTAACCCCTAATTTTTTAATTAAGTCAATTCATTGTAATCACAGAATTTGCAGTTGCAAGTGATTAATAAAGTTTTCCACAGTTTGTGAGCAGAGAGAAACTCTGTAGAAAATAATTGTCTTCTTTCTTTTCTTTTCTTCTCTCATAATTCATTGTCATTGTGTGGTGATATCAATCTTGTTCATCAAGATTAGTAGAAATTCATCATAGATATTTAGTGGATTTCCAACATCGAAGAGAAAATTTGATGTCATCTTTTTCTAAATGTAGTAAAACATATGAGATTTAGAAGGATGTTTTGAATTGGTTGAATGTCACTCATGATCCGAAAGATTGACATCGGAAAAGTCAACAGATCACTGCTAACACGAAAGGTAAAGGGTGGAGAGCTTCCATCAAGCCATAGTTGAAACAGTTCATGAAATTTGATTGTATAGAAATGAGGTTATTTTTGGAGAGGGAAATTATAGATACACTATTGTGGAAAAAATTACAGAAAATATATTTTATAAGGGTTGAAATAATAGGAAGATTATATTACACCTTGTAAATTTAATGATATAATGTGTTAGTCTTTGTTGTTGACTGGATCCAAATGATTGTCATGTTTTATACAATTTTTTAAGTTATATATTTCTTTTATTAAAAAAAATAGGCACCACAATTATTATAATACTGTCACAATTGCATAATTTATGTCACAATTGCATAATTTATTTTAAATCGTCAAAATTATAGAATTTTTAAAAATAAAAAATTTCTGAACTTGCAAATAAATAAAACAACCAAACTAAAATATAGGTAAAATTTTTTCTAATATTTACAATCAAATTAAAATATTGGTAATGAATCAATAATGCATTTTTATTTAAAATGACCATAATAGTAGAACTTTAAAAAATAAAAATAAATTCTTACCTTGTAAATAAATAAATCATAAAAAATAAAATAAAGATAAAAATTTCACATTCTTTAATATTTTTAATCAAATGAAAATATATTTGATAAATCAATAACGTGGTTTTATTTAAAATGGTCACAGTGGTAGAACATTCAAAAATAAAAAGTTGATTTTATTTATAATATATTTATTTTAAACTTAAATATTTATGTATTTATATTCATTATTTAAATTTATGTATTTATACTTTATAATTCGTATAATTTTGTTAATTACATAATTATTATATTGATCTATAATGGTTTTTGTTTTGGATTGGTGCAGTTTGACTGGGTCCAGTCCAGGACATCTCCTCTGATATTGTCCGCACGACTGTGACTCAGGTTGTCTGTTATATATAGAGTATGTCAGTCATTTGTTCTCCTGAACCAGCACTGGTGCAGGATGACCGACGAGCATTCTCTCAGTCTGTCCGGCATCAACGTCGTGCAGGTCACCAGCAACCGTTACGAGCACATCTGTCTGGTTTGACCAAGTCCTGGCAGTTACCTGATTTCACGGACCTGCATATCTAGGCGTGAAATCAGGAACCAATGACCACGCACCAGGAGCATTATATAAACCGTCATACCTGCGTGGGTCAGATATCGAATATTCATTATTCACCACTTAATACTTTGCTTGTACCTCCTTGTTCTCACTCTTACTTGATCTTCGGAGTATCTTGCAGGTACAACCCCTTTTTTCCTCGACTTCAAAACCCGACTACATATCATCTTCCGGTCACTTCTCAGATTCTGATCAACCGGTAAGATCAGTTTTTGATGAAAGAAAGTTAAATGTTCTAATATATTGATATCTAATTGTAAATTACAAAATAAATATATTAAATAAAATCAACTTTTTTATTTTTGAATGTTCTACTATTCTGACTATTTTAAATAAAAATACATTATTGATATATCTATTATATTTTCAATTAATTAAAACTATTAAAGAATTTGAATTATTATCTATATTTTAATTTGGTTGATTTATTTATTTTCGAGTTAGGATTCTTATTTTATTTTTGAATATTCTATTATTGTGACCATTTTAAATAAAAATACATTATTAATTTATTACCTATATTTTAATTTGATTAAAAATATTATAGAATGCAGAATTATAACTTATATTTTAATTTAGTTGATTTATCTATTTAGAAATTTTTTATTTATACAAATTCTACAATTGTGACTATTTTAAATAAATTCTACTATTGTGACAGTAATATAATAATTGTGACGCTTATTTGATATTTGCAAACTAGAAATTTAAATCTTATTATTTTTTTATTTTTTTAAATAAAATAAATAGAGAAATATTAGTCTTTAGTTTATGATAAATATTAATATAACAAATAGAAAATTATTTATGATCTGATTATTTTATTATAGAATTTTTAAATATTAAGTATAATAAGAAAAAACATCCACTAAGGAGCGTAAGATTTAAATGCATTTAAAAAAATTTCTTAAATGGTGAGTTTTTTTATTAAGTTGCTTATATATGAGATTGTAGAGAATATTATATAATATATAAAAGTTAAATAATATGATCGGAGTTGGAGAATCTACGAGATAGAAAGTAATTCTCAACTTCAATGCTACAAATAGATAATTTCTACAATATCCCCGTTAACTGATAGAAATTATCATTTAATTTTAAAATCAAGAAGAGAAAGAAAAAAAAGAACAATATAAGAGTTGAAAACCGTAATGTGTTTGTGTCGGATTGTGCTTGAGAAGCATTTCACATTTATGCAGTAAAGAGTATTAAAAAGCCCTCAGCCATTGAAAAACAGAAGAAACAAGGCATGAAGTATTTCAATTGACACACAAATTGTCCCTGTGAACAGCTAGCCATTCTTATTAGTTATGTATCTTTAATCATAATACTAATTCAAAAAATATAAAACATAAAATTTCCACATTATCAATCTACTAGCTACTCCTCAACCCTAGGGTATCCAAATGGAACTTCATACACAGAAGACTTCATAAGATCCTTCCTCACAAACCCATAATTCCTAAGAACTTGATCATCACCAAAGTTCAAAGCCCTCTCCATCTCTTTCCAACAAACATCCCCTTTATAGCTAGGATTATGATCCCCACTACATGGCTGACACCCTGTAAAATGTGCCACAAAAGGCCTCTTTTCTTTCCCTCCCAAATACCTCTCTCTCATTTCACCATACCAAACACTCAATTTCTCGGAGTGCCTTCTCCTCAAAACCCTAGCCTCATCTTCCATCTCATCATACTCATTCTTCAACCTCTCAAACTTCCCTAACGAAGCAATCCAATAACCCTCCAAATCATACCCTTCCTCTAAATATGTTTTCCCACCCCATTTTCTCCTTTGCCTAGAAAGCAAATAAATCAAAGAAGATTGATCGTCGGATACCGGAAACAGTTTATCTTTAAATATTGAAGTTAAGATTCTCCCCCATGTTTCATAGTTTGATGTTAACGGACCCATTTGTGCCCATACATGTAACAAATCCATAGACCATTGACAGTTACGAATCAGAACCGAACCAGCGTTAAGCCCAGTCCAGCTTTTATTCTCACTTTCATCGTACACCATGTTGGACCAACCATGAACAACAAGATTATGATCCTTGTAACGCTCCAACGGAATCTTGAACTCCATGTCAGTGACAACTGCGTCTGCATCTAACCACCAGATCCACTCTACTTCTGGATGCGCCATCATAGCAGATCGAATACTTGGAATTTTGGACCAATAAGAATTCATCTTTGGGTGCAAGAGTACGTTGCTATAGTAAACCTCGCAGTTGTGGATCCTGCAATAATCAACTTTGTTTTTGAAACATCTTAGCAGCAAATGGTCGCCGATCTTGTTCTTGCACGGCGTTGGTTGCGAGCCAGTGACGATAAGTATCCGGTCGCGTGAAGCGGCGAAGGAAGGATGGAGTTTGAGCCAGTCGCTTCGTTTTTTGTTCCATTGTTTTATAGGTTTTTCGATGGAGTAGCTTAATTTTGGGTCGTCGTAGAATGTTTTTTCAGAAGGATCTTGAACAACCTCGGAGGTTGAATTGGTGGCACCTGTGAGGAGGATAGTGAGTTGGTTTCTTTTGAACCATGATGCAGAGATGAGTAGTAGAAGAAGAACCAAGAGGGTTCCTTTGAGAATGGGAAACCCAATTGAGAAACCTCTTTTTTTTTTCATAGTTGTCGTTTGGAATGTTTCGGATTTGGATTGTATTCAATTTAGAATTAAGAATTTATTTTGGTTTTGGGGTTAGTGAAATGAGAGTGTTTATTGGTGATAACTTCACAATTTCATGCATCAATTTAATTGATACTCGTAAAACAGTTTTACCTTATAGTGAACAGTCACCATTAAATATTTTTTGAAATTTTATTTTTATTTTAATTATTTATAATTTAATATTTGTAAATGGTTATAATACATTGATTCAATAAAAAATTTACACCGTTAGTATATAATAATTAATCTTGTATTTGACTCAAATTTGAAAATAGTGCCTTGCAATTGGCACTAAATTTTATTTTCTACTTACTTTATTCTAGTTATTTTGGTATAGAAAAAATAGTATTTTTAAAATAAAAAAAATGTAATAATATTAAATAATTTTATAGTGTCAGCCAATCATAATTATATTAAGTGATAAATCATTACTATTATTTTTAAATAAATTATATAATATATCTAAATGATAAATTTTTATTTGAATGACAGTGTAAAATTATTTTACATTTGTAAGTATATTATCTTTTAACTTTTAAAAAAAAAATAAAAAATAACATCAAATTTAAATTCTTTCTCATATAAATTAAGTATATTTATTAATTTTTGTGCAATTGTTAAAATAAAATAAATCTTAAGTAAAATGCAAATATCAAAATAATTATCTTTTATCTAATAAATACATGCCATACAATACGACTATTCCTTGAAGGAAAAAGTGCCGAGAATTAAAAAAGTTTTCTTTTATTCATAAAAAAAAAGATAATTTATAATCTAACATCATTACGCGTTTTGAATTCGAATCCAATCTTAAATAGGCAATTGCGAATAAAAAATATCTAATTTAAAAATATAATAATTTATAAAAATTGTACTATTTAATTAATAATTTATTCAATTACATTCTTATGTTTTGAATACCAAAAGATAATTGTACTAATCAATGCACATAGTTACTATTTAATTATTGGATTCAAAAAAATTAATTTCTTATCTTTTTATAAAAGACATTTCATATTTTTATATTTATTACTCCCTCCGTTCCTTTTTAAGTGTCGTTTTAGAAGAATTTTTTTATTTCTATTTAAGTGTCGTTTTTATAATTTAATGTTATCATTTGTCAATTATATCCCTACTTTCTCAATAACTCCACTTCACATTTTCCATAAAATTAATTATTTTCTCAATTAGTTATTGGAAAAAGAGAGATGGTGTATGATTGAATTTATTTGGAAAGAGAAAATAAATGAGCGTATAATAGGAAAAATAACTCTAAAAATCCACTATCTTGGTTGAAGAGCTTTATGCTAAAATGACACTTAAAAAGAAACGGAGGGAGTAAATAATTAATGTATTTGATACATATAATAAATAAAATATATTAGTTATTTAATAATTTAAAAAAGTAAAGTCTTTGTTATAAAAAAATCGAAGAAAATATGTTAAGATATACACATTCTTATCATTATTATAAATAAATTTGAATTGTTATATATATATATATATATATATATATATATATATATATATATATATATATATATATATATATATATATATATATATATATATATATATATATATATATATATATATATATATATATATATATATATATATATATATATATATATATAATCTTATCGGTTGATCAAAATCTGAGAAGTGGCCAGAAGATGATCTGTAGTTGGGTTGTGAAATTAAGGAGAAAAGAGGGTTGTACCTGTAAGGGACTCCGACGATCAAGTAAGAGTGCGAACAAGGAGGTGCAATCAAAGTATTAAGTGGTGAATAGTGAATATTCGATACCTGACCCTCACAGGTGTGAGGGTTTATATAATGCCCCTGGCGCGTGGCCATTGGTTCCTGATTTCAAGCTTAGATATACGGGTGCGTGAAATTAGGTAACTGCCAAGACTTGGTCAAACCGGGCAGATGTGCTTGTAACTAGTCGTTGGTCCCGAGGAGGGGGTTAGTTGCGAGCATCTCTCTGGTCGGTTCCTGGTGGCCCGCACGACGTTAATGTCGGGCAGGCTGAGAGGATGCTCGTCGGCCATCCTGGGCCAGTGCTGGTTTGGGAGGGAAAATGGACGACATACTCGATAGGTAGCGGGCAATCCGGGTCACGATCGTGCGGGTCGTACCAAAGGAGATGTCCTGGACCGGGCCCGGTCAAGCTGTCGGGCCAATTCAGAACAGTAGCCCCTCAAGTCGTTGCTTCTGGGCACAGGAGTTATGACTTTAACATCTGCTCGTGGAACGGGGCGTGCCTGACAGGGAAGTGAGTGTTTCCCGCTACGCCTTGCTTGCTGGGAGACGAGGCGTTGGTCGTTATGACTTTTGAATTTGGAGAGGTAGCGTGTTTTGGGAAGCGCACTAGTGAAGCGGTGCAATGATGACCTAGGGCTAGGGTGTAACGATGACGACCCTAGGGTTCCCCAGGTGCGTGTCTTGTATGCACAGATTGTCTCAGCTATAAAAACGAGAGGAACATGGCATTTAGTATTTTTTTGTCTTCTTCCTCAACTGCTCGTATTAGCTCAACAGTCGGCCATCTTTGTTCGTTGAGTTTCTCTGCTCGCAGCTGCTTACTCCCATCTTTTCTTCTTTTATTAATTGGTAAGTTTCAGGTCCTTCGTTGTCGTTCGCTTTTGCATTTTCTCTTTTTATTTTCTAGATATGCATGCAGTTAGGATTTAGGGAGGATGTCGTTGGAGAATGTTGGTGGTAGATGGCGTTTTTATGGTTTAGAATCGTCGGAACCGCCGTGGGGTCTCCTCGAGGATCTCGTGGTGCGTCGTAGATGCCTCATTAGGGCTTAGGGCTCTTTCTGCAACTCGTGCCCGTTGATACGCCTCGGTGAGGGTTCTGGTCGTGGATATGATCCTCGTTTCCCAGCGCCATTTTTCTTGTTTAGCAGTGGAAGGGTGGTTTTGGCATTGATGTCGAGCTCATCTTTCTCCTCTGCTTTTCAGGTGTTATGACCGATGATGCTCGGGTCGATATTTCGAGCAAATTTACACAGTCTTCGAGGAGTTCCTCGGACGGGACAAGTAGCTCATCAAGCATCCTGGAAATTTTCGGGGAAGCGCGGAATCAGATGGGACAGAAAACGGGGGAGCCTGACGTGGGGGTGACTTCCGCCGACCAAGGCAGCTTATTTTCTCCTGGGGACGAGGAGGATCCTCAGGATTGGGTCGCAAATGACCCCTGGGACTGGTCGTCGTATTTTTACGAGCATGGGGAGGATGTCTTCATGGACGTATACACTCATGAGGAGGGGGCCCAAGAGGAATGGTTGTTATATATTCCTGGGAAAGAGAGCAGAATCTTCTCGAAATACGACAAGAGGCGGATCCCAATGTATGTTATCGTGTTTCGAGAGATGGGTCTTCATCATCCCTTTTTTCTGACTTCGAGGTGGCCGTATTTAGGCACTTGCGTATGGCGCCCTTCCAACTGCATCCGAACGGCATTGGGTTCATGCGAGCGTTCGAGATAGTTTGCGATCATTTGGGGATAGGGGACACCATTCCCTTATTCTTCTACTACTTCCATCTTCAGAGGAGCAAGGTCGACGGAAAATGGGGATGGGTTTTCCTGAAGCAAGGCAATGGAAAGCTATTTAAAGCCTATTTGGAATCTGTCCGTCACTTTAAAGATAAATACATTTTGGTGCAGCCTTCTTCGACCAAGGGGATGTTGAATGTCTTTAGGACCGCGCCTTCGCTAAACAAGGACGGTACTCCCCGACTGAACGAGCTAGGAGAGCCTATCGCAAATCTGGTTTACAAGTTCCAATTCCAGTGGACGAGGAAGCACTTTGATAGCGAATTGGGATCCTGTGTCTGGAGAGAAGGGAAGCTTGGAGACGAGGATCTGAAGAGCTTCATTGTCCTGACCGCGTTTGTGGCTCGGATCCCTCGCGTCCAGCGATTTGGTTGGGGAGGTAGGCCTGTGTTGGACAAAAATGGGGAGCCCATAGACGAGTCGGGCCTCATAAACGTCAAGGAGCTCCTCAAAAGCGAGGACCCCACTAGATACTTGGTATATATATATATATATATATATATATATATATATATATATATATATATATATATATATATATATATATATATATATATATATATATGTGTGTGTGTGTGTGTGTGTGTGTGTGTGTGTGTGTGTGTGTGTGTGTGTGTGTGTGTGTGTGTGTGTGTGTGTGTGTGTGTGTGTGTGTGTGTGTGTGTGTGTGTGTGTGTGTGTGTGTGTGTGTGTGTGTGTGTGTGTGTGTGTGTGTGTGTGTGTGTGTGTGTGTGTGTGTGTGTGTGTGTGTGTATGTTTCTAATAGTAGTAAGTGGTCGTCGTTTATTTGACTCCTTGTTTACTGACTATGTTTCTTTTTGTTTGTTTTGCAGAGAGCATTTATCCTGCTCAGGAGCGTTTATCTAAGACTCTCGCTGCCAGAGCGAGAAGGGCCCTGAAGGATGCACAGACTAGTTCAGGACCAGCTCCTACCTCGGGATCGGGCGACTCATCTTCGGCTCAGGCTACGGTCGCTCTTTCCCCTGGTGCCGTTTCCTCGAAGGCGAAGAGGCTGCGAGCCGAGGGGAGTGTTGACCTGACCGACGAAAAAGGGAAAGGAACGTACGACCTGCCTCACTTCTGGATGGAGAAGTCTTTTTTCGAGGGCGCGAATCTCTGTCTTCCCTGGGCCGAACCTCTCCATCTCGAGGGAATGGGCCGCCCGAAGAAGAGGGCGATGCTGGCGCAAGACGTTGGCGGTCTGATGTGGATCTTAGAGATGGAGGTTGCTTACACTGAGGGGAGTTCCTCTTAGGAGACAAAGATAAAGAACCTTCAGGCCAAGATGGCTACGAGCGAGAAGGCCTTGATCAAGAAGGATAAAGCCCTGAAGCTGTCTGAGGAAGAATCGCCGAGGCTCTCCGAGGAGCGTAGGGTTCTCTTGCTCGAGAGAAAGGACCTCGAGGAGAAGGTGATGGCCCTGACTGCTGAGATTACGTCAGCTGAAGACGAGCCTGAGGACACCAAGGATCTGAAGACTCGGGCCGAGCTAGTTGCTCATTTTCAGTTGGCCGTGGATGATGCTCAGGCTGCTTCGATGGGAGTTTCGAGAATTCCGTGAATCAGATGCGTGTGTTGAACCCACGTGTTGAGCTTAGCACCTCAGGAATGGGGGTCAATTATTATGTAGCTACCGATTAGATTTTGGTCCCTGATTATCTCAGAGATATTATTGCCTAACCGACCGGGGTTCCCGCCCAATTGTCGCTCATTGTTGAAGGGGAAGCGGAAGGGTGATCGCTTTATGTTAATTTCGTCCTGCGTGCCGTATTTTTTGTATTTGTTTTTCCGGGCTATTGCCCGTTTATGTAATATTCGCACATTATCAGCCCAAGTGATCGTTTTATTTAAATCTCGACCAATGGTCGTTTGCTTTGAATATTTAATTTGTGTTTTTTACATATTTGTTGACAAACTAGCCCGTTTAGGACGTTTTTTTATTTCGCTAAGAGTTTATAGCATGGATGTGCTCATTTGGTATGTTCGTCAGTGTGGGGAAACTGATCTAACGGCCAGGGTGAATATCAGGCGAGGGCCGAAACTCAAGTCTCGTTTTGAGGGACCCGAGTTCGGCAGCGTGAAGCTCCCGTCACAAGTCAGGCATTCTACCATCGTGGCACAAATACTATGGAGCTCAATTGAGTTATCCACGTCGGGCTGAGGGTGCGCTCGTCAACAGATTGGAGCCTCTCCCCTTCTGAATACTTTGGGTGATATGCTCGTGCCTAGGCATGCACGCACGATCGGGCCTGGGTTAGTTTGTCTTGTTGACTAAACTTGTCGACTACTCAGTGTTTTTAACTATAATATTATTTTAGCTTTTCAGTGTTCCACGATCGAATGAGTTGTTCCCCTTGTAAGTTTTCCAAGTAATACGCCTCAGTCCCCGTTTTTGCATAGATGCGATAAGGGCCTTCCCAGTTTGCTATGAGCTTGCCCTCATGAGTTTCTTTATGATTTCTCTTTAAGACAAGACTGCCGACCTCGAACTCTCGTCGTATGACCTTGGCGTGGTAGCGCATGGCTATTTTTGTTTGAGCGAGGCCTCTCGTAGGGCCACTCATGTTCTTATTTCTTCCACCAGATCCAGTTCTTCGCGGAGGGCAGCGTCGTTCATCTCCTCTTCGCGGAGGAAGGTTCCTCGATTTCTACGGGAATGATGGCCTCCATCCCATAAGCTAGCTGGAAAAGAGTCTCCCCAGTGGACGAATATGCAGTCGTTCGGTATCCCCATAGCACACTGTGTAACTCCTCGACCCATCGCTTCTTGGTTTTGTCCAACCTTTACTTGAGGCCCCTTAGTATTACTCTGTTCGCAGACTCGGCTTGGCCGTTTGTCTGGGGATTCTCAACATAGGCGAAGTGTTAGGTCGTGCCAAGTTTGGTGACGAATTCTTGGAAGGTGTGGTCTGTGAACTGGGTCCCGTTATCGATGACTATCGCTTGTGGGACGCCAGAGCGAGCGAGGATATTTATTTTGTAGAAGCGAAGGACGTTTTAGGCATTGATTTTGGCCAGAGCCTCGGCTTCTATCCATTTGGTGAAGTAATCGACCACTACGATTAGGTACTTGTTTTGATTGGTTCCAACTACGAACGGGATGAGGATATCTAGTCCCCACCAGGCGAAAGGCCAAGGAGAGGAGAGGGATTTAAGCTCATTAGGAGGAGCTAAATGCATGTCTCTGTGGCGCTGACATTTATCGCATTTCTTCATGTGCTCTTTCGCGTCGTGCTACATGATGGGCCAATAATATCCCTCCCACAGGGCTTTTCTCGTGAGGGATCTCCCGCCTAGGTGTTGACTGTTGATGTCCTCGTGGATTTCGAGCAAGACGCGCTCTGCCCCGCTTTGGTCGATGCATTTGAGAAGTGGAATGGAAAATCCTCTTCTATAAATTTTGCCTTCGACCAATACGTACGAGCAAGCTCTCCTCTTGAAAATTCCTGCTTCTTTCGGGTAGTTGGGGAGTTTTCCCTTAGTGAGGTAGTCGCGTACGGGGGTCATCTAGCAATCGCTGCCCCCGATGGCGAATACTTCTAGGGTAGAAGATGGCCTTTGGGTGCTCGGTCGAGGGAGTATCTCCTGTATTATAGATTTGTTTCCTCCCTTTCTCTTCGTGCTCGCCAGCTTGGATAAGATATCTGCATGGGCATTATGCTCACGGGGAACGTGTTGTACGTCCATAAATTTAAATTTCTTTTTTGTCTCCTGGACCAGGGCCCAGTATTCAGCGAGTTGGTCATTTTTGACCTGATATTCTCCTCAGACTTGAGAGGCGACCAACTGAGAGTCGGTGAAGATTTTAACTTCCTCGGCTCCCGAATCTTCGGCCAGTCATAAACCCGCGAGGAATGCCTCGTATTCGGCCTGATTGTTGGAGGTTGTAAAAGATAGGGCGAGGGAGACTTCAATCAGGGTCCCTTCCTTGTTTTCCAGTATGATTCTCGCACTGCTTCCGGTCGAACGGGAGGCGCCATCGACGAAGATCGTCCAACGACTTGATCCGTCGGGGTCTGCGAGTGAGGTCATTTTAGCTACGAAGTCGGCCAAGGCTTGAGCCTTAAAGGCTTTTCTGCTCTCGTATTGGATATCAAATTCAGAGAGCTCCAAGGACCATTTCAACATTTTGCCCGCCATGTCTGGTCTTTCGAGCAGTTATTTTATTGGTTGATCCATCCGGACCACTATAGTGTAGGCCAGAAAGTAGTTTCTGAGTCTCCTTGCTACATTAACGAGGGCTAGAGCTACTTTTTCAATTTTTTGATACCTTGCTTCTGGGCCCTGCAGGGCCTTGCTCGTGAATTAAATTGGCCTTTGTTCTTCAGGGGTTTCTCTTGTCAGTGCCGCGTTTATTGCCTCAGAGGTGACAGCCAGATAGACATAGATGACCTCGTCTTTATCAGGCCTGGATAGGACGAGTGGTTGCGACAACTCTTGTTTCAAATGAATGAGGGCTTGGTCGCCTTTTGGCTTCCACTCGAAGGTGGCTTTCTTGCGCAAGAGTTTGAACAAGGGAAGCGCGTGCTGGGCGGATTTTGCCACGAATCGAGAGAGATAAGTGAGCATGTCGTTCAAGATCTGGATGGACTTTTTTGAGGTGTGCTTCGGAAATTCGGAAAATGCTCGACATTTGTCGGGGTTTTCCTCAATGCCTCTTTCAGTTAGGTAGAATCCAAGGAATTTTCCCACCCGTATGCCGAAGGTACATTTTTCCGGGTTGAATCGCATTCGGCACTTTCGAGCTTGCTCGAACACTTTCTTCAAGTGGGCGAAATGGTTGAGCTCTTCGGTGGGCTTGACAATCATGTCGTCCATATAGACTTTGAGTATGTCGCCTATCTCGTTGCAAAAAACTTTGTTCATCATACGCTGGTATGTAGCACCCGCGATTTTTAGGCCGAAGGGCATTACGTTGTAGTAATAGTTTCCTGACTTAGTCATGAAAGCGGTATATTGTTTGTCCATTTTCACCATGGGGATCTAGTTATAATCGGAGTATGTGTCCATGAACGATAGTAATTTAAAACTGGCCAAGTTGTCGACCATTTTGTCAATATTAGGGAGGGGATAAGCATCTTTCGGGCAAGCCCGATTGAGATCACTATAGTCAATATTGTGATACGGTGGGAGAACTGACTTGGGTGTTTTGCATTTGATCACAAATGTTGCGGTTAGCAAGAGTCGCCACCGACTTTTCTTTTATCAAAAAGGAAAAGTGAAAAAGTACAGGAAAGACCTTTGAGATTATTTCTTGAGTTCAGGGGGTAGATTATGAAAAGGGAAGGTATTAGCACCCTTTTCATCCATGGTTTTCCATGGGCTCTTAGTTACTTGCTAGATCACTTGCTTTTGTTTGAAATTATGCTTTTGTGTGGTTTTTTGAAATTATTTTGTAAAGAGGCCATTGTTTAGGCAAACTTTGTAATGATTCTCGTTCGTAAGAATGTATACAAAGATGTTGATCTTTTGAAAATGTTTTCAAGAGTGAAAGATGTTTTGAAAGTGTAGGTGTTTGTTTTGAAAATAGCAAGGATGTTTTTTGTTTTGAAATTGAGCAAGTAATTAGGAGCATTCTACCTACTCAAAAGTCTTTCATGTTTATTTCCTCTTTCCTTTGACATTTTTATCTCACCATTGATTTGGTAAGTAACCCTATCTTTGGATGTAAACGGGACGGGCGTAGGTCATCGTATAACCATGATTAGCAATATTGCAAGGTATCTTAGAATTCTCTTTTTAGGGACTAAGATCATTTGAAAGGCAACATGGATAGCGTCATCGAGGGACTATGATCTTGTATTTTGCTTGTTTTTGCCAAGATACCTCACATGCGTAATATGGCCATTTTGTAAGGCAACCAAGTAGATTTACCCTAGGGGTGCTTGTGTGCAAGTGTATTGTTTTACGTGCTTGGTTTTTTGTCTTTGATTAGGGTTTTCTAATTGATTGGTTTTAGTCTTTCTATACAAACCCTAATTACTAGCATTGATATATAAAGCGATAAATTGCGGAATTTAAAATTACTATGCTATTACAATACTTGTAGGAGGGGGTGTACAAATTATAAATGGGGATTGCAAGAAAATAAAACCTAATTATCTATTACAACCATATTGAATTTGTACAAGAATTGAAATAAATAATGTACAAAATAAATAAATATACAAGAATGTAAATGTAAAGAAAATGGATGTTTTGGATTTTTATGAAAAGGGGATTTTGTTTTAACTTAATTAATTAAAAGAAAATAATTAATAAAAATAATAAAAAGTAAAACCTAAATTTACTAGGAAAAGAATTTAAATAAAACCCTAATCTAAATATTAATTAAAAAAGGAAATTAAGTTCATGAGAAGAATATTTTTGATATTTTTTTGTCTTAAAAAATAATTTATAGTATTATAAAATATTTTTTGGTCTTTTTATATTTTAAAATAATATATTTAAATGGTGTAAAAGAAAATAACTAAAACCATAATTTTTTAAAAATTAAATTTACAAAAAAAAACAATTAGTAAAATAAATAAAGTATGATAAAAATATTTTTTTGTGTAAAAAAAAAAACTTTATCAAAATATTAATCTCATGTTTTTATATTTTTTCTGATTTTTTAGTATTAGATAAAAATATTTAAGAAAATAAATAAATAAATAAAGAAAAGGAAAATAAAAATGGGCCAGGGTGCAAATAGTCAGCAAGGGGGGTCAGTAATAAGAAAAAAAAAACATAAGGCTCAAAGGAGGCCCAGGCGCCTGTCCAAAAAAAAAGTTAGAATGTGAGAAATGTGTAAAAAAATCAAAAGGGTACCACTGGGGATCGAACCCAAGTCCCTATAGTCACAGGCGCACGCTTCTACCACTGGGGTGGCTATACATCCGTTTATATAATCAAAACAACAAATATATGATAGTAAACAAGTCCATGGCCTGAACTTCATCTTCAACCTCACGCCCAGCCAGAGCCTCTGTATCTTATTCATATCTCAACAAAAATGAAAACTGTAAACAGGAAACTTGTAGCAAATTTCCTCACGATTTCAGAAAAGCAAAGCAATAAAATTAAAGATCAAAGATAAGCATGAATTTATGGCCCTAATTTGAACCCTAAAAATTTCAGAAACTTTAATCTTAAAATTCTCTAAGCTCAAACAAAATTAATGAAAACTATGGACATGGTGTTGGCTCCTAAATTCGACACCCTTGTTTGTTATCATATAGACCATTAAATATGAGTCAGGAGAGTTTCCTACATAAGGAGGCTTCGACCAACTGATCATGTCGAAGGGTCATCAAAGAATGACAAGATACTTAGAGAAATTCCTTTAAGTGGGAATCTTGTTGTCTTCGACGTCGAAGGAACCTCTCGATAAAGATACCTGATGCCCAAGGTCGAACGGTTTGAGATTTGAATTGTTGGAGGGAAAACGGTTCCCAGCAGTTACCAAGTGCAACGTGCCGAGAACAGAAGCGTCGAAGGCTGTGAGCGTGCCATGTGGTGTCATCTCGAAGCACTGTAACTGCCCAGCGGTTACTTAGGATTTGTTTTAGTATAAATACTAGTTGTTCACGTAGTTTTCGCGTGTGTTCATCATTTTATACAAGTCACTCATTTAGATTCAAGTACCCAGCGTGAGAGAAAGAATCATTGAGAATGTATGTGTGAAACACCATTTAAATTAATCAAAGTCTTTTATATTCAAGCAATTTATCGCTTTTCATTTACTTATCTCCGTCGAAGCCTTTTACTTAACGCTTTTATTTATTCAATCAAAGCTTTCTCCATGAAATTTATTTAAAGTGTCTTTACTTTACTGGCATTAATCACCATTAGGGTTAGTCAAACTCCAAAAAATCAACCATGTCTTAGGATCAATCTGATCAATCCTGCTAGTCACCAAATAAGTAACCTTTTGGAAGATCAGCGGTTGTTTACCATTTTTCAGAGTAAACAAATTGGCACACCTGATGGGACCTTGTGTTGATTTTTACGATTAACTATTTTATATAAAATATCCTCCTTTTTCGAGAGTATTGCATGTTATTGAGAAGTGGTAGAATATACACCAACGAAACCAATACTAGGAGAAGAAGTGAAGAGATGGCGAATCCGCCAAACAATGGAGAAATCCCATAAACAAACTTGGGAGCAACGGTTATCCCAATCGTAAGTGAAGCGGTAACCGCTGGTTCAACGCCAGCAGTAACGGTTACACAAACGGGGCCATTACCTCCATTTACAGGCCCCAAAATGCCTTTAGGAACTCCCCCACCAAGGGGAAACCAAGGAACTAGGCCATATGTTCCCCCAGGTTTTTCGACAGTCGGTTTAAATCGAGAACCACTCTATGGCATGCCAACTTCTGAATTGGCTAGTCTGACGAATGCTACGTCCACTTTTTCAGACCCTTTAGTGAGCGCCTCTTCGCCACTCCAAGGCTCTGGGGTTGGTATGGCGAACAAGGGTAGGACCCAACTGTTAGGAGGAACGTCCCAAGTAATGCATGGCCTTACGAATGCCTCGACAGCAGTCTTGAGGCAGCAAATGGACGAAAGCAACCACGACATGGTTCAAATGTTGGCGCAAACTTTAAGCACAGTGCTAAATCCTCTAATACAGAATACCACCCAGTCGAATTAGCAAATGACAGCGCAAATGTCGCGTCTGGCTGACTTTTTTGGGGTACCCCAACCTATTCGACAGCCCCAAAGGGCACAGATAAGGGGAAACCAAGGTATACTTCTAGAGGAAGAAACCAATATTAACCAAGTCCAGCAGCCTGTCGAAGAAAACCTTAGGGTACGAATGGAACAACCTGGGGTCGAAGAGCCTAGAGTCATAGCCCCGGAAGTAAGGATGGTTAATAGAAACCAAAACGCTGACGAAGTAGTTCAACAGATCCAATACCAGAATGTTGGTTTGGAAAATAACTTGACAGCCATGATTGAAAGAAACATGATGCAAAACGGGATGAATACGGGCTTCCGTAGGCCCAACTTTACATCCCCGCTGTCGGAATATGTGTTACAAACGGACTTGCCTCCTAGATGCAAATTCCCTAAGTTTACTAAGTTTTCAGGGGACACCACAGAATCCACTGTCGAACATGTGGCAAGATACTTAATCGAAGCAGGAGAAATTTCAAACAATGAGAACCTAAGGATTAAGTATTTCCCAAGTTCCCTAACAAAGAATGCGTTTACTTGGTTCACAACTATCCCCCCCAATTCGATCCACCATTGGACCCAGTTGGAGAGATTATTCCATGAGAAATTCTACATGGGGCAAACCAAGATAAGCCTGAAAGATTTGGCCAGTGTAAAGAGGCGATTCACTGAACCTATAGACGAATATCTAAATAGGTTTAGATTGCTCAAGGCAAGATGCTTTACGCAAGTGCCAGAGCATGAGTTAGTCGAAATAGCCGCAGGAGGTCTAGATTACTCCATTAGGAAGAAATTAGACACTCAATACCTGAGAGACATGGCCCAATTGGCCGATAGGGTTCGACAGGTAGAACGCCTTAAAGCTGAAAAAGCCAGGGCGACAAAAACTCATAAAAGAGAAAGGATAGCGTATGTCGAAATGGACGATGAAGATCCAGAAACATTGGACGAACCTATAACCGTCGAAGAAAGTGAGGTTGATTTAGCTGAGTTAAAACAAGGGCCCCCATACTCTTGCAAACTACTAGTCCCCTCAAGTGGAAAAAACCCCACTGGTTCTGAAAAGGCCAATGATAGGTTCCCTAAAAAGACTTACAGTTTTGATATTACAAAATGTGATGAAATTTTTGACTTACTTGTAAAAGATGGCCAAATGATAATACCCCCAGGGGTAAAAGTGCCTCCTCTTGATCAAAGAAAGAAAAGAGGCTATTGTAAATATCATAACTTTCTAGGCCATAAAACATCTCAATGTTTTCTTTTCAGGGATCTCGTGCAAAATGCTATCGAAGAAGGGAGGTTGAAGTTCGCTGATAAGACCCCCATGACTGTGAATTCTAACCCTTTACAGGCGGAAGCCCACTATGCTGAACCTTCAGAGGTGAATGTGATCGAGGCTTCCAGGAGTCAGGTGAAAAGGCCAGGAATAACCATGGTCGAAGTCACCAAAGATCATATCAACATGCCAATCTTTGGCAGTTTTTCTGGGAATCTTTCTAGAAAGACAATCGAAGCAGTCCAAAAAGCTGCTGAAGGCCCAAAGATGGAGACAGGCGAAGCCTCAAAATCTGGAGCTAAACCCATTTCCTGCTTGGCTGCAGTGCAAGGCCATACAGAAGACCTGAAGGCCCAAATGAAGCAGATGACTCTTGCTACTAAAGACAACATGAATGTCAACATGGTCGAAATCTCTGAATCAAAAGTTTCAGAGGAGGCCATTAGGCAAGAGCAAGCAAACATAACGGCTTTCCCTCGGGAAAACAAAAATCTGGCAGAATTCTTGCAACGATGCCAGAAGAAAAAATCAGAAGTAATGCTGTGTCCTCGATGCAGCTCTATTTTTGATAAGAAAGCTGCTGAACACATCGAAGGTGTGAGAGAAGCAAACAAAAGAAGGGAAGGTTCTGATGTTCGACATGATCCCAGAAGAACCTACCAAAAGGGTTCAAATCAAGAAAAGAGGCCACCAACTTTTAGGCCTCCAACCAATGTGCCAGTTGATACATGGCTCAAAACATCGAGTCGAAAGAGACCTAGCGAAGAAAGGTGGCTTTCTTTCGAAGTGCCAAGAGGTTAATCTTTGACACTCAAGAAAGAGCCTCATGTAGGTGCCTCCAAAGTGACCCAAGTATCAAGTAACTACAAGGGAAAGAACCCAATGTCTCGATCCCAGTGGAGAAGATACCAAAGGCGGCGCAAGGCTGAGAGGGAAGCTATCAACGAACCAAAGCCAGAGTCAAGTTAAAATGTCCCCCAGCGAAAGCAAAGAAAGCCTTTGGAGAGGGAACCAGTGACCAATAGACTGGTATGGCCTAACCAAGGCGAAGTTGGTGACGAAGATGGCTCTGAGTCTGATGACACCCTAGATATCATGGTGAATATAGTCTCAGTTTTGCCAAGAGAATTCAACCGCCAAATGGAGGTCGAATCGAACGACTGGGAAGTCGAACAAGAAATGGCCAAACATAGGCCAGTATGCTACTTCGTCATGGATAATGGCTGCACTGAAGAGCAAAATGGTTTCTTCTAACCACCTACAGAGGCGATGAAAAGTCACCTCAAGCCTTTATTCATAAGGGAAAGGCTCGAAGAAGCCACTGTAAACAAAATCTTGGTGGACTGTGGGGCCACCATCAACATAATCCCCCACTTCATGCTAAGAAAAATAGGCAAGAGTGATGAAAACATTAAGCCTTATAACATGGTCCTATCGAACTACGAAGGTGGAATAAGAACCACTATGGGTGTGATCTAACTAGACCTCAAAGTAGGATCCATCCTTCGACCAACTATGTTTATGGTCATATCGGCTAAACCAAATTACAATCTATTGTTGGGCCGAGAATGGATACATGGTGTTGGAGCGGTACCATCATCAATGCACCAAAGGTTAATATTATGGCGTCCTGATGGAATTGTCGAGAATATAGAAGCAGATCAGAGCTATTACTTGGGCGAAGTAAATCACCTAGGGAGAGCTAACTTCGACAAAAATTTGGCTCACATTGAGCCATGCCCAACACCTGACTTCGACATGGCGCCAGCGCCAAATGCTTTTTGTTCCTTGTACCTGCATCCTGATCATGGGTTTCAATGGGACAAATAAGACTTGTCCCACATTGATTTCAGTGGGCTAACTGACATCCAGCCAACTGGTTGGGGAAGTGAATTCAGTGATAATGACTGAGTCACAAGCACTACAGCGAATTTCGGCTTACGTAGCCGAAACAAGGATGATAGCGACTCTCGAAGCCGAAGTAAAATATATGGCCACCCTGGCCAACGACCAAGAGCTACCTTCTGCAGGTCCTGGAAAAGATTTCGACCCAGAACCTCCTGATATCATGACAGAAGGAATGCAAGATCAAAGGCTCGATGCCATCTATGACGATGAGCCTTTGGGATTCGAAAAGGACCCCCTGGCAAACAACATCAAAATGTTAGCACAGGATCCTTTAGAAGAAATCAACTTGGGCGAAGGGTTAGAGAAAAGGGCCACTTACATCAGTGCCAAAATAGACCCAGAGCTCAGGGTTGAAGTGATCCAATTACTAAAGGAGTTTAAGGACTGCTTTGCATGGGATTACGACGAGATGCCTGGTCTCGACAGAGTATTGGTAGAACTTCAGTTGCCAATCAAACCTGGAAAGAAGCCAGTCAAGCAGTGTCTAAGACGCTTCGCTCCAGAAATACTGTCGAAGATCAAAACGGAAGTCGAAAGACTGCTGAAGTGCAAATTCATACGAGCTACGAGGTATGTCGAATGGATTGAAAACATTGTGCTAGTAATTAAGAAAAATGGTACGTTGAGGGTGTGCATAGATTTCGGAGATTTGAATGCTGCAACACCCAAAGATGAATATCCTATGCCTGTGGCGGAAATGCTAGTCGATTCTGCCGCTGGCCATGAGTACCTGAGCATGCTCGACGATTACTCAGGGTACAATCAAATTTTCATTGTTGAAGAAGATGTGCCGAAAACAGCTTTTCGATGCCCCGGGGCTTTAGGCACTTACGAATGGGTAGTGATGCCTTTTGGCCTAAAAAACGCTGGGGCAACATATCAGCGAGCGATGAACTCTATCTTCCATGATTTTATTAACACTTTTATGCAAGTATATATTGATGATATTGTTGTAAAATCTGTTTCCAGGAAGAACCATATAGACCACCTTCGACAATCATTTGAAAGAATGAGAGAACATGGTCTGCAAATGAACCCTTTGAAGCGTGCATCCTCGATTTCGGGAAATAGTCATGATGACAACATTTCAAAAGACATCGTGCGTGCTAAATGCCTTACTGAAGTGACGTCTTGGGAACGGGTGAAATGATGACTTTTTGAGATTGTCAGTTGGTTGGTAGGAGATGAAAAGCACACAAACTAATTTGTGGCTGAGAGTGAAGGACAGGTGTCGAATGGAATCTCAAAGAATGCCTTTTTCTTTTCAGCGTCGAAATAAGACATTCTTGGGGGGCAATTTGTTGGCTCCTAAATTCGACACCCTTGTTTGTTATCATATAGACCATTAAATATGAGTCAGAAGAGTTTCCTACATAAGGAGGCTTCGACCAACTGATCATGTCGAAGGGTCATCAAAGAATGACAAGATACTTAGAGAAATTCCTTTAAGTGGGAATCTTGTTGTCTTCAACGTTGAAGGAACCTCTCGACAAAGGTACCTGATGCCCAAGGTCGAACGGTTTGAGATTTGAATTGTTGGAGGGAAAACGGTTCCCAGCAGTTACCAAGTGCAACGTGCCGAGAACAGAAGCGTCGAAGGCTGTGAGCGTTCCATGTGGCGTCATCTCGAAGCAGTGTAACTGCCCAGCGGTGACTTAGGATTTGTTTTAGTATAAATACTAGTTGTTCACGTAGCTTTCGCGTGTGTTCATCATTTTATACAAGTCACTCATTTAGATTCAAGTACCCAGCGTGAGAGAAAGAATCATTGAGAATGTATGTGTGAAACACCATTTAAATTAATCAAAGTCTTTTATATTCAAGCAATTTATCGCTTTTCATTTACTTATCTCCGTCGAAGCCTTTTACGCTTTTATTTATTCTATCAAAGCTTTCTCCATGCAATTTATTTAAAGTATCTTTACTTTACTGGTATTAATCACCATTAGGGTTAGTCAAACTCCAAAAAAGCAACCATGTCTTAGGATCAATCTGATCGATCCTGCTAGTCACCAAATAAGTAAACTTTTGGAAGATCAGCGGTTGTTTACCATTTTTCAGAGTAAACACATGGTTAGCTTTAGGGAAATGATAGCTACATTTTTCATTCACAAATAAACCATTAATGATGCCTGTATGAAGAGTTCAAAAGTCAGAAAACTTACCTTGCAAGAGGGTATCGTGTTTGGAGTTTGAGTAGCTTTTAGTGAGTTCCAGTGATTGGGTTAGCTTCCTCAAGTTCCCAGGAAGCTAATGGGATGCTTAGTTTGAGCTGAAAGTGCCTGAGGAGTTCTGGAGAAGTCTAGGTGCAAGGTGTTGTTTTTGAAAATGGTGGATGAGAATGGATGTGTTACAGTGGTGTTGCAGGTGTTGGGATTGTTTGTGTTTGTTGTTTAGAAGATTTTGAAAGTAAAAGGCCAAGAAAAGCACGAGTAAATTTGGAGATTGGATTCAAAACTCAGAAATGACAAGTTTTGAGGTGTTTTTGGTGATTTTGTGTTCTTAGTGTTTTCAGAGCTTAAGCATGCGTGTGATTTATGGAAAATTACTTATGTATGTACAAGCAAAATGTCTTGAGTGGTTTTGAAAGTCAGAAGTACAAGTTACAAGCTAATTGCTAGGTTACTTGATTTTGAAGAAAAGTGGGAAAACAAGTTTCAAGAGGAGGTACAAGCATGGGCTGAGTGATTGTAAGTGTATAACAAGTTTCTCCTGAGTTATGGGACTTGTATGATTAAAAGAAAACAATTGCAAGGCTCAAGAACAAGCTTTATGCAAAAAGTCACTTTATAAAAATGGCAATGTGCACTTTCTTCCCAAAATGGATATAAAGCATGGCCTTGCATTGAATGCTTGAAATGAGACCTCTAACAACTGTGCAAGAAATTAATTATGGAGTGTCTAACAAGTTTGAGGCCTGCAAAGTAGAGGTTATGCAACATGAGTTTGAATTTTGAATCTTGTTCATCACAAAATGACTTGTAATTCAAGTGATAAAACCCTAACTTCATCTCTTCAATTCTCCCTACTAAAAAATGATCTCAAGGAGTTCTTAGACATTTTGGAAAGCTTGTAATGTTCTCTACAACCCATCTTTGAATCAATTTTGAAAATTCCCCTTGTAACTATATGAAAAAGTGCCCTGATGTTGGGTCAAAATCCTGACAAAATTAGGGCAAAATTTCACTAAGTGTTTTGTTTCATGACCATGTGTTCTTAAAATTATAACTTGATATACAAGCACTTTTGGGAGGAGTTGTGTAAAGAAATGTTGTAGATTTCATTGAGATATACAACTTTCATGTTGAAAGTTTCTTTTGAATCATCTTGCATCATGGTGAAATTTTTTCTCAAAGTTATGAAAAAATAAGAAATTTCCAACACTAAAAATTTGTAAGTTTAGAAATTTTAACTTTTCAAAATGAAATCTTGAATTTTTTTATTTCTTGATGAATAAGTTTCATATTTTGACATGCTTTGATGAATTGTGATCTTTGACATTTGATTTTGACCAAAAAGTCAAAGTTTGACTTTTCAGTATATAGTTGACTTTTTATCAGTTGACTAAAAATTTATCTATCAATCCATTGGGATTGAGCAATGTTTTGAGCCATGTAATTATGTCAAAATGATGCAATTGGACTCTTGAGATCATGCCTTAAACCAATTGGTCATTTTCTAGGTCAAAAATCAGAAATTGCCCTTTCCCAGTCAAAACCCTAATTTTAACCATTTTGCCCTTTTGAAGATTTGATCAAATTTCTTGAGGAATTATAGTCCAAAATTGATCAAATGATACATATGAGTTTAAAATGTTGATGTGGATCAGAAATTATGGAGCTTGACTGTAAATTGGCCACAATTGACTTTTCCCCCAATACAACTGATTTCTAGGTTAACTGCTCAATTGACTGAGCAAAAGTGTGATCCAAAGCTTGAAACTTGACATGAGTAATATTGAGGGTCCATAATGATCCATGAAAGTCACATGGGGCATTGGAAGTTCAAATATCCTTGTGCAATCTCAAACCCTAATTTTGGCCATCAGTGCTTAAGGAGGTATCTTGAGCTGATCAACCCTAATGCAGTCTTGAGCCAAAGGAGATCTTGTGAGCAAATTCTTGATAAGTGAGAGGGAAAATTTTGGGGTACAACAGCTTCCACTGTTCAATCTTCTTAAGCCTGAAGAGTTAGATTGGCGAGTTTTGCCATTCGTGACTCAAAGGTGGAAGATGATTGGACATTAAAGTGCCTAGAAATTTGCACTCGGTGATGTGATGGTTGATGGTATAGTGAATGGGCTTAAAGATGCCATTTGGAGGGATGATGGAAAATTGTTGGAGATGGGCTTGTACATGCCATCAAGAAATGATTGTTGAATCGTATCTGTAAGCTGAAACTGAATGAGTATCAGAATAGCGTTCGTGTCTAGAGCGTATCTGAACTGTATCTGAAAGTCGAATCTGAATGAGTATCAGGATGGCATCCATTCTTGGAGCGTATCTAAAATGTATCTGAGAGCTGAATCTGAATGAGTATCAGGATGGCATTCGTATCTGGAGCGTATCTGAACTGTATCTGAGAGTTGAAACTGGATGATTATCAAGATGGCATCCGTATATGGAGCGTATCTGAACTGTATCTGAGAGTTGAATCTGAATGAGTATCAGGATGGCATCCGTATCTGGAGTGTATCTGAACTATATCTGAGAGTTGAATCTGAATGAGTATCAGGATGGCATCCGTATCTGGAGCGTATCTGAATTGTATTTGAGAGTTGCATCTGAATGAGTATCAGGATAGAATCCGTATCTAGAGCGTATCTAAACTGTATCTGAGAGTTGAATCTGAATGAGTATTGTGATACGGTGGGAGAACTGACTTGAGGTTTTGCATTTGTATTCGCACTTTTTCGGTTTAGCAAGAGTCGCCACCGACTTTTTATTTATCCTAAGGAAAGGTTAAAAAGCACAGGAAAAACCTTTGAGATGTTTTCGTGGGTTCGGGGGGTAGATTATGAAAAGGGAAGGTGCTAGCACCCTTTTCATCCATGGTTATCCATGGGCTCTTAGTTACTTGTTTTAGATCACTTGCCTTGATTTTCAATTGTTTGAAATGGTGCTTTGTGTGTGTGGTTTTGAAAATGTTTTGAAAAAGATGCCTTGTCTAGGGAACCGTTGTAACAATTCTTTACTCGAATGTTTTACAAAGGTGTTTGTCTTTTTGAAAAGATATTTCAAGGTTTTTGAAAGTTGTTTTGAAAGTTGTGTTGTGGAGTGTGTTTTGAAAGTAGGCAAGTGTGTTTTGCAAGTTTGATCAAGTAACTAAGAGTTGTCTACCCCTAAATTTACTCAAAGATCTTTCCTTATGTTTTTAACCCTTTTAACAGTGTTGTTTCACCATTGTATTTGGTGAACAACCTTGTGTTAGGATGTTAACGGGACGGGCGCGGGTCATCGTTTAGACCATGAATGCAATAGTGTCAAGTGTCTTTAGCAATTTTCTTGAGGGACTATGATCATTTTGTTTAGGCAACTTCGAAAGTGTCATCGAGGGACTATGATCATTTGATTTGTTTTTGTTTTGCCAAAGTAATTGACATGCAACATGACCCATTTTGGAAGGCAACAAGCGGGATTACCCTAGGGGTGCAAGTGTGAATTGTGTATTGATTTTCATGCATTTGTCTTTATATTAGGTTATCTAGCGGTTGATTTTGAATCTTCGCATACAAACCCTAATTACTATACAGTATATAGAAAGCGATAAATTGCGGGAATTTAAAGTCTAAGCTATTACAAATAAGTATCCAGGGATGGGGGTACAAATGTTTACAAATGGGGATGAGTCTTATCAGGATAGTAGTGTCCAAATAATATTTACAACCAAATCGAATAGCATTCTCAATGTAAAATATAGCAATGTATAAGAATCAAAGAGAAATAAAAGTATTGTGCAATGTATGTGATTATTTACAAATGATATAAATTGTTAACCTAATGCAATTATTAAGTATTTTATTATTCTTTGTTTTTTTGTTAATTATGTAAACACAGGTTTTAAAGAAAAGAAAGGAAAAATGTTTAAGTTAAACTAAACTATTATTTATATATTTTAGTTAATGTTTTTATGTATAAAAAGATTTATTAAAAAGAGTTTTAAGATAAAAATCTATTAACCTAATAAATCTAATATTTACATATTTTAAGTATAATAATAGAAAAAAGTATTAACAAAATTCTTACATGAAAAATTAACATATTATTTAACAACAAAGAAGAATTAGGTTATAAAAGAAAAATGAAAATTAAGGTGAAAATAAAATTTCAAAAAGAAGTATTAGTTTGTAAAAAGAAAAAAGGGTTAAATGGGCTTTTGAAGGAAGTGCTTGGCCCAAAACAAAATAAAACAGATCCACAAAGGGGGGTGTGCACACGCTGTAGGAGGGGTAAGGTGCCAGAATCATTGGGCTTAGGCGTTAGTTCCAGGGGACAGGCCCAAGGCGTGTTACAATTTGTTTAGGGTTTCGTTTGTTTCGTTCAGAACAAGGGTTTATGCTGAACAGCGCCGCTTCCATCTTCTTCTTCGTTGTCCTCTTCATCTTTTCTCAAGCCAGCCACTGATGTTCTCCTTCCATGTCTGGCTACTGGACTCCATCTCCGCTTCCTCCTCCTCATGGTTGAGCAAGGCAATGATGAGAAAAGGTATTCTCTTCAGACGCGCTTTAGGGTTTCAAGTTTTTATCTTGCATGTTTTATTTTTGTATGTCCTGATCTTTATGCGTTACATGTTTATGTGAGGTGTGTAAAAAGAGAGAAGGAATTACTACCTTTGGAGAGTAGACAGAGGAGCGGACAGGAGGCGTCTCCGGTGGCCAAGGCGAGGGAGTACGTGATGCTGAGATCTTGCTAGCTTGCCTGGTACTTTGTATCTTGCTTTCGTTTAATGATAATGCTATAATCTGAAAATGCTAGGGCGCTTCACTTATGCATCTTCTTTTTTCTTCTGATTGCTTTGTTTATTTCCAATGCTATGATGATTTGATTCTGAGTATTTGTGCTTCTGAGATGCTTTCACAATCTTCCTCTCTTTGGGCTTTGTTTCTTTTCAATGATGATAAATATCTGAGAATGCTTGGATTTGTTTGATTTTGACTTTTTCTCCCTTGAACTTGGTTGGTAATTTTTGGCTATTTTGGCCCTGTGATGAACATGGTTCTGAGGGTGTTTGGGATTTGTTTGATTCTGACTTGGTTTGTATATTTGGATGTGTTAATGTTGTACAGTTTGTTGGGGTTTAGGCTTTGACAGGCTTGTGTTTTAGCTTGAAGCAGGCTTTTTGGATGAACAAGCTTTTAGGCTTGCTTCTGTTATGTTTTTGACATGCTTTTTGATTGCTTGTTTGAGTTTTGTTTGAATAAGGCTTGAGACAGGTTTGTTGGGAAGCTTGAATGCTGTATAGTTTTTGACAGGCTGGTTGGATACAGGCTATTGTTTGCTTGCTTCTACCAGTTTTGCTTTGGCTTCAAGGCAGTTTGAAGCTTGTTCTTATTCAGGTTTCAGGGCTTGAGGTTACAGGCTCATTGGCTTGTATCTGTAACAAGTTTTTGAGGGCTGCAAGGCTTGAGGTTACAGGCTTCAAGGTTTTGGTTGTTTTTTTAGTTTGTTGTTTGAAGGCAGGTTAGCAGGCTTCAAGCTTGTGTTTTAGCTTTTGCAATGTTACATTTTTTGGTATCTCTTGTGTATTCTGCCTCATTGACAATTTTGGTTTGTTGTTATATTTATCTATGTCTTGAGCCTGCAAACTATAAGCCTCCCTACTTCTCTCTCTCTTTTCTCTCTCTATTAAAGCATATTATATTGCTTTAGAATAGTTGTTTCTGAAAAGGTGATGGCCTGTAAAATGATGAATAAAAGTGTTTTTACAAGTTTGCTTGCACTTTGTCTTTCCTCTGCATATCTCTTGTCTTCCAGATTTTCTGCCTTTTGTGTACTTGTTGACAGCTTTATTGGCTTCTTTGGACAGTCTTGACAGCTTCTTGTACTTTCTTTGGACAGTTTCTTTGGACAATTTGGTTTGCCTTTTCAAGTAGCTTATTTGTTCAATTTGAACTTTGCAACTTGTTTGTTTCAGTTTGAACTTTGCAACTTGTTTTGGCATATTCAGTAGCTTGTCCCTTTTCATGTAGCTTTGTGCATTTTGTTCAATTGATTCATATGCTTGTAAAATAATTTTTCTTTACTCTTTGTGAACCAAGAAGAGAGTCTTCTTGTGATTTGCAAAGAGGGTGAGAAAAATATGATGAAAATCAAAACAATCTGATTCCGGCCAACCACCTTTAATGATGAATTTTTTGATTAACTGTCTGCCTTTTTAATTCATTTGTGTTTGACTTATTTCTTTTTTTGTCTTTGCAGATAAAAATCAGTTGAGCAATGGGGAGCAGCAGTAGAAGATGAAGATTTAGGATAGATTTAATTTATTTTTAATCATTGTAATAATATTATTGTAAACAACTGTAAATAAATTCAGTGTTCAAATAATATTTGTAACAAACAATTAAAAATGAATAAAAATCTTTCTTTGTCAGTTAATCTCTTTTAAATCACTGTCTATTTAATTATTTAAGTTTCTTGAATTAAAATAACTGGAAGTAAATCCCAATTATTCTAATCTTAGATAAAATAAATAATTAATAAACACCGTAGTCTTGCAACTTCGCATTCATCAATAATAAACCCGGTGTCCCAATTAACCATATGTATTGCACAGTCAATCAAAACAAATGTCCATACGCCTTTCATTTCACTGATTAGACCAATACTTCAAACTCTCAATCAGAAGCCTCAGCCCATGTCCTAGATGTTTAGACCTTGAGAAACAAACAGAAATCTTGAGCAAACGTCAAAGCAGTGTAACAGCCAATTAAGACACTGTGGATTCAAATTCTTCTGAAAATGCACGTGCAAACCCTAATTCTTGATTTATTGTCAAAGAAGCGTCTGCATGATCAAACCCTGAGCCAAACTCAACCAAATCAATAGAAACCCTAATAATCTGCTTGAACTTATTCAAAATCAATGGAAACCCTAATTTTGTCTGACTGATGAGAAAAGTCTGTTTGACCGATTCTTGAGCCAATCTGAAAAATCAGGAAAAACCCGAAGCTGTGATTTCTTGTGAAAAAGAGAGAGGGCAAATTTTGGGGTACAACAGTTGCCCCTGTTCAATCTTCTTGAACCTGGAGAGTTAGATTGGAAAGTTTGTCGTTCGCGACTCGAAGGTAAAAGGAGATTGGACACTAGAGTGCCTAAAAAATTTGCACTCGTCAAAACGTAGTTTGAGGGAATGGGCTTAAAGATGCCATTTGGTGATGGGCTTAAAGATGCCATCTGGAGATGTGACAAAATCTTGTCGGGGGATGGGCTTAGAGATGCCATCTGGAAATTGTTGGTAGGAGGATGGGCTTAAAGATGCCATCTGAAGGTGATTGTATCTTGTTGTAGATGCCATCCAAGAATGTTTGTTGAACTGTATGTCCTTGGTGAGTGGGTGAGTATCAGAATTACATCTGAATCTGGATCGTATCCGGACTGTATTTGAATGAATCTGGAATAAGTATCAGAATGTCGCCATGTCTGGGTCACATCTGAACTGTCTCTGGAAGGAATCTGGAATAAGTATCAGAATGTCGCCATGTCTGGGTCACATCTGAACTGTCTCTGGAAGGAATCTGGAATAAGTATCAGAATGTCGCCATGTCTGGGTCACATCTGAACTGTCTCTGGAAGGAATCTGGAATAAGTATTAGAATGTCGCCATGTCTGGGTCACATCTGAACTGTCTCTGGAAGGAATCTGGAATAAGTATCAGAATGTCGCCATGTCTGGGTCACATCTGAACTATCTCTAGAAGGAATCTCGGAAGATGATGATCTTTGTCTGTTGATTGATCTTTCCTGAAAAGGTAAAGAGTTAGTTGTATGCAATGTCATGATGTAATGAATTGTACTTCATCAATGTTTATGATATGAATGTAATGAATGCGCATGTAAGTTGATGAGTTGTCTTGCTGAGGATAGATGAATCCTGGATAGCTGGAGATAATAGACTCTTGACTGCCGTCGGGGAAAGTGAATCTTTGACTGCTGCAGGGGATTGAAAATCCTTTGATTGTTGAAAATGAGAAGTCCTGGGACCACTGTTGGGGAATCAGAAGGTTGGGTTGTATGCCAATCTACTGGGGATTCCTGTCTTGAGGAGATCTTCACTGGGGAATATCTGAATATCCTGTGAGGAACTGAGAATGAGAGTCTTCATTCTGCTTGGGGATTGATAGTTGGAAGTTTTAGCTCCGCTGGGGATTGCAAGAATCTTTTGATTGCTGCAGGTACTGATCTGGGATCTTGAAAAGGTTGGTCAAGGAGATAGTTGTCCTGGCTGGTTTCAGGTATTAATCTGGAACTTGGGTTATACGCCACTTTGAGAATGAGAATCTTCATTCTGCTTGGGGAATAAGTATCGGAATGTCTCCAAATCTGGGTCACATCTGAACTATCTCTAGAAGGAAATCTGGAATAAGTATCGGAATGTCGCCAAATCTGGGTCACATCTGAACTATCTCTAGAAGGGAATCTGGAACAAGTATCGGAATGCCGCCAAATCTGGGTCACATCTGAACTATCTCTAGAAGGGAATCTGGAACAAGTATCGGAATGTCGCCAAATCTGGGTCACATCTGAACTATCTCTAGAAGGAAATCTGGAATAAGTATCGGAATGTCTCCAAATCTGGGTCACATCTGAACTATCTCTAGAAGGAAATCTGGAATAAGTATCGGAATGTCGCCAAATCTGGGTCACATCTAAACTATCTCTAGAAGGAAATCTGGAATAAGTATCGGAATGTCGCCAAATCTGGGTCACATCTGAACTATCTCTAGAAGGAAATCTGGAATAAGTATCGGAATGTCGCCAAATCTAGGTCACATATGAACTATCTCTAGAAGGAAATCTGGAATAAGTATCGGAATGTCGCCAAATCTAGGTCACATATGAACTATCTCTAGAAGGAAATCTGGAATAAGTATCGGAATGTCGCCATATCTGGGTCACATCTGAACTATCTCTAGAAGGAAATCTGATGTTGATCGTAACTTCCAGCAGGTGATGAAGGAAATTTTGAACGACCTTGAGATTGACATTCGAATGCCCCAAGTGATGATGAGGGAGACTTGCCCCGAGTTAATCTGTAATTGAGAGATTTGTTGAAATCTTGACTGGACTGCCCCAGGTTAACTGAACTTTGAAAGATCTGTTGAAACCATGACTGGACTTCCCCAGGTTAACTGGATAGTGACATATCATGCCCCCTTGTTGATAGGAGATTTGTCAAGGGAAGTGTCATCCTTTTTGAAGTGATTTTGTTCACTGAGAGAGCTTTCGTTCATCGGATATTCGTTGTGTGAATTTTTCCGTTGTCAAACAAATAGCCAAATGCAAACAATGATATTCAGGTAATGCAAAGTTTATGTCTGTCTCGAAGTTTTTAAAAATGCGTTTTTTAGCAGAAAACTTTTTATAAGACAAATTCAACACAAGATTTAGAGCAAAGCCTTACAGGAGTCAGGATACCTTTTGTAACAGTATGCTTTCGAACTAACCCATGCTTCAATTAGGACTTTTGCAGAGTTGTAACATGGCTTGGTTCACGGTTTAAGAAACAAAGGATAAAGGCTCAAAGTATATTTGTACCCACCCACTCTTCGTGATGTCCTTCAATCCTAGACTCAGTTAATTGTGCGTCGAACTCTATTCGAGTTTGGAACGACCTTTTGGTGATGGTTCACACCAGTTGAATTTTATGGAAGGCAGTCATCATCTCTTTTTTTTGCAACATTTTTCATGTTGTTGAGGATTTGTAATGACCTCGTTCTTTTGATTTGTTATCCCTAACTTTTGCCTGACTGTTCCTGTTTTCAAGATTATAGTCAGCGGGATGCCCCAGCTTTCTTAAGCCTCCTTTATAGGTTTTGGCTCAGTGGGCTTTTCTCTTTTGAGAGATAATGACTGCCTATGAGATAAGGAACCATCACTGTCTTTTGATTCCAAAGGAATGTCTTTCTTTTTTGATGTCGTTCGTTGTATTACGAACTGAGAGTTTGCGACTTCAATGCGCATCTTTTTTGAATTAACTGAGAGACTACCCTGCCCCAGGTTTAAATCAAAGGTTTCAATTTGTTTAGAACAGACAACTCCTACTTCTTTGGCTCGAAGGGGTTGACTAGGGATTATCTTCCTTATAACTCCAGTGTTTGGGAATTGAAAGAAATGCCTGTACATCATCAGCAAGGTCTGTTCAAAAGCATACGGTATGAGAATATGGTATTGTTTCGTCATCCTCCCTCTAAAGGCTTGCAACTTTTTATCAAGAGTTAAATATCATAAAGAAAGCATAAGAGTAGTGAAAACGAATGGATGAATTCAAGACAAACATATGCAATGCATTAATGAAACAGAGTTGACATCAACAGACAAATGTTTGAATAACAAAAGAAATTACAACTTGAAAATTCAAATGAAACAAAGACATTCTCAATGATTTGGCATAGGAGCAGTGATTATGTTAGGGTCTCCGGAGGGTCAAACTCGATCTCCTTGGCATCGATCATGTCTTGGATCTTGTTCTTCAGAGGCCAACAGTTGTTTGTGTCATGTCCCGGACTGTCAGAGTGGTATGCACACCTTTCATTGGGATGATAGGTAGGAGCAGAAGTATTTGGGTTCTGGAGGGGAGCCCTCAATGTAATCAGCTCTTCCTGCAACATGTGTTATAGCGCTTGACCCAGTGACATGTTAATCTTGGTGAATTGTCTTTTAGGTGCGACCTCCTTACGCTGATTCCCCTGTCTTTGTTGAGTAGGCATAGGATTAGAGATCAAGATTGCTCCTACGTGTTGGTCATGACGACTCTTTTGACCAATCACTGCATTGGACTCTTTCTTCCCATTGTGGGGAATTTTCTGAGCATCGGAGGGTGTAGCTCCTTGAATCTTTCCACTTTTGATGCCAACTTCGACCCTCTCGTCGGTCAGTAGTAGCTCGGTGAACCCGGTTGAGGAGCTTCCAATTAAGTGATTGAAGAAAGGCCCTGTCAAAGTTCCCATGAAGATATCAATAAGCTCTCTGTCAGTTAAAGGGGGTTGCACCCTACCAGCCAGATCTCTCCATTTTTGAGCGTATCCTTTGAAGCTCTCGTCGGAACCCATGGTCATGTTCTGCAATTGCACACGAGTTGGTGCAAGATCAGCATTGTATTGATACTGTTTGTAAAAAGCCATAGCTAAATCTTCCCAGGTGTGGATGCGAGAACTCTCCAATTGATAGAACCACTCGAGTTTAGCCCCTACCAGGCTTTCTTGGAAGAAATGGATCCAAAGCTTTGGATCAGTTGTGTATGGTTGAATCTTGCGGACATAAGACTTTAGATGCATCTTAGGGCAAGAGACTCCATCATACAGGGCCAAGGTAGGGACTTTGAACTTTGGAGGGATGACCAATCCAGAAACCAAATCCATGTCTCCTAAATCCAAGCCAGGTATTTGTTGAACCTCCATAGCATTGAGGCGATTCTCCAACTATTTGTACTTGTCATCAGCGGGAGGATATTGTTCTTCGGAAAAGTCAGCTTCAGCTTCATCAATCTCCAAATTGTGGTCTTCTTTAAGACTATCCCCTATGCTGGGTGGAGTTGAAAGATCTAGGGTTTCAGGTCTTCTTCCCAAGTTCAGGATGCTCCCTGCCTTCTTGGACTTCTTCTTCTTGTCTTTGAGAAGGAGAGCTTTTAGATCCTCTTGCCCTCTACCCATAGCCAGAAGCATTTATTGGAATTGAGCGTTTTGAGCTTGGAGATCTTTCACCGTTTGTTCCATATCCATCTTACTGAAATAAACAGTAAGAAGATAAGGGGACCTGTATGGGAGAAACCTGTTATGCAATGATATGTATGATATATGTATGCAATGTTTTCAAGAGTCTCTTGGGTTAAACACAAGAGAATGTTAGAGGTTGAACTTCGATCTTTGATTGGAGAACTTTGCACCGATGGATGTCTTTCCACGAGAATCAAGCTCACCATGTCAAGTGGGTCATAGCCCCTGATTCAAGTTGTTGCACTTGATCTTTGATGGCATTTGTTTAGAGGAGAAACCTCTTGCCCCTTTGGTAGACGTCTGGTTCAACGTGACCCTGCATCAAAAGACCCTCGAGATCCTTGAAATGGTTATTGAAAATGTTATGGTATGATGTCATGATGTTATGTACATGTATGCAAAAGCAAGCAAGTGTTTATACAGGTAATCATATTCACACAGAGCAAACAAGTCCTTAGGTTTAGGCTTGCATGGGGTTTGTAGGTAAGTACCCTCTTGAAGTTAGTTGGCTCATCCTGTCCTAAAATAGAAACCGGGTTCTAAGGAGCTCAATATCACTGGATTATTTTCTGTGTTCATTGTTTTGGTTTAGCCACTTGACTGGCGACCAAAATATTCCAAGAAAACAACCCTCAATGAGTGTAGTATCGAGTATCTACCAACTTTGGACTGCACCAAAGTCGGTCATCTCACTACCCCTAAGAAGGCTAAGATGGTCAAGTAAGGTTCTAAGAGTTCGTTAGTGCTTTATGACATCGCTCAGCGGCCCCGTATTCTCCTTGACTACTCAAGGGCTACCGGTACTCACAAATATGTCACACTAACATAGCTTACTGCTTCAACCATGTCGGTATACCCCACACAGTTCCCTCACAGTTTTATTTCTATTTACCTAAAAAGGTACCCCCAAATCCGGGTGTAGAATTTACAACAAACCCAAACAAGGACCCAAAAAGTAAAGCAATCAAAGCAATCAAAGCAAGTATGTAAATGTGATCTAAAACCCTAAGGTAACCCCACTTTTAATTTAATCCCCAACAGAGTTGCCAGTTCTGTGATACGGTGGGAGAACTGACTTGAGGTTTTGCGTTTGTATTCGCACTTGTTCGGTTTATCAAGAGTCGCCACCGACTTTTTATTTATCCTAAGGAAAGGTTAAAAAGCACAGGAAAAACCTTTGAGATGTTTTCGTGGGTTCGGGGGGTAGATTATGAAAAGGGAAGGTGCTAGCACCCTTTTCATCCATGGTTATCCATGGGCTCTTAGTTACTTGTTTTAGATCACTTGCCTTGATTTTCAATTGTTTGAAATTGTGCTTTGTGTGTGTGGTTTTGAAAATGTTTTGAAAAATATGCCTTGTCTAGGCAACCGTTGTAACAATTCTTTACTCGAATGTTTTACAAAGGTGTTTGTCTTTTTGAAAAGATATTTCAAGGTTTTTGAAAGTTGTTTTGAAAGTTGTGTTGTGGAGTGTGTTTTGAAAGTAGGCAAGTGTGTTTTGCAAGTTTGATCAAGTAACTAAGAGTTGTCTACCCCTAAATTTACTCAAAGATCTTTCCTTATGTTTTTAACCCTTTTAACAGTGTTGTTTCACCATTGTATTTGGTGAACAACCTTGTGTTAGGATGTTAACGGGACAGGCGCGGGTCATCGTTTAGACCATGAATGCAATAGTGTCAAGTGTCTTTAGCAATTTTCTTGAGGGACTATGATCATTTTGTTTAGGCAACTTCGAAAGTGTCATCGAGGGACTATGATCATTTGATTTGTTTTTGTTTTGCCAAAGTACTTGACATGCAACATGACCCATTTTGGAAGGCAACAAGCGGGATTACCCTAGGGGTGCAAGTGTGAATTGTGTATTGATTTTCATGCATTTGTCTTTATATTAGGTTATCTAGCGATTGATTTTGAATCTTTGCATACAAACCCTAATTACTATACAATATATAGAAAGCGATAAATTGCGGGAACTTAAAGTCTAAGCTATTACAAATAAGTATCCGGGGATGGGGGTACAAATGTTTACAAATGGGGATGAGTCTTATCAGGATAGTAGTGTTCAAATAATATTTACAACCAAATCGAATAGCATTCTCAATGTAAAATATAGCAATGTATAAGAATCAAAGAGAAATAAAAGTATTGTGCAATGTATGTGATTATTTACAAATGATATAAATTGTTAACCTAATGCAATTATTAAGTATTTTATTATTCTTTGTGTTTTTTGTTAATTATGTAAACAAAGGTTTTAAAGAAAAGAAAGGAAAAATGTTTAAGTTAAAGTAAACTATTATTTATATATTTTAGTTAATGTTTTTATGTATAAAAAGATTTATTAAAAAGAGTTTTAAGATAAAAATCTATTAACCTAATAAATCTAATATTTACATATTTTAAGTATAATAATAGAAAAAAGTATTAACAAAATTCTTACATGAAAAATTAACATATTATTTAACAACAAAGAAGAATTAGGTTATAAAATAAAAATGAAAATTAAGGTGAAAATAAAATAACAAAAAGAAGTATTAGTTTGTAAAAAGAAAAAGGGTTAAATGGGCTTTTGAAGGAAGTGCTTGGCCCAAAACAAAATAAAACAGATCCACAAAGGGGGGTGTGCATACACTGTAGGAGGGGTAAGGTGCCAGAATCATTGGGCTTAGGCGTTAGTTCTAGGGGACAGGCCCAAGGCGTGTTACAATTTGTTTAGGGTTTCGTTTGTTACGTTCAGAACAAGGGTTTATGCTGAACAGCGCCGCTTCCATCTTCTTCTTCGTTGTCCTCTTCATCTTTTCTCAAGCCAGCCACTGATGTTCTCCTTCCATGCCTGGCTACTGGACTCCATCTCCTCTTCCTCCTCCTCATGGTTGAGCAAGGCAATGATGAGAAAAGGTATTCTCTTCAGACGCGCTTTAGGGTTTCAAGTTTTTATCTTGCATGTTTTATTTTTGTATGTCCTGATCTTTATGCGTTACATGTTTATGTGAGGTGTGTAAAAAGAGAGAAGGAATTACTACCTTTGGAGAGTAGACAGAGGAGCGGACAGGAGGCGTCTCCGGTGGCCAAGGCGAGGGAGTACGTGATGCTGAGATCTTGCTAGCTTGCCTGGTACTTTATATCTTGCTTTCGTTTAATGATAATGCTATAATATGAAAATGCTAGGGCGCTTCACTTATGCATCTTCTTTTTTCTTCTGATTGCTTTGTTTATTTCCAATGCTATGATGATTTGATTCTGAGTATTTGTGCTTCTGAGATGCTTTCACAATCTTCCTCTCTTTGGGCTTTGTTTCTTTTCAATGATGATAAATATCTGAGAATGCTTGGATTTGTTTGATTTTGACTTTTTCTCCCTTGAACTTGGTTGGTAATTTTTGGCTATTTTGGCCCTGGGATGAACATGGTTCTGAGGGTGTTTGGGATTTGTTTGATTCTGACTTGGTTTGGATATTTGGATGTGTTAATGTTGTACAGTTTGTTGGGGTTTAGGCTTTGACAGGCTTGTGTTTTAGCTTGAAGCAGGCTTTTGGATGAACAAGCTTTTAGGCTTACTTCTGTTATGTTTTTGACAGGCTTTTTGATTGCTTGTTTGAGTTTTGTTTGAATAAGGCTTGAGACAGGTTTGTTGGGAAGCTAGAATGATGTATAGTTTTTGACAGATTGGTTGGATACAAGCTATTGTTTGCTTGCTTCTACCAGTTTTGCTTTGGCTTCAAGGCAGTTTGAAGCTTGTTCTTATTCAGGTTTCAGGGCTTGAGGTTACAGGCTCATTGGCTTGTATCTGTAACAAGTTTTTGAGGGCTGCAAGGCTTGAGGTTACAGGCTTCAAGGTTTTGGTTGTTTTTTTTAGTTTGTTGTTTGAAGGCAGGTTAGCAGGCTTCAAGCTTGTGTTTTAGCTTTTGCAATGTTACAGTTTTTGGTATCTCTTGTGTATTCTGCCTCCTTGACAATTTTGGTTTGTTGTTATATTTATCTATGTCTTGAGCCTGCAAACTGTAAGCCTCCCTACTTCTCTCTCTCTTTTCTCTCTCTATTAAAGCATATTATATTGCTTTAGAATAGCTGTTTCTGAAAAGGTGATGGCCTGGAAAATGATGAATAAAAGTGTTTTTACAAGTTTGCTTGCACTTTGTCTTTCCTCTGCATATCTCTTGTCTTCCAGATTTTCTGCCTTTTGTGTACTTGTTGACAACTTTATTGGCTTCTTTGGACAGTCTTGACAGCTTCTCGTACTTTATTTGGACAGTTTCTTTGGACAATTTGGTTTGCCTTTTCAAGTAGCTTGTTTTGAACTTTTCAACTTGTTTGTTTCAGTTTGAACTTTGCAACTTGTTTTGGCATATTCAGTAGCTTGTCCCTTTTCATGTAGCTTTGTGCATTTTGTTCAATTGATTCATATGCTTGTAAAATAATTTTTCTTTACTCTTTGTGAACCAAGAAGAGAGTCTTCTTGTGATTTGCAAAGAGGGTGAGAAAAATATGATGAAAATCAAAACAATCTGATTTCGGCCAACCACCTTTAATGACGAATTTTTTGATTAACTGTCTGCCTTTTTAAATCATCTATGTTTGACTTCTTTCTTTTTTTGTCTTTGCAGATAAAAATCAGTGGAGCAATGGGGAGCAGCAGTAGAAGATGAAGATTTAGGATATATTTAATTTATTTTTAATCATTGTAATAATATTATTGTAAACAACTGTAAATAAATTCACAGTGTTCAAATAATATTTGTAACAAACAATTAAAAATGAATAAAAGTCTTTCTTTGTCAGTTAATCTCTTTTAAATCACTGTCTATTTAATTATTTAAGTTTCTTGAATTAAAATAACTGGAAGTAAATCCCAATTATTCTAATCTTAGATAAAATAAATAATTAATAAACATCGTAGTCTTGCAACTTCGCATTAATCAATAATAAAACCGACGTCCCAATTAACCATATGTATTGCACAGTCAATCAAAACAAATGTCCATACGCCTTTCATTTCACTGATTAGACCAATACTTCAAACTCTCAATCAGAAGCCTCAACCCATGTCCCAGATGTTTAGACCTTGAGAAACAAACAGAAATCTTGAGCAAACGTCAAAGCAGTGTAAAAGCCAATTAAGACACTGTGGATTCAAATTCTTCTGAAAATGCGCGTGCAAACCCTAATTCTTGATTTATTGTCAAAGAAGCGTCTGCCTGATCAAACCCTGAGCCAAACTCAACTAAATGAATAGAAACCCTAATAATCTGTTTGAACTGATTCAAAATCAATGGAAACCCTAATTTTGTCTGACTGATGAGAAAAGTCTGTTTGACCGATTCTTGAGCCAATCTGAAAAATTAGGAAAAGCCCGAAGCTGTGATTTCTTGTGAAAAAGAGAGAGGGCAAATTTTAGGGTACAACAAGTATCAGGATGGCATCCATATCTGGAGCGTATCTGAACTGTATCTAAGAGCTGAATCTGAATGAGTATCAGAATGGCATCCGTGTTTGAAGCGTATCTGAACTGTATCTGAGAGTTAAATCTGAATGAGTATCAGGATGGCATCCGTATCTGGAGTGTATCTGAACTGTACCTGAGAGCTGAATCTGAATGAGTATCAGAATGGCGTCTGTGTATGGAGCGTATCTGAATTGTATCTGAAAGTTGAATCTGAATGAGTATCAGAATAGCGTCTGTGTATGGAGTGTATCTGAACTGTATCTGAGAGTTGCATCTGAATGAGTATCAGAATGGCGTCCGTGTCTAGAGCGTATCTGAACTGTATCTGAAAAGCCTTCGAACTTTGTTAATGGTAACTACTGATTAACCTTATCCTGAAAAGGGTAAAATGTTAGCTAATATGCAATGTCATGTTTTTATGAAATACATGGTGTAATGAGTTTGTGATACATGCATTCGTGTTATCGATGTTTATGATATATGGATGCGATGTATGTGTATATGAGCTAATCTGCTGCACTGATTGTTGGACTTGGGGAAAATAAATCCCTGACTGCTGCTGAGGATATGGAGTGCAAGTGTTTACGTTGTGAAGTGTTGATGAATTTCCACTTATAGAAATAAACCTTGTTGTAAGGGAAATGTCGTGTATTGCTTGTGAAATCCTAAGAAATTCAGCGACTTCTATCGGGGAGTGATAACTGGAAGTTTTGTTCTGCTGGGGATTAAACTGCACACTGCGGGGGATTTTATGGAAATAGTTTAGAGAGATTTCCCTATCTCTTAAAGCCATTAGTGATTGTCTTTCTATTTTGTTCATTTGTAAATGATAGTTACGTTCAAATGCATATGTTCAAAAATAAATCATTGGACATTTTTGCAAACAAAACACAAGAGTAAAGAAAACAGATAGTTTTGCACTTTCAAAGGGATATCTTTGTATTGACTTTGAGTAAGTATTTTTTTTTGTACAATGAGACAAACATTCTAGTAAGAGAATGTCGTCGTAAAAGTGAAAATTTGATACAAAGAAAAGATAGATATGTGAAATAAACCCATGGGGTTCCCATTCTGCTATAGCCTTCGTGTCTCCGAGCATCTTATTTATTTGTTGCCTTGTCCGAAGCTGATTGAATTGATCAGAACCGTCGAGTTTGCAGGTTGTCCGTAAGGTGGTCCAACAGGACATAGTCATACGCTTTAATTCCCTAACTTTTGCCTGGACCTCCCTTTCGAGTTTTCAATCCACCTGGATACCCTTTTTTTCCCAAGCCGCCCTTTCGAGTTTTCAACTTTCCTGGTGTACAAATTTTTTTATTTTATCCCTAATTTTTTCCCGAACCTTTTTGGTTCGCCGGGATGCCCTTGTTTTGCTTAGGTGTGTCAACCTAGCAGGTCTCTTATGTGTAGTATCTTTTGACTATGTCTGTGTTCACGGGGTGTGGCAGGTCGTCGCTATCCATGGTGGTCAAGATTATTACTCCACTAGAGAATATGCTTTTGATTATAAACGGTCCTTTATATGTAGGAGTCCATTTGCCCCTGGGATCACCCTGGGGTAGTATGATACGCTTGATCACCAAACCCCCAACTTGATACACTTGGCGTCTGACCTTTTTGTTGAAAGCCTTGATCATCCGTTTTTGATACATTTGACCATGACAGACAACAATAAGCCTTTTCTCATCAATCAAGTTCAGTTGATCAAGTTGAGTCTGGATCCAATCGTATTCGTTCTGACCTGCATCCTTCATAATTCTTAGAGAGGGGATCTGGACCTCAATAGGCAAGACAACCTCCATGACGTATACCAGAGAGTAGGGTGTTGCCCCGGTTGACGTGCGCGCTGTGGTACGATACTCGTGGAGAGCGAATGGTAGCATCTCATGCCTGTATTTGTATGTGACTGTCATTTTCTGTATGATCTTTTTGATGTTCTTATTCGCGGCTTTAACAACACCATTCATCTTTGGTCGGTAAGGGGAAGAATTGTGATACTGGATCTTGAATTGCTCGCACAGGGTGGTGATCATAGTATTGTTTAGATTCGTACCATTGTCTGTGATGATTCTCTCCGGGATACCATACCAACAGATAAGATTCTGTTTAATGAACTGGGCTACAACATTCTTGGTAACGGAAGCGAAAGAAGCCGCCTCAACCCACTTTGTAAAGTAGTCAATGGCCACCAAGATGAAGCGGTGTCCATTAGAGGCTGTTGGTTTGATTTCCCCAATCATATCGATGCCCCACATAGAAAAGGGCCAAGGAGCCGTCAAGACATTCAAAGAAACCGGAGGTACATGCACCTTGTCAGCATAAATATGTCACTTGCGGCATGTTCGAGAGTGTTGATAGAAATCTGCTTCCATGGTAGACCAGTAATAACCTGCCCGTAGGATTTTCTTTTCCATCATATGCCCACTGGAATGGGTGCCAAAAGTGCCTTCATGTAGATCATCCATGATCTTTTCCTCATCAACCTTTTATATGCACCGAAGTAACACAGAGTCATGGTTGTGTTTGTAGAGAATTCCATAACTAAGGAAGAACTTAGCAGAGAATCTCCTTAAGAAATTCTTATCATTGACTGAAGCTCCTTCCGGATATTCTTGAGCCTCGAGATACCTCTTGACTTCGTGAAACCAAGGCTGGTTCACTACTTCTTCAGTATTAATCTCGTGACAGTGAGCTGGTTCATCCATTCGTTCAATGGTGATCTAGGGGGCCTCGTTATCCCGTTTAAGTTTAAACATGGATGACATTGTGGCTAGTGCGTCTGCTAGCTGATTTTCTTCTCGCGGGAAATGCTCGAAGGTAATCTTCTCAAAATGTGGGATCAATGTCAACACATGTTCTTTGTAAGGGATAAGGTTAGGGTGTTTGGTGTCCCATTCTCCTTTGATCTGGCTAATACCCAAAGCTGAATCTCCGAATACATTTAAGGATTTGATCCCCAAATCTATGGCAGCTTCGAGACAAAAAATGCACGCTTCATATTCTGCCATGTTATTTGTACAATTGAAGCAGAGTCTTGCAGTAAAGGGAGTATGACACCCTTCAGGAGATAGGAGTACATCACTTATTCCATTTCCGAGTGCATTGGATGCCCCATCAAAAACCAGGGTCCATCGGGATCCTTGTTCAGGTCTGTCATATGGTTTGAATTCTTCACAGTTGTTTACCATCATGATGTCTTCATTTGGGAATTCGAACTTCAAGGACTGGTAGTTATCCATAACTTAATGAGCAAGGTGATCATCTAGTACACTGCCCTTTATTTCTTTCTGGGTAGTATACTGTATATCATATTCTGTCAGGATCATCTTCCATCTCGCTATTCTCCCAGAGAGAGCAGGTTTCTCGAAGTGTATTTTATTGGATCCATTTTAGATATCAATAAGGTAGTATGGGTCAGCATATACTGTCTTAGGCGGCGAGAAGCCCATGCCATAGTGCAACAAGTTTTCTTGAGCAGTGAATATCTTGTTACACAGTCGATAAACTTTTTCCTCAGGTAGTAAATAGCATGCTCTTTTCCGCCAGACTCGTCTTGCTGCCCCAGCACACACCCCATTGAATTTTCCAAAACGGTTAGATACATGATCAATGGTCTTCCCTCGACTGGTGGCATCAAAACCGGAGGCTCTTGCAGGTATTCTTTGATCTTGTCGAAGGTAGTTTGGCACTCATCATTCCATTTGACTACTTGATCTTTCTTCATTAATTTGAAGATTGGTTCACAAGTAGCACCTGTCATATGAGAAATGAATCTGGCAATGTAGTTTAACCGTACCAAGAATCCTCTGACTTCCTTCTCAGTACGAGGAGCAGGCATTTCTTGTATGGATTTCACCTTGGCAGGATCTACTTCAATACCTTTACCGCTGACGACAAAGCCTAGGATTTTACCAGACCTCACTCCAAACGTGCATTTATTTGGGTTCAACCTCAGCTTGTATTTCTTTAGTCTCTCAAAGAGTTTCTGTAAATGGTCAAGATGCTCTTCTTCTGTTTGAGATCTGGCTATCATGTCGTCCACATAGACCTTTATTTTGTGATGTATCATGTCGTGAAATAGGCTACCATGGCACGTTGATAGGTTAACCCAGCATTCTTCAACCCGAATGGCATAACCTTGTAGTAGAATGTGCCCCACTGTGTGACAAAGGTCGTTTTCTCCATGTCCTCAGGCGCCATTTTGATTTGGTTGTAGCCTGAGAAACCATCCATGAAGGAAAACACTTTATGTTGCACCATATTGTCAACTAGAATATCAATGTGGGGAAGTGGGAAATCATCCTTAGGGCTTGCCCTATTTAAATCTCTGTAGTCCATGCACATTCGTACTTTTCCATCCTTTTTAGGCACGGGAACAACATTGGCGACCCATTGCGGATAGGAAGTAACGGCCAAGAATCCGGCGTCGAATTGTTTCATGACTTCCGCTTTGATATTCTCTGACATGTCTAGTCGCATGCGATGGACCTTTTGTTTTACCGGTGGATAGTCTTCTTTTGTTGGTAGACGATGTACCACAATGTCTGCATCAAGTCCTGGCATGTCTTCGTACGACCAGGAAAATACCTCAACATAATCATGTAGCAGTTGAATCATACGCTCTTTGACATTGGGTTCCAGATTGGCACCCACCTTGACTTCTCTCTTGTCTTATTTGGTGCCTAGGTTAATTATGTCCACTGGTTCCTCGTGGGGCTGTATGGTCCTCTCTTCTTGTTATAGTAACCTGGTAAGTTCCCCTGGTACTTCACAATCTTCCTCACCTTCGTCTTCAGCTTGGTAGATTAGATTTTCAGAATCACAAAAGGCCATAGCAGAATTGTTACCCATGGGATCCCGAATGGATGTAAATATGCAATTTGAATGTGAGTGTGTGTAAGAGTATAACTATCTTTGAAAGAAATGAAAATGTAAAAAGAAAAAACAATGAGCATAAAGTTTGTATGCAAAAACATCCATGATTCATTTATGTCATATGGAAATGAGATAATAACCCTTACAAATGGACCATTGTGCCTCGGGTAAGACACAAGGTTTTAAGAGTCTGAATTGTTTAATATTACAGGTCCGACAAAATTTAAAGACAAATTACTGTTGGATGAAAGTGATTGGGACAAAATCACTAGCTTCCCAATTGTTGAGCCCACCACTGACAGTTGGGAAATACAATCCTCCATGTTATAGCTGTCTTCATCCTCCTCCACAACGTTGACTTCGCGGTTGCTGATCTTCAAGGGTGGTCCTTCAGCACGAGCACGACGTCCATCCTTCTAGGCTCCTGAAGTGAAACCCAAACTAAATTTGTCAAATTTGTATGGGATATCTGGGAGTTGGCCCCAAATAGTGCACCCACCTTCTTCTATCACTGCCTTGGCATCTTTCAAAGACGACATCTTGAGCGGAGGCCTTGTAATCTTTGGGACCTGAGAAACAGCCTTGGTTACTGCCACATTCTACGAGACTTCTTCAAAGTGCTGGAATAGAGTTTCAATAAATTCACCATCTAATTCCATATATCTGAAGGAATTTAGATGACTGACCATATACTCTTCTTCTCCATGAACAATGATAATTTTCCCCTGAATTGGATATTTCAGCATTTGATGCAACGTAGAGATAACGACACCAGCATTGTGAATTCACGGTCGGCCTAATAAGAAGGAACATGAAGGGCGAATATCCATTACATAAAAATTTGAATCAAATGTTTGGGTTCCAACTTTTATGGGGATGTCCACTTCCCCATGCACCATCCTTTTTGAGCCGTCAAAGGCCCTCACTACTATATTGCTAGGCATCAAGGTCAATCCTTCACAGTCAAGCCTATTAAGAGCTTTTTTAGGAAACACATTCAGAGACGAACCGTTATCCACCAAGACATGAGCCAAGGTTTTGCCCCTGCATTCGACTGAGACATGCAATGCCTCATTATGCTTCCTCCCCCTTGGCGTTAAATCAGCATCCGAAAAACCTAAACCATTATCCGCGGTCAAGCTAGCTACACAGTCTTGGAACTGATTGACAGATGTTTCTTGGGGTACATGGGAAGTTTTAAGGAATTTTACCAAGGCCTTTGCGTGAGCCTTAGAACATAATAATAAAGCCAGCATGGAAATTTTTGATGGAGTTTTCCCCAGTTGTTCAACTATATTGTAGTCGCTTCTTTTTATAATCTTTAGAATTTACTCCATCTCTTTTCGGGAGGTCTCAAGGATAGCTACAGATTGTGCCTTCATCCGGACAGGCTCAGCCAAAATACCTTTGCCTCGAGTCTCGATTGACTTGGTTGTGGGAATGTCAGTAGGGGTGATAACAGGGACTGCAGCAGTTTTGTCAGTAGGAGTATTAGCAGAGATGATTGCAGGACTGGGAATAGCCTTTGGAGGAGCAACAACAACAAGAATGATTACAGGTCCAAAAATAGCTTTTGGAGGAGCAATTTCTGGAGAGAAAACCCTTCCACTTCGGGTTATCTTACTAGTCCCTGCGATATTACTGATATCAGAGTCAACTTTCTCAGAACTTGAATTTTTAGCAGCTGGCCAATCTTGCTTGATACCGTGATAGTAGACATCACCTTCATAATTCCATGGGACGGTTTTTTCTGATGAATACGGGATTGGTCCAGGCGTTGTAATTATCAATGGAGCTACTTTAGGAACTGATGTAATTCTAACGGGTCTTTTGGTGGAGACCCTGGAAGAATTGTCGGAAATGGTCACTATGGAAACATCATTATAAGAAACAATTAGAGTAGAAGTCTTCTCGAACAAAATCTCTTTTTCATCTATTAGGAATTGAACGCCTGCTTTTAACAAATGACAATTGGTTGGTGAGAATAAACAGAAATGACAGCTTTCATCACAACCTGGGAATACACCGCCATTCAACAAGTTCTTTTTGATAGTCAGGAGTGGGGTCACAAGTTCATCAACCAAAGTAACAAACATATCTTCCTCAACGGCGTTGACATTACGGCCAGGCTTGGGCATATGGGCAGTGTGATACGGTGGCAGAACTGACTTTTATACTGGTTTGTGTTTTGCGTTTTTTGTTTGCAAAATGTCGCGGTAAGCAAGAGTCGCCACCGACTTTTATTTTATCCAACCGGAAAGGAAAAAAGTACCAAAAAAAAATCCTTTTTCGAGATTTTGAGTACGGGGGGGTAAGTTATAGAAAGGGAAGGTGTTAGCACCCCTTCTATCCGTAGTTATCTACGGGCTCTTAGGTACTTGCTCATCTTTTAAAATTGCTTGTGTTTGTGTGCTTGTTTTTGAAAATGTTTTACTTCGTGATAACCCTTGTATCGGTCCTCAAGGGTGTGACGAAGTTGTTTTGAAAATTTGTTTGGAAAAGGTGTTAGTGTGAAAAGATTTATTTTGAGCAAGTAGCTACTAGCATCTACCTACTCGAAAAAAAGATTGTTTTTGTTCTCGTTTCCTTTATACATCGCTATCCTACTATTGAGGAGTAGGTAGCACCGTCGTTGGAGTTTGTAAGGGACAATTCGAAAGGGACGTGCGGTCATAAAAGCAATGTTAGGACACCTTAGTAACCATCCTAGAGTCCTACCGATCTTTTTCGAGGCGACAATCGAATGGGTGATTTTAGATCTTTTGGGACATAGAGGGTAGCCACTAAAACATCCTATGCTTCATGACCGTTTAACCGAAGGCAACCGAAGTGAGAGTATATCCTAAGAGTGAGCATGTGCGAGTGTTTGATTTCAGTTTATTATCTTTGCACATTAGGTGATCTACCGTTTTAAATTCAGATATTCTTTCCATACATTCCTATTAACATACATCTAGACAGTTAAATATTGCGGGAATTTAAAGTGAGAAAAATAAAACCTAACTATTACAAGGCTTCAGGGAGGGGGTTTAATTACATAACCAAAAATCGGGGATTTAAACAGTAAATAAAAACCCTAGGTTAACTATTACATGTGAAATCAAGCTTTCCAAATGTTTTGATGAAGACAAGCTAGCATGCAAAAATGAATGGATCAAGATAGAAGATTTATCTCAAGCAAAGATTCATTGATCAAGATCAACTTTTCAGGACTTATGGCTTAAGGTATATGAAATTTTTTATCTTATGCTCTTAGTGCTCAAAACTATTTTTAATCATGCATTTACTTTATTAAAATAATATTTTGAGTATATACTATGTATGATTAAAGAAGGATATTTTAAATTGCTTAAAATCTTTGAAAATACTGATTTTTCAATTTTTGTACACAAGCAATCGATTGTCATGCTAGGAAAATCGGTTGCATTCAAAAAAAAGTTTCTGTTTTCACATACAATCGATTGTCATCTAGCAGCAATTGATTGTCATGTGTTCTGTTTTCAAATTTTTTGAGCGTTGGCTTATGAGCAACCGATTGCTCCTCAATGACAATGGGTTGTCATAGTTATATTTTTCAAATTTTTTAAACGTTTTTTTTACAACAATCAGTTGTTGCTTTAGTGCAACCGGTTGTTGTGCTTCAGATTTTTAAAATATTCATTTTTCCAGCAACTTTTTGTAACACCTTTTCATGGCAATCTTTGTATCTTTTCAAATACATTTTTTAGTAAAAATGGTTTAAACATTGCTATGTTTCATTGAAGAGGTATTACTACACTATAAATTATTTTTATTTAGAATTTTGAAAGAAACACAACAACAATAACTAACAACTATTACTTTCTATTCTTTTGATCATACTCTCTATACTCAAGATTTTTGTTCATCATTTTCATATGCATACTGAAAATTGTTCTTGAGCACTTAGAAGAGTATTCCATCTTAAATTTCATATTGAATAGAAAAGATCAATCAAGTGATTGACATTGCTCTTTCATTATTCAAACTCTTAAACAAATCAAACAAACTATTGTATCCTTGTTTTCAGGATTGTTGGAAACAAGAAAGACACTTAGGGAGGATTGTTCTCTTTGTGGTCTTAGTGAAAATCCAAGAGGATTGTTCTTGGTCCAAGAGGATTGTTCTTGGTTGTTAGATAGTCTTTGTACAAATTACCAACTATAAGGAAATCTCTTTCATGTTTAAAGGGGACTGGAGTTCTCTCGGACTGTGAGGGGAACCAGGATACATCTCTGTGTTTTTTACTTTCCGCATTTACTGCTTTCATCACTATCAGAAAAAGAAAGAAAAGAAACTCGTGCAAAAATATTCATACAATTCAGAAAAAGTTTTAAAGAACCTAATTCACCCCCCCCTCTTAGGCGCCTCTGAACTTACAATTGGTATCAGAGCAGGTTATAGGTAACTTGTTCCTACTAGATCCAGAATGGCTTCCGCAAACAACAATTATGTGTTCAGAGACGGTGGCAGTAGCAACAAGCCTCCTCTATTATGTGGTGAATATTTTGATTTCTGGAAGATCCGTATGAAGGCTCATCTAGAAGCACAAGGAGAAGAAATATGGGATGCTGTCCAAAATGGCCCTTTTGTTCTGGTAACTGTAGTAAACGACGTTGGCTGATTAAAGCCTAAAACTGCATGGGATGATGATGATAAGAAAAAGGTCTTGTATGACAAAAAGGCAATAAGCCTCCTTCAAAGCGCACTTAGTATGGATGAATTCTTCCGTGTCTCAGCATGCACAACGACAAAAGAAATTTGGGATACACTGGTTGAAACACATGAAGGAACAACTGAAGTAAACAGATTGAGACTTAATACGTTAAGTCAAGAATATGAATTGTTCCGCATGCAACCCGGAGAATCCATTCTTGATTTACAAAATAGATTTGTGCATCTAACAAATCATCTAAGGGCACTTGGCATAACATTGACTAATGATGAATTGAACCTAAAAGTGCTCAGATCCTTGACTAGAGAATGGCAACCAAAGGTAACGACAATCTCAGAAAAGAAGAGTCTCGCTACTATGACATCCGCAACCTTGTTCAGAAAACTTCAAGAATACGAGACAGAACTTGGTAGATTGGAAAAGCGTGAAAATCAAGAAAAGAAGTATAAGAACATTGCCTTGAAGATTGACTCCAAGGAAGACGAAAAGAAAGATAATCCTGATGAAGATGAAAACTTCATGCTTCTCGTTAGAAGACTTGGAAAATTCTTTGGTAAAAATGACAAAGCCTTATCGCACTCAAAGAAGAAGAAACACTTCAAGAATAAGGAAGGATCCTCATCAACACAAGAAGTTACTTGCTATGAATGTGGTAAACAAGGTCACATCAAACCGAACTATCCAAAACTTTCAAAGAAAAGTGGCTACAAACCCGAAGGAATCTCACCTTATGGCGGTAAAAAGAATCATGAAATATCTCAAAGGAACAACCAATGTCGGCCTATGGTACCCAAAAGGTAATATATGCAATTTAATTGGTTATTCTGACGCCGATTATGCAGGATGTAAAACAGATAGAAAAAGCACAAGTGACACTTGTCACATTTTGGGAAATGCATAAGTCTCTTGGGCATGCAAGAAACAATCTTGTGTGGCTCTTAGTACGGCCGAGGCGGAATACATTACAGCGGGTAGTTGCTGTGCGCAAATTTTATGGCTCAAGCAACAACTCCGTGACTACGGACTCGACCTTGGATGCATTCCACTACGATGCGACAACACAAGTGCAATCAACATTACAAAAAATCCTGTGATGCATTCTAGAACAAATCATATCGACATTCGACATCACTTTCTTCGTGATCATGTACTTCAAGGAGATGTCGAAGTCACCTTCGTGGATACGCATAATCAACTAGCAGATATCTTCACTAAACCGTTGGCAAGAGAACCGTTCTTCAAGATCCGAAGAGAGCAAGGTATCTTGGACGAAAATGACATTATCTAATTAAGGTACATGGCTATGATCTTAATCTTAACTTTATGGTAATATATCATGATCCATGTTTTTATTACTAAATTTTTGATATATGACCATGAAATCCCCAAAAATTAAGTATTTTTTCACTTTTTCACTAATGACAATCGGTTGTCATAGAGTGACAATCGGTTGTTGCTAAAAAATTTTAGATTTTGTCTTCACAATAATCGGTTGTCACTCAACGAAAACCGGTTTCTCTCTCAATATTTTCGCCCCTGTTTAAATTTTCAAAGGATGCAATCGGTTGTCATCAAACAACAATCAATTGCACAGTTCAAAATTTTGAATTTTTTATTATTTTTTTCAGTTACACTCTCTTTTACTCTTTCTCTTCCATTGCCATTACTATTATTTATTTTGTACAAGATTCTTATTCTCTTTTTGAATGTTTTAAAGTGTTTGGTTAACAACTTTTTAATGCTTAGTCTTTTCCTATGACACAATTTTTTGGATAGTCACACACTCAAGAATCTCTATGCTACAAGTCTTTATTGTTTTGACTAAACCATTGAATGTCTTACCTATCCATTGAATGCCTATCTATCTATAAAAGCCCAACAAAAACGTAAACTTCATATATCCTCTTTTGTCTCAAGAAACCCTACAAACACCAAATACCCTTTTCCCCTTCCAATTCTCTCATCCCTCACCATGTCAACATCAAAGAAAGGCAAGGGAAAAGCTTATTCCTCATCTCAAGGTGATGATATCTCAAAACTCATTCCACCAAGAATCCAAAGGGAAAGATTTGTGTCTCACTTTCAGAAGATGATGGTTCTTCTACCAAGGTTCGGTAATCTTGACAACTTCTATTCTGAATGCTTTAGTTTTCCAGCATTATTTAGATCTCAAGGGATATACAAGTTAATTGGTGTTAATGGACCCATTTACCCCACTCTGGTTAGGATTTTCTACAGCAATCTAACCATTAGTAGAGGATGCATGATCTCAAATATTAAAGGGGTTCCTATAGAACTCGTAGTGCAGAATTTTGGTGAAGCTTTGGGTATTCCACATGATGGTGCTTGCATTAAACTTCTCTCAAATGCAAATCTGCCTGGCGACAGCAAAAGAGACTTCTACTATGGAATTGCAAGAATTCCCGGGCGTGATTTTATTCAGAAAAGGCAAAGGCTTATTGGTGGAAATCCGGAGAGGAACTCTTGGTCTGCAGGAATTCTCACTATTGATGATCGTTTGATCCAATACTTTTTGGCGTATGTAGTTATGCCAAAGTTTTCAAACATTTCCAATATCAATGATTGTGAGATGCAGATTCTGTATGCGATGAAGAATGGGATTCAAATCAACTGGTCTTATGTGATTCTATATCATATGGCACTACATAATGAAAATGCTTTTGCTCTTCCTTATGGCTCCTGGCTTACCCTTGTGTTTGAGAAGTTCAATGTTCCCTTGTCTGGTGAACACATGGTGCCTATGACTAACCCCAAACATGAAATCACTCCGAAGAAAGTATGTAATACCAAAACCGGCGTCAAATTTGATCCGATTAATAGAAACATCACATACATTCATACTCCTACACAAAACCAACCTCCACAAGAACAACCACTTCAAAACCAACCTCCACAACCAATGGAAAAATCTTTCAATCAAGTTTTTGACTACCTTCAATACATGAACAACAACATGAACACTCAATTTGCTCATCTCTATGCCCATACAAATGTCCCTCCTTATGAAGTTAAACCCTATCATTACCCTTTCATTCAACCTCAAACCAATGAAGGCAATGATGGTGAAGATCAAGTTGATGAAGACTTTGTTGAAGGCATGGATGATTAGTTTTTAAGTTATTATATTTCTTAGTACTTTATGTTCTTATGTTTTATGTCGTTTTTCTAGTTTCGTTTAAGACACTTCATATATTGTGATCCCTTTCGTTTTGTGCACTTTGTTTTTGTTATATCTTTGTATGCAAACTTTATTTATGCTATGTTGTTTCTATGTGCAAAATTTTTATGATCTTATTTCCCATTCCTTTTTGCTAATGACAAAGGGGGAGAAGACTTTGTAGTTTCTTTTGTGTTTCTCTAACCCAAATTGCAGCAAGCAAGCAATCTTCAAAACCCTCATGCAATAAATCAAGGGGGAGTCTTTGACTTAGGGGGAGTTTTTAAACAACTTGATTAGAGAAAACCAAGATGCACTCCAAACTTCAAGCAATGGTTGTCATCATCAAAAAGGGGGAGACTGTGAAATCAAGCTTTCCAAATGTTTTGATGAAGACAAGCTAGCATGCAAAAATGAATGGATCAAGATAGAAGATTTATCTCAAGCAAAGATTCATTTATCAAGATCAACTTTTCAAGACTTATGGCTTAAGGTATATGAAATTTTTGATCTTATGCTCTTAGTGCTCAAAACTATTTTTAATCATGCATTTACTTTATTAAAATAATATTTTGAGTATATACTATGTATGATTAAAGAAGGATATTTTAAATTGCTTAAAATCTTTGAAAATAATGATTTTTCAATTTTTGTACACAAGAAATCGATTGTCATGCTAGGACAATCGGTTGCATTCAAAAAACAAAGTTTCTGTTTTGACATACAATCGATTGTCATCTAGCAGCAATCGATTGTCATGTGTTCTGTTTTCAATTTTTTTGAACGTTGGCTTATGAGCAACCGATTGCTCCTCAATGACAATCGATTGTCATATTTATATTTTTCAAAATTTTTAAATGTTACTTTTACAATAATCGGTTGTTGCTTTAGTGCAACCGGTTGTTGTGCTTCAGATTTTGAAAATTTTCATTTTTCCAGCAACTTTTTGTAACACCTTTTCATGGCAATCTTTGTATCTTTTCAAATACATTTTTTTAGTAAAAATGGTTTAAACATTGCTATGTTTCATTGAAGAGGTATTACTACACTATAAATTATTTTTATTTATAATTTTTAAAGAAACACAACAACAATCACTAACAACTATTACTTTCTATTCTTTTGATCATACTCTTTATACTCAAGATTTTTGTTCATCATTTTCATATGCATACTGAAAATTGTTCTTGAGCACTTAGAAGAGTATTCCATCTTAAACTTCATATTAAATAAAAAAGATCAATAAAGTGATTGACATTGCTCTTTCATTATTCAAACTCTTATACAAATCAAACAAACTATTGTATCCTTGTTTTCAGGATTGTTGGAAACAAGAAAGACACTTAGGGAGGATTGTTCTCTTTGTGGTCTTAGTGAAAATCCAAGAGGATTTTTCTTGGTCCAAGAGGATTGTTCTTGGTTGTTAGGTAGTCTTTGTACAAATTACCAACTATAAGGAAATCTCTTTCAAGTTGAAAGAGGACTGGAGTACTCTCGGAATGTGAGGGGAACCAGGATACATCTCTGTGTTTTTTACTTTCCACATTTACTGCTTTCATCACTTATCAGAAAAAGAAAGAAAAGAAACTCGTGCAAAAATATTCATACAATTCAGAAAAAGTTTTAAAGAACCTAATTCACCCCCCCTCTTAGGCGCATCTGAACTTACAATTGGTATCAAAGCAGGTTATAGGTAACCTGTTCCTACTAGATCCAGAATGGCTTCCACAACAAACAATTCTGTGTTTAGAGAAGGTGGCAGTAGAAACAAGCCTCCTCTATTCTATGGTGAATATTTTGATTTCTGGAAGATCCGTATGAAGGCTCATCTAGAAGCACAAGGAGAAGAAATATGGGATGCTGTCCAAAATGGCCCTTTTGTTCCGGTAACTGTAGTAAATGGCGTTGGCTCATCAAAGCCTAAAACTGCATGGGATGATGATGATAAGAAAAATGTATTGTATGACAAAAAGGCAATAAACCTCCTTCAAAGCGCACTTAGTATGGATGAATTCTTCCGTGTCTCAGCATGCACAACGACAAAAGAAATTTGGGATACACTGGTTGAAACACATGAAAGAACAACTGAAGTAAAGAGATCGAGACTTAATACGTTAAGTCAAGAATATGAATTGTTCCGCATGCAACCCGGAGAATCCATTCTTGATTTATAAAAGAGATTTGTGCATCTAACAAATCATCTAAGGGCACTTGGCAAAACATTGACTAATGATGAATTGAACCTAAAAGTGCTCAGATCCTTGACTAGAGAATGACAACCAAACGTAACGGCAATCTCAGAAAAGAAGAGTCTCGCTACTATGACATCCGCAACCTTGTTCAGAAAACTTCAAGAATACGTGACAGAACTTGGTAGATTGGAAAAGCGTGAAAATCAAGAAAAGAAGTCTAAGAACATTACCTTGAAGATTGACTCCAAGGAAGACGAAAAGAAAGATAATTCCGATGAAGATGAAAACTTCATGCTTCTCGATAGAAGACTTGGAAAAATCTTTGGTAAAAATGACAAAGCCTTCTCGCACTCAAAGAAGAAGAAACACTTCAAGAAGAAGGAAGGATCATAATCAACACAAGAAGTTACTTGCTATGAATGTGGTAAACAAGGTCACATCAAACCGGACTGTCCAAAACTTTCAAAGAAAAGTGGCTACAAACCCGAAGGAATCTCAACTTATGGAGGTAAAAAGAATCATGAAATATCTCAAAGGAACAATCAATGCCGGCCTATGGTACCCAAAAGGTAATATATGCAATTTAATTGGTTATTCTGACGCTGATTATGCAGGATGTAAAACAGATAGAAAAAGCACAAGTGGCACTTGTCACATTTTGGGAAATGAATTAGTCTCTTGGGCATGCAAGAAACAAGCTTGTGTGGCTCTTAGTATGACCAAGGCGGAATACATTACAGCGGGTAGTTGTTGTGCGCAAATTCTATGGCTCAAGCAACAACTCCGTGACTACGGACTCGACCTTGGATGCATTCCACTCTGATGCGATAACACAAGTGCAATCAACATTACAAAAAATCATGTGATGCATTCTAGAACAAAGCATATCGACATTCGACATCACTTTCTTCGTGATCATGTACTTCAAGGAGATGTCGAAGTCACCTTCGTGGATACGCATAATCAACTAGCATATATCTTCACTAAACCGTTGGCAAGAGAACCATTCTTCAAGATCCGAAGAGAGCAACGTATCTTGGACGAAAATGACATTATCTAATTAAGGTACATGGCTATGATCTTGATCTTAACTTTATGGTAATATATCATGATCCATGTTTTTATTACTAAATTTTTGATATATGACCATGAAATCCCCAAAAATTAAGTATTTTTTCACTTTTTCACTAATGACAATCGGTTGTCATAGAGTGACAATCGGTTGTTGCTAAAAAAATTTAGATTATGTCTTCACAACAATCGGGTTTCACTCCACGACAACCGGTTGCTCTCTCAATCTTTTCGCTCCTGTTTAAATTTTCAAAGGATGCAATCGGTTGTCATCAAACAACAATCGATTGCACAGTTCAAAATTTTGAATTTTTTTTTATTTTTTTCAGTTACACTCTCTTTTACTCTTTCTCTTCCATTGCCATTACTATTATTTATTTTGTATTAGATTCTTATTCTCTTTTTTAATGTTTTAAAGTGTTTGGTCAACAACTTTTTAATGCTTAGTCTTTTCCTATGACACAATTTTTTGGATAGTCACACACTCAAGAATCTCTATGCTACAAGTCTTTATTGTTTTGACTAAACCATTGAATGCCAAGGCCCAAGGCCTAAAATTGGAGTGAAGATCTGGATTTACAAGGCCCAAAATCCCTTCAAGCCCAGTCAGCGTGAGATCCCATGCTGACCATGCCTGTGGGTGCACCATGGTACGCTGCTTGATGGTCCTCAGATCTGGTCACTATGCCATCCAGTGGTATTAATTTGCAAGCCCATGGTATGCGTGCTGGAGAGAAGTACACGAGATCTTCCTGAAACACATGAGAAAATAACAAAATGCACACGCCTGGGATCGAACCCAGGACGTGCACATCCAAGGCACGCTTCCTGACCAACTGGGCTGTTTATCTCAATTATCAATATAATAACAAACATATAATATATTAGAAAACGAGTTAGTGGCCAGAGAACGCGTGCCAAATTCAAATGGACCAACCACGCTGTGACACGTATCGTCTCCTCCAGGGAACTGTCGCCTTAGGTTCAGAGCTTTTACCCACGGACAATCAGCCATAGCTAAAAACCTGCAATTCTCAAAAATCAACACAACGCATGATAAATGAATTCCAGTTACATGGATCAAACCGCCTTGATGCCACGAGCATCCTAGTACTCTTTTTTATGGCCAATTTTACCTGTATAACAAAGCCCTAAAAACATCTCAGAAACCCTAACAATGGCAACTATGGATTCCTGCGCGGTAAATGCAATTAAAGGGTACATGTAGCTTGCAATCAAGATGATAAACACAAATATATGATTAGCACGCGTTTAGGATGCGTAAAACATTGAAATCGAGTTTGAGTTTTAGGGCAAACCGTGATGCTTTTGGGGATGATTTTTGGATGCTTTGAGGCTTGCAAATGATGTTGTTAGCTTCCTGGGATGTCCATGAATCGATTGGAAACGTTGGACTGGCTTGAATTAGCCTGTAGAAAAAGATAGGTCTCACACTTTTCTTGCAAAATTTTGGTTTCTTTCTTGCTGTTTCACGCCTCCAATCCTTATGCTTATGGTCTGCAATTATTGTATATATGTAGTAGACTGAATTAGGTTAATAAAATTGGCATGAATCTTGAGAAATAATGGAGATTAGATTTGATTTACTCTTTGTATGATATCTTTCTAAAACAAGCTTCAATCTAATCTTTTCCGACCCTAATGAGCCTTGCACAAATTGATCATCATGCTAGCTGTATATGGACTCCAAATGTGCACAAAAATCCCAAGATTTGATTTGTTTCCATTATTTTACCATTTAATTTGATTTATTTTGATTTAAATGAATAAAAAATCAAAATAAATGATAAAAGTAATAAAATAATAGTTGAATGAGCTCAGGGGTCGTGGGTCCTATTAGAAACATGTTTCAAGCAAGAAAACATCGTCCCCTTTGGAAAAAATGCCAATTTGATCAATATTGACTTTTGACAATTTTCCAAACATTGCCAATTTTGACAATGCAAAACTCTCTCAATTTTGACCCTAGGTGGGTTTTCTTAGACTTTTATAAATCTTAGGATGTCCCCTAAGCAACCCTTTTGGTCTCATCTTAATTGAGTCTTCCATGTTCATGTATGAAGCTTTGACCCAAAAGGTGTTTTTGTTGACTTTTCAAAATGACCCATAAAGTAGAAATTCATATCTTTTTGTGGGTGCATATTTTAAATTTGTGAGCTAAAGATGAGTTATAGGGAACTGTATCCTCTTCAAAATGAGCTTTGGATGGAAAATTTATGATAAAGTATGAAGAAGTTATGCTTGGTCAAAGTTGGGTTGACTTTTACTAAGAAACCCTAATTTAGCAACTTTTGGGTTTTGATGAATTTGGAGCATTCCTTGGGGAATCATGGTCAACCCTTGATCAAATGATGGAAGTCACTTCAAAATATTGATGTTGACCAAAAGTCTTGAAGTTTGACTGTATGTGGATCACAATTGACTTTTGACCTAATACAGTCGATTCTCAAGCCTCTGAGCAGTTGACTGAGCAAACTTCTTGTGCAAGGCATGAAACTTGACATGTAGGGTCTTGAGAACATATTAAGACTATGGAGAGAATATGAGACCTTTGTGGTCCACCCATCTTGATGAAAATAGAAACCCTAATTTGGGGTATACTGCCTTAGGAGAGAGTTTGTCTGGTCAACTCTTGGGCAATCTTGAGCAAATTGGAAATCTCAATGGACATGTATTGAGTAAAATGAGACGGAAAATTTTTGGGTACAATAGGCAGTAATTACATTGGGAATTTCTGGCACGTCAAATACAATCTCTTTGGGCTTCAAGAAGGTCTTGTACTTTGTTTTACTGAGCCCAGCAGTTGTTAGTGTCATAGTCGGGACTCTTAAAATGGTATGCACAGCGGGCATTAGGATGATAATGAGAAGAGGTTGTGTTAGGATTCTTTGGATCTTCTTTCAAAGTCACTAGATTGGATCTTAACAAATGTAGCAATACTTGAGATATTGTCATATTAATTCGGGTGAACTGTCTGACTGGTCTTTCCTTTCTTGGCTGGTTGCTTCTTTATTGAGCAGGTGCAAGTTTAGGAATCATGACAGCCCCCACCATTGGACGGTGTTCAGCCCTATCTTGATTTCTCCGAGGATATACAACAACAACTTCTTTTTTCCAATGAATGGTTTTCTTACAGCAGCAGAGGATGCATCTTTTTGAATCTTCCCATTCTTTATCCTGGCTTTCACTCTTTCTCCGGTCAATATCAATTCGGTAAAACCTACCGATGAACTCCCAATTAAGTGATTGAAGAAAGGACCGACCAAGGTGCCTAAAACATATATACTAACTCTCTTTCAGATAGGGGAGGTTAGACTCTTCCTGCTAAGTCCCTTCATTTTTGCGCATAGTCTTTAAAGCCTTCACTGGAAACCATGGCCATACTCTGGAGTTGAGTACAGGTGGGAGCAAGATCAGCGTTGTATTGGTATTGTTTGTAAAAGGAAGTGGCCATATCTTCCCGATTATGAATATTGGCTCTTTCTAGTTGATAAAACCAATCCAGTTGAGTTCTGGACAGACTGTCTTGAAAGAAGTGTACCCATAAATCCTTGTCAGTGGTGTGAGGCTGTATTTTCCTCACATAGGACTGGAGATGCATTTTGGGACATTAAACTCCATCATATTTGGCGAACACCGGTGCTTTGAATTTTGGAGGAATGATAATCCCATATACTAACCCCAACTCCTCAGAGTCCAATCTAGGCACTTTTTGAATTTCCATCGCACTTAAATGTTCTTCCAGATGCTTATACTTATCGTCGGCTGGAGGATATTGTTCTTCGGAATAATCTTCTTCTTCCTCTTCCTCTTCCTCTTCTGAATCTGGTTGGACAACTGCTTCCTTGCCTTTCCCATATTGATTGTATTTCTCACCATATGGCATTGCAAAGTATAGGGTCCTTCTTGCTTGACCTTGGAATCTTCTTCCCATATTTAGAACTCTGGTTATTTTCTTTGTCTTCTTCTTTTTATCTTCAACCAGCAAGGTCTTCAACTCTTCTTGTCTTTTGGCTAGAGTTAAGAACATCTTTTGAAACTGAGAATTTTGTGCTTAGAGGTCCTTCACCGTTTGCTCGAGATCTATCTTACTGAAATAAACAGTAGAAAGATGAGGAGACTTGTTGCAAAAAATTTGCTTATGTTATGATGAATGGCAAATGCATATGCAATGATTTCAAGGATTTTAAAGATTCAAATCTGCTTTAGACAAAAAGGAAACACACGTTATATTAATAAATTAAAGCTTGAGTACATCAATGCCTCTTTAATATAAAAACTCTAAGATAAAAAGGTTGTATGCATCCTTTTTGGTGCGATGTAGGCATTTAGAGTCTGCTCCTCATGAAGTTTCTTAGTGAGCTCTAAAACATTCTTCTCACTAGCGTAGAATTGGGCCTCTAAAGTATCTCGCTCCCCCTTGAGTTGTATCCAATCTCTTTGTAAGTCTTCAAGAGAGGTGGGCATGTAAGGATGCAGGATAGTGTATGGAACATCTCCTTCCATAACAGGCTCAATGATTACCGGGAGAATTGAGGGATAAGGCATCATAAGACTCTGAGCACGAGTTCATACCCATTTGAGGTAAGGCTCAAGAGGGATGGAATTCTTATGCCCCAATGTCTTAATATCTACCTTGTTCAACATCCTCCAAGCCCGGATAAATCTCTGGCGATGACCTTGATCATTGTTCTGGTAGTCAAATACCAAATCTTGAATGAGCATCTCATATGGGCCACCCCTTTGGGTGTAACCAAATTGTCTTAAGGCTAAACAGAGGTTGTAGGTGATACCTCCTCTAATGCCAAGTAAAGGGACATTAGGGAATTCTCTACAATGATCGACAATAGTAATGAATGTCTGAATGTTTGAGCGTCATCAACCTATGTGACCACCTTGAAACTTTCTCGTTCTTCAATACAGATTGGGGAAGATGCGAAATAAACCATCTTGTCAAAAGAGGAGTACAACACATAAGGATACCTCTTTTCCTCATAGTGCGAGTGTGAAAAGAATGTAGGATGTCCCCTAGCAAAGTAGGCACCGAGTTAAGGGATATGAAGATCTTGACGGTGTTCACATCTATGAGTTGGTCATGATTTGGAAACAAAACCATCCCATAGATGGGAAGAGCCACAATTTCCTCAAAATCTTGTAGATCCAAAGAGTTCCAACAGTTTTGGGCTTTCTCAAGCAAGAACTTTGCTAGGAAACCTTTGTCACCACTTCTTGTTTCCCAATTAGTTGTGATAACAGATGATTTCAAGTGTAGAGCTTGAGCAATATCTTCTGGCTTTGAATCTCTTGCCGTACCGTTGAAAGGTAGTTGATTGAGAATGAGAATCCTCAAGAGTCGGGAGAATTCTTCCAAAGTAGGCACAAGTTGATAATCGGGAAATGTGAAGCAATGGTGTAAATGATCAAAGAACTGAAAGAGCACCTTTATCATATCCTCGTTAGTGTTAGAGGTGACCAAGTTTAGTAGGCGACCATGTCTTTTGGTAAATGGAGAGTTTTCAGGAGTCCTTGATGCTAGCTCCTTAAGTTATGGAGGGATCCTTACAAGATTTACTTGAATAGTTTTCCTACGAATAGAATCCATGTCCTACAAAATAGAACAAAGATAAATCCCAAGATCCTTGAAATGGTTAGTGAATGTGTATGATTTTATGATGTTCATGATGTTATGTACAAGTAAATATACACAAGAAAAGCAAATAAGTCCTTAGGTTTAGGCTTGCATGGAGTTTTATAGGTAAGTACCCTCTTGAAGTTTAGTTGGCTTAAAAGATGTCCTAGCAATAGTAACCGGGTTCTAAGGAGCTCAATATCACTGGTTTGTTTCCTTGGTCATTGTTCCAGCACAAGCCTCTTTAATGACGACCGAAATATCCCAAAAAACCAAACCTCAATGAGTGTAGTATTGAGTATCTACCAACTTCGGACTGCACCAAAGTCGGTCATCTCACTACGTCCTAATGGCCAAGTTGGTCAAGTAAAGGTTCTAAAAGTTCATTAGTGCTTCATGACATCACTCAGCGGCCCCATATTCTCCTTGATTAACTCAAGGGCTACCGGTACCCACAAATATGTCACACTAACGTAGCTATTGCTTAGACCATGTCGGTATACCCCGCACAGTTTCCACAATGTATTGCTACTTACCTATAAGGTAACCCAAATCTGGGTAGAGGAGTCAAACCCAAACAAAGAACCATAATGTAAAGCATGAAAGACAAACAATGAAAGCAAGTAAATGTGATCTAACCCTAAGGTAACCCCACTTTTAGAATTTTTCCCAGCAGTCGTCAATTCTATGATACGGTGGGAGAACTGACTTGGGTGTTTTGCGTTTGATCGTAAATATCGCGGTTAGCAAGAGTCACCACCGACTTTTATTTTATCCAAAAGGAAAGGTGAAAAAGCACAAGAAAGACCTTTGAGATTATTTCTTGAGTTCCGGGGGTAGATTATGAAAAGGGAAGGTATTAGCACCCTTTTCATCCATGGTTTTCCATGGGCTCTTAGTTAATTTCAAGATCACTTGCTTTTGTTTGAAATTGTGCTTTTGTATGGTTTTTTGAAAGTATTTTGTAAAAATGCCATTGTTTAGGCAAACTTTGTAATGATTCTCGTTCGCAAGAATGTATACAAAGATGTTGATCTTTTGAAAATGTTTTCAAGTTTGAAAGTGTAGGTGTTTATTTTGAAAATAGCAAGGATGTTTTTGGTTTTGAAATTGAGCAAGTAATTATGAGCATTCTACCTACTCAAAAGTCTTTCATGTTCATTTCCTCTTTCCTTTGACATTGTTATCTCACCATTGATTTGGCAAGTAACCCTATCTTTGGATGTAAACGGGACGAGCGTGGGTCATCGTATAACCGTGATTAGAAATATTGCAAGGTGTCTTAGAATTCTCTTTTTAGGGACTAAGATCATTTGAAAGGCAACATGGATAGCATCATCAAGGGACTATGATCTTGTATTTTTCTTGTTTTTGCTAAGATACCTCACATGCGTATGTGATACGGTGGCAGAACCAGACTGTTTTAGGAAAATGTTGGTTTGCGTTTTTCATTTGTGTTCGCAAAATGTCGTGGTAAGCAAGAGTCGCCACCGACTTTTATTTTATCCAACTGGAAAGGACAAAAGCACAGAAAAATTCCTTTTTTGAGATTTCTGAGTACGGGGGGTAGATTATAGAAAGGGAAGGTATTAGCACCCTTTCTATCTGTAGTTTTCTACGGGCTCTTAGGTACTTGCTCATCTTTTGAAATTTCTTGTGTGTGTTTGCTTTGAAAAGTTTTTGTTGTACTTCGATTTAACCCTTGCTTCTGTCTTCAAGAGTGTTACAAAGTCATTTTGAAAAATTTGTTTGAAAAGAATCTAAGTGTGAAAAAGGTTTGTTTATTTTGAGCATGTACCTACTAGCATCTACCTACTCAAAAAAAGAATGTTTTTATTCTTGTTTCCTTTAGACAATGCTTTCCCACTATTAGTGAGTAGGTAGCATCGTCGTTGGAGTTTTAAGGGTCAATTTGAAAAGGGACGTACAATCACTAAAGCAATGTTAGGATATCTTAGTAGTATCCCTAATGTCTTAAGATCGTATTCGAGGCAACAATTCCGAAGCAACCTTTCCGAACGGGACATTTGATCTTTTAGACAAAAGAGTGACCACTAAAATATCCTATACTCAGTGATCGTTTACCGAAGGCAATCGAAGTGGGGGTATACCCTAGGAGTGCGCATGTGCGAGTGATTCAATTTCAAATTATTATCTTTGCACGTTTAGGTTTGCTATCTGTTTTAAATTTACATACATTCTTGTCATTCAACCCTAATATCATACATCTAACAGTTAATATTTGCGGAAATTAAAGTGCGGGAAAATAAAGCTACGCTATTACAAGGCTTCGGGTATTAATTACATAGCCAAAAAACCCGCTAAAACGATAAATGAAAGGAAAAAGTCCTAATTAATCTATTACATCCCGTGAGCAGTTACATCAATATTACAAAAATAAGTAAACGCGCGACAAATAGAGAACGAGAGGAAATTAGGGTTTTGACCCCATCTAACCTAATTAAAAGAAAAGATTTTGTTTTGGTTGTTTTTGATTATTTTAAGAAAAAAAAGGTTTTAAAATTAAATATGCAAAAACCTAATTACTAATTAAATTAAATTAAGAAGATATTAAATTTGACCTATTTTTGTCTTTGGTTATTTTTAAGAAAAAGAAAATAGAAATTAAATTAAACTAAAACCCTAATTTTCTAATTGTTTTTAATTTATTTACAAAAAGAATTAAAATTACCCTAAAATTAAATAAGCTAATTAAATTAATTTTTGATTAAAAAGAAAACTAAATCTAATTTGATGAAAAATTATTTTTATGATTTTTTTATAAAAAGAATTAATTTTGTGTTAGTAAAAATAATTAAATAAATTAAATAAAGGAAATATAAAAGAAAAAGAAAAGAAAATGGGGCTGTTTGCAAACAATTTGGAGGGGTGTGAACATCAATTCTGGGCCCAAACCAACTGATCCACGTTGACTTCCACGCTTCAGTGCTTGCACGTTGACCAAGGTTTTCGGTGGACCATCACATGATAGCCTTCAGATCTGGCCTGTGAACATCTGGTTGGTTGGATGATGATGGTCCATGGTGGTCCTCACACCTATGTGCGTGCCTGATTAAGTAATGAAAAATAGCATGAAATACATGGAGGACCTGGGATTCGAACCCAGGTCTTATAGCTTTTTCCAACTGCCTTGTTACCAACTGAGCTGCGAGCTTTTGTTGTGTACAAAATAATAATAATTGATAATATATATTAATGCAAGTTAGTGGGAGACCAACAAAAACATGTGCACCAGAATTCAAATGGTCGAATGGGAGAGTGCCACGCATGTCATCTCCTTCCTCTCTCCGTTGGTAAAAGTCAGAGACTTTTACCTACGGACACAAGTCCGTCACTAGAAACCCTGCATATCTCAAAATCACACACAAGCATAAAAAATGAAATCGAATACCATGAATCGAATCGCCTTGGCCTACTGAGCATCATGGTTCCCTTCTTGTGGACCAATTTTGCCTGTATAACAAGACCCTGAAACGAGACCAAGAACCCTAGCAATGGTGAGTTTCAATATAGCTTTCAAAAATGCAATTAAATGGTGCTGTTAGCTTGAAAACATGTTAGGGATTACAAATATGCTATTAAAACATGATAAAGATGCAAGAATAATGGAATACGATTTCAAGAAAAACGCCAAACCGTGAGGGTCGTGGAGATGAATTCTGGACACGAAGGCGCTTGGTTTTGATTGGTATAGCTTCCCTGTATGCCCAGGAAACGAAAGGGATGGCTTGGGAGTCTTAAAACTGCCTAGAAGTATCAAAACAGATTACCACTTTTCTTTGTTTTTTCAAGCTTTGTTCTTTCTTTCCACGCCTCAAAACCTTCTCTTTTTGTCTGCTTTTGTTCACTATATATCCCTGATCAAATTAGGTTTACAAAAGTCCATTCAATCTTTGTCAATTATGGCTTTTGATCTTGATTTGATTCACTTGAAAATCTATCCAAAATAGGCCAAAATCAATCTTTTTATGCACACCTATGCTTTGCATGATTTGATTCACTTGCTAGCTGTATATGGGACCTGAAATGTGCACAAAATCTTAAGGTTTGAATGGTTTGGATATTTTCATGATTTATTTTGATTTAAATTGATTTAAATGAAATAAAAAATCAAAATAAATAGAAAAAATAAGATAAATACAAGTGGAAAGATCTAGGGCTCGTGAACCATGCTACCAACTCAAAACAAGTGCAAAAAGTTAGGCCCATTTAACAAAAATTGCAATTTGAGGCACTTTTGACTTTTGACAATTTTGCAAAAAAGGTCAACTTCACCAATGCATAACTTCCGCAATTTTGACTCTTTAAAGGTGTTCTTGGACTTTTTAGAAATCTTGAGATGTCCTCTAAGCAACTCTTGTGGTATCATCTCAATTGTGTCTTCTATGTTCATGTATGAAGCTTTGACAAAAAAGGTGTTTTTGTTGACTTTCCAAAATGACCTATAATGTCCAAATTCATAACTTCTTGTGAATGCATATTTTGAACTTGGGAGCTGAAGATGGATTGTAGGGAATTGCATCCGCTTCAAAATGAGCTTCGGATGGGTCATTTATAATAATGTATGAGAAAGTTATGCTTGGTCAAAGTTGGGTTGACTTTTCCTACAAAACCCTAATTTAGCAACTTTTGGGTTTTGATGAATTGTGAGCAACCTTTGATGAATCATGATCAACCCTTGATAAAATGATTAATAATACTTAAAATGAGGATGTTGGCCAAAAATCTTGAAGTTTGACTGTATGTGGGCCACAGTTGACTTTTGCCCTAGCATAGTCGATTTTCAGGCCTTTGAGCAATTGACTGAGCAAACTTCCTCTGCAAGGCTTGAAACTTGACATGGATGATCTTGAGAACATATTAGGACAATGCGGAGCATTTGGGATCCCTTGGACTCAAGTATCTTAATGCAACATGAAACCCTAATTTGAGGTAGACTGCCTTAGAAGAGAGTTTGTCTGGCCAACCCTTGGACTTCCTTGAGCAATTTGAGAATCACACTTGAAATGTATTGAGAAATATGGGAGGGAAAATTTTGGGGTACAACAGCTTCCCCTGTTCAATCTTCTTAAACCTGAGGATGTAGATTGGCTTGTCTTCCTTTCGTGATCCGAAGGTGGAAGATGATTGAACACTAGAGTGCCCAGAAATTTGCACTCGCATGAAGTGGTATTTGTCTTGTAATGTCGGGAGTGGGCTTAAAGATTCCATCCGAAGGAGTGTCGATCGCATAAGAGATTCCTTAGAGAGAGCCCGTATACCTGTTGTTGACGAAGACTACACTAGGGAATGCTGGTCTCTGTCTTGAGAGAAATAGAATTTTAGGAGTTTCAGTCATCCGTTATTCTACTGGGGAATCGTCTCTTGGTCGAAGAGGTGAAAATGAACTACTATCTGGTCGTGATCCAGGCTTCATAGTTACTTAACGGGGAGATGAGATTAAACTTGCTATCTGGTCGTAATCCAGGCTTTGCAATTTCTTAATTCTTATTTGGTCGTACTCCAGGCTTCAGAAGGAATTAAGTTGTTATCCGGTCGCATCTGGGCTTCAACTTGAATTTAGGGCACACTAATATCCGGTCGACTCCGGGCTTCTTAGTAATTGTCCAAGAAAACGGCTATTTGGTCGAAATCCATGCTTTGCAGTGTCTTGTACTGTTATCTGGTTATAATCCCAAGCTTCAGTGTCTTTTACCGCTATCTGGTCGTAATCTAGGCTTCACGATGTCTTATACCATTATCTGGTCGAATCCAGGCTTCATGGTGTCCTGTACTGCTATCTGGTCGATTCCAGGCTTCACAATACCTTACTTCTTATCTGGTCGTATTCTAGGCTTCATAAGAAATCAAGTGGTTATCCAGTCGCATCCGGGCTTCCATTTGACTTTAAGGCCTATTAATATCCAGTCGATTTCTGAGCTTCATAGTAATTGGTCGGGTAAACCGCTATTTGGTCGAAATCCAAGCTTCGCAGTGTCCCTTACTGTTATCTGGTCGTAATCCCACGCTTCAGTGTCTTTACCGCTATCTGGTCGTAATCCAGGCTTTATGATGTAATATACCAATATCTGGTCTGTGATCGGTGGATCTGGAACTGACTGTTTAACGCTGGTTCGCGAAATGTCGCGGAAGCAAGAGTCGCCACCGTCTTTTATTTTCTCCAAATGGAAAGGACAAAAGCACAGAAAAATTCCTTATAGAGATTGCTCTCGGTTCGGGAGGTAGGTTATAGAAAGGGAAGGTGTTAGCACCCTTTCTATCCATGGTTATCCATGGGCTCTTAGATACTTGCTCATTTGTGTTTTCAAAATTGTTTGTTTGCTTTTCAACTGTGAGTGGGTTTTAAAAAAGTTTCTTTGAAAATTCCAGTTCGACTCTTGTATCAGTCCTCAAGAGTGTTTGAAAAATTGCTTTCGAAAGCTTTTTGAAAAGGTGTCGGTGTGAAAAGTATTTTGATTTTGTTTTGGAGTTAGAGCAAGTATCTAGAGTTGTCTACCTACCCTAAGGAATTCGTCTGTGTAAATGTCCTTTAAAGTAGTGCCATCCCACCATTGAGAGGTAGGTAGACCACCGTTGGAGGTGTTCGGGTCAATTCGAGGTTCGGGACATGGTGATCACCAGATCAATGGGAAGACACCTTAGAAGCTACCCTCATGCCAGGTTCCCGGATCATGAGGACTTACTAAAACATCCTCTACTCGACGATCACCTTTCGAGGCAAGGCAACAGTGAGGCGTACCCTAGGGGTGGTGTGTGCGATTCGTGTGTCGTTTTCATTGATATTTGTCTTGTCATGTTCATTGTGATCTACGCTTGATTTTATTATGGCCATTCATTCTTGCATGCTTATTTAACAGTTTAAGGAATGCGGAAAAGTAAATTCTAAAGCTATTACAAATGGCGCGGGTCCACATCGCCAAAATTAAACCGGACCCGATTTGACGGAAAGTAAAGAAGCAAATAAAGTAAAGTGCGAGAAGTAATTGTTACAACGCTTTGGGAGAGGTACATAATTATTCAAACGACATAAAATAAATGTGCGAAATAAAAGAATTATCGAGGGCGTTGGACCCTTTTGCAACAATATTAAATTACATGAATTAATTAATAGTAAAAGAAAATATTTTTGGTATTTTTTATGTTTTTTAAGATTTAATAGGAAAAGAATTAATTAAGACTAAAATAAAATTCAAACCCTAATTCTATTTATTTTAAATTTTATTAAGAAAAATGTTGAAGTTTTTAACCTAATTTAAACCTAAGTTATTTTACATGCAAATTTAGCTATTATAAAAAATAAATAAATAAATAATATTATGGTAGAAAAAAAGGAAAAATTAAGAGGAAATAAAAATTATCAATTAAACCTAATTCTATGTTTTTTATGTTTTTACTGTGAAAAGAATTAATATTGCAACCTAATTAAAACTAAATATTTACATGTGAATTTATTTATAAATTATATTAAAATAAATAAATATTATATTTTGCTCTTTTTCTGATTTTTTATGAAGTTTTTGTATTTTATATAAAAAAATAATTAGCTAAATCAAAACCATAAAATAAATAAAGCAATAATTGAAAAATAAAAATAAAAAAAAGGAGAAAGAAAATTGCAAACCAGGGGGGGTGGAAGTCCCAATATGGAGGTATAGTTTTGAATAATCTGGCCCAAAATATCCTGAGTCCGTTTGACTTTTTGAATCGTATGCTGAAGCGTGGACTAGGGTACAGCGTGCTCCTTAGATCTGTGCCTTTGGTTTGGTCATCAGGGGCACGTGGACGTCTTGATTATGATGGTGTATCATGCGCTTCAGTGTAAATGCTGCATAGGAATTCACATAGAAAAACAATATTGAAATATGCAAGACCTGGGACTTGAACCCAGGTCATGGGGGTTACCAACATCACACCTTGCCAGCTGAGCCACTACACGCATTCGTTAATTAAATATACAACAAATATAATAAAAGAACAACAAATAGTTAGTGGTTTAACGCGCCAATTTTCAAACCGGCCTATCGCTGATGGCCACGAGTTCATCTTCTTCACCTCTCCTGAAACATAAACAACCAGCCACGGTTTTTTAGCGTTGTTTTAGGTTAGCTTCAAGAAAATAGCGACTAGCGCTATGATGTCCATAAATTAATCGCGAGTAGTGTTTCCTCTTCGTCCAAGCTTGCTGAGTCTAATGGTGGTGGCCTTGAACCCTAATTTTTCCTTGGGTGAAAAACCCTAATTCAAAACTCTGAAAACCCTAAAGATCGATCATGGTGAAATCTTATATACAGCATGAAAATCCAATTAAACATAATGGTTAGCTTTAAAACATCACAAGGAACAAGAATCCATAAGTAAAAAATGCAAAATATGCGTGTATTATGATGCACGATTCTGGGAATTTCTTGACACAGTTTGTACTCGTTTTACCAGTTTCTTGAGTCTGGAAGGATGTTAATGATTGGAACGTGATCAGTGATATCCAAGGAAGCTATTGAGACAAGAATGGAGGCATGAATCGACCTAAAAAGTGGTTTACAGTTTTGAGTTTTTAGTGAAAATTCCAAGTTTACAATGAGCTTTTCTGCGCAGCTTTTTTGTCTCCTAGGGTTAGGTTTGTGATCATGCTTATGTAGTGAAGGCATTAGGTTAACAAAACTAGCACAAATCCATGGCATTCATTGTTTTTGAAAATTTGATTTTTCAAGATCTTTCCAAATCTTTTTCACATGGTTTTGTATCAATTTGCATCCAATCACCCCAAATCTTTCCTAGTTTGCATTTACACGAAATATTGACCTTAAAACATGTATAAAAAGATTGGTTTGGTTAATTTAAACATTTTTCATATATTTAATTGATTTAATTGAATTAATATAAATAAAAATCCAAATAAATAAATAAAAAATGAGAAAATTCTTCCCTTTGGGCCAAGTGGTCGTGCACATGCTTGGAATGATGAATCATGGAAGAAAAATGGGCCCATTAGCAATTTTAAGTCATTTGCATCAATGTTGACTTTTCAAAATATCCAAAAATTTCCCAACTTCCACAAGGCATAACTTGCTCAATGTTTAAGATTTTCTCATGTTCTTGGACATTTTGGAAATTTCTTTGAGTCCTCTAACCAATGCCTTTGGTCCCATGTCATTTTGATTTACCAATCTCAAGTTATGGCCTTTGACTTAAAGTCCCTTTTTGTTGACTTTTGAAAATGACCTATAATGTTGAAATTGATAACTTTTTGTGAGATCATTTCTTGGACTTGAAGTATGAAGATGAGTTGTAGGAAATGTCTTTCTCTTCAAAATGAGCTTTGGATGGAATTTTTCTGATAATCCATGTGAAAGTTATGCCCTGGTCAATTTCAGTTGACTTTTTCAGCTGTCCAAATAAGGAAACTTTTGCATCTTTGATTATTTCTGAGCCAAATTTTGAGAATCATGATCAAGCATTGATCAAATGATGTTTGTGGCTTCAAAATGATATGTTGATCAAAAATTTGAACTTTTGACTGTCAAATGACCATTTTGCCCCTACAGTTGACTGTAGTGCAATCTAGGGTTTTGACTGTGCAATTTTGAGCTGAATGCCTTGAAACTTGATATGAGGATACTTGACCATATTTGTAAGCATGTGAGACTTGGTTGGACCTTTGAAAACTTCCTTTCCTTGATCAGAACACAAACCCTAGTTTTGACTGTATAGGGACCCTTTGCACTGTGCAACCCTGGGGGAATTTTGTGACTTGGCTTGGCAATTTCTTGGAGAATATGGGAGGGCAAATTTTGGGGTACAACAGTTGCCCCTGTTCAATCTTCTTAGGCCTGAGGATGCAGATTGAATGTCGTGCCTTTCGTAATCCGAGGGTAGAAGATGATTGAACACTAGAGTGCCCAGAAATTTGCGCTCACCTGTTAGCAGTGTGATGGGGGGAATGGACTTATAGATGCCATTTGGAGTTTGCTGGATAGGATGATGGGCTTATAGATGCCATCTGGATGTTGATCGCGTAAGAGATTCCTTAGCGAGAACCTGCATACCTGCAAAAGAAACATGAGTACCTGACACGTTGCAGGAGTTGGTTTTCAGATGCTTTGTGTAAATATGTCCTGACTGGTTACAGGAGCTGGGTCTGGAGCTTAGAAAGGTTTTTGTTGATAATGATGTGATGCATGAATCCGGGGCGGTTACTACCTCAACGGGACGATGAGAGAACCTTGGGCGATTACTACCTCAGCGGGACGATGAGAGAACCTTGGGCGATTACTACCTCAGCGGGACGATGAGAGAACCTTGGGCGATTACTACCTCAACGGGATGATGAGAGAACCTTGGGCGATTACTACCTCAGCGGGACGATGAGAGAACCTTGGGGCGATTACTACCTCAACGGGACGATGAGAGAACCTTGGGCGATTACTACCTCAACGGGATGATGAGAGAACCTTGGGCGATTACTACCTCAGCGGGACGATGAGAGAACCTTGGGGCGATTACTACCTCAACGGGACGATGAGAGAACCTTTGGGCGATTACTACCTCAGCGGGACGATGAGAGAACCTTGGGCGATTACTACCTCAGCGGGACGATGAGAGAACCTTGGGCGATTACTACCTCAGCGGGATGATGAGAGAACCTTGGGCGATTACTACCTCAGCGGGACGATGAGAGAACCTTGGGCGATTACTACCTCAGCGGGACGATGAGAGAACCTTGGGCGATTACTACCTCAGCGGGACGATGAGAGAACCTTGGGCGATTACTACCTCAGCGGGACGATGAGAGAACCTTTGGGCGATTACTACCTCAACGGGACGATGAGAGAACCTTGGGCGATTACTATCTCAGCGGAATGATGAGAGAATCTTTAGGCGACTACAACCTCAGCAGAATGATGAGAGAATCTTTGGCGACTTCAACCTCAGCAGAATGATGAAAGAATCTTTGGCGACTTCAACCTCAGCAGAATGATGAAGGAATCTTAGGCGACTTCAACCTCAGCAGAATGATGAAGGAATCTTAGGCGACTACAACCTCAGCAGAATGATGAGAGAATCTTTAGGCGACTACAACCTCAGCAGAATGATGAGAGAATCTTTAGGCGACTACAACCTCAGCAGAATGATGAGAGAATCTTTGGCGACTTCAACCTCAGAAGAATGATGAGAGAATCTTTGGCGACTTCAACCTCAGCAGAATGATGAGAGAATCTTTGGCGACTACAACCTCAGCAGAATGATGAAGGAATCTTAAGCGACTACAACCTCAGCAGAATGATGAAGGAATCTTGGACGTCTTCTACTTCAAAAGGTAAAGACTTTTATCTGTTGATCGTTCTTTCCTGAAAAAGTAACGAGTTAGTTGTATACAATGTCATAATGTATGACATGCATGATGTCATGATGTTCTCAAAAATAAATGAGATTGGGGTGACATGATGCGTATATGCATGCTATAATGATGTATGTGATCTTTTATGAATGTTTTCGTCTAGGAAAGTAAATCCTTGACGGGTGCCGGGAAGTCATATCCTGGGCTGATATAGATTTCGCTTCCGCTGGGGATGATAATTGCAAGAGTGCCGGTAGGAGAAGATAACTCCGTTGAGGAATAAACTTGGCAAATGGAAGATTCTGCGGGGAGAAAAATACTCTAGCGACCATGCTGGGAAGCAATACTCTATGGGGAGAGGAATGCTTTTGCTGAATTGTCGATGGTAACTTGCTGAGGATATCTTTGTTGTTGGAAGTGTTGATGGACTTCGCTGGGGTAAGAAGACTTCGTCGAGGACGCTCTTTCCGTGGCTTTTGGCTGAGGATAACCCAGTTATATCCTGTTAAGGAAATAACTCTTTAAATAAAGCCGGACGACGCGTTCGTGCTCTGCGAGGGATAAGCTTCCAGAATCTACTGGGGATAAGCTTACTGCTGGGGAGATGATTCCAACTTTCCTGGGGAGTTTTTGAATGCTGGAGAAGCGATTCCTTTGAATGTTGATATGCTGCCGGGGAACAATCTTTGGACCAAGACTGCCGGGGATGCTTGTTAAGAATATATGTATTGCTGCTGGGGAATGTTGATATCTGCTGGAGGATACCCAACTTCCTTAAGTTTGATAACTTTGCTTGGAGAGCGTATTGACTTGCTGACGTACTCTCTGGGGAATTAAGATACCTGGTTGTGTTCTTCAGCTGAACCTACCTTGATACCTTGGGGGACATAACGATTAGATCGCTTGGACAACTCTTTATTGCCCCTGTTTCCAATGTTACCTGTGGAGGTGCTGATAGCTTGTTGATGGACAGACCTTCTTCTGGTGGGCAGGTGACAAGAGGACAGGACATAGTCGTACGCTTTAATCCCTAACTTTTGCCTGGACCGCCCTTTCGGGTTTTCGGTCCACCGGGATACCCATTTTTGCCCAAGCCGCCTTTTCAGGTTTTCGACTTGCCGGGTGTACAGATTTTTTCATTTTCATCCCTTCATTTTGCCCGAACCCTTTTGGTTCGCTGGGAAGCCCTTACTTTTGCCTAGGTATGTCAACCTAGCGGGTCTTTGATTATGCGCAGTATTTTTTCGACTATGTCCACGCTCTCAGAATGTAGGGAGATGCCCCTGTTAGAAGTGTTTTGTCATGCCACCAGAAAGTGTTTGGTCATGCAAGATTCGTTGTTGGAGTTGCCCCAAGTGACTCATGCGGAGATTTGCCCCAGGCTATTTGGCCTTTGAGAGATTCTCCGAATCTTGACTGAACTGCCCCAGATGACGGACCATGATCAGGTCTGCCCCTTGATTGGAGTGCTTTTATTCACCAGGTATTCATCGTGCGAATTTCCCTGCTGTTCAAACAAAAAGTCATATGCAAACAAAGTTATGTTAAAAATGCAAAGCCTATGTCTGTCTTGAAGATTTTGAAAATGCATTCTTTTTCATAAAGCAAGTGAATGTTTGTAAAACGTGATGTCAACTCCGTATTTTACCGTGAGCCTTAAGGAGTCAGGATACCTTTCGTCACATTATGCTTTCGAACTAACCCATGCTTCAGCTAGGACTTTTAAGGGTTATAACGTGGCCTGGTTCACGGTTTAAGAAACAAAGGATAAAGGCTCAAATTATTTGTACCCGCCCGCTCTTCGTGATGTTCTCCAAACCTAAACTCAGTTGATCATACGTTAGACCTTGTTTGAGTCTTTGCTCTGATGTTCCAATGATGGTTCAGAAATGGATGATTTATTTTGAATAGGCAGTCATTTCCTTTTTGTTATTGAGAGTTTGTATGACCTCTTTCTTCTTGATTTCGTTATCCCTATTTTTTGCCTGAACTGTTTCCTTTTTTGGAATTACAGTCAGCGGGATGCCCCAGTTTCATAAGTCCCTTTTTATAGGTTTCGACTTCTTGGGCTTTTCGTCTACGATTTTTTTTTGATAATGACTGCCTGTCCTTTTGATTGTTCTGAACCATCACTGTCTTTCTTTTTTTCGTGAGGATCTCTTTGGTGCCATTTGTCATGCACTTGGATCAACTGAGAGACTACCCTGCCCCAGGTTATGATTAAGGGTTTTAAATTTCGAAAAGAAAAACTCCTACTTCTTTGGCTCAGAGGGGTTGACGAGGGATTATCATCCTTATAACTCCAGTGTTTAGGGATTGAAACAATGCCTGTACCTCATCAGCGGGGTCTGTTCAAAAGCATACTGTAGATCGTGGTATCGTTTTCGTCATCCTCCCTCAAGAGGCTTTAGAGTTTTAGATCCAGAGTTGACATCAGAAAAAATATGAAAACAGTTTGCATATAGTGAATGCGAATATATTACTTCAAAACAGGCATGCGATGCATTAATGAAATAACAAAGTTTGACATGAATAAAATGTTTGAACAATCAAAGAAAAATACAACTTGAACATTTGAATGAACAAAAGACATTCTCGATGATTTGGTGTAGGATCAGTGTTCAAACTCGACCTCCTTGGCGTCAATCAAATCCTGGATCTTGTTCTTCAAGGTCCAACAGTCGTCGGTGTCATGTCCAGGACTGTCAGAATGGTAGGCACATCTCACACCCGGGTTGTACTTGGGAGAGGAAGTGTCAGGATTTTGTGGAGGATCCTTTAGTGTGATCAGTTTTGCCTTCAGCAATTGTTGTAATGCCTGAGACAAAGACATGTTGATGTCAATATACTTCCTATCTTGATACTTTATCCTACGCCTATTTCTCTTTCTTGGTTGAACGGGCGTGGGATCAGAGATCTGGATTGCCCCTACATCATGATGACCCTTTTTACCATGTATAGCATTGGACTCCTTCTTCCCACTGTGGGGATTTTTCTGAGCATCAGCAGGTGCGGTTTCTTGAATCTTCCCCGACTTGATACCAGCTTCAATTCTCTCCCCAATCAAGATAAGATCTATGAACCCAGCAGAAGAATTCCCAATCAGATGGTTGTAGAATGGACCAGACAAAGTCCCCAAGAACATGTCAACGAGCTCCCTGTCAGTTAGAGGTGGTTGTACGCTTCCAGCAAGATCCCTCCATTTCTGCGCATATTCTTTAAAACCTTCACTTGATCCTAACGACATACCCTGGAGTTGGGTACGCGTAGGAGCAAGGTCGGCGTTATATTGATACTGCTTATAAAAAGCAGTAGCCAACTCCTCCCAGTTACGAACCTTGGTCCCATCTAGCTGATAGAACCATTCGAGATGAGTCCCTGAAAGACTCTCCTGAAAGAAGTGGATCCACAAATTCTTGTCCACCGTATATGGTTGAATCTTCCGAACATAGGACCTGAGATGTAACTTGGGACAAGACGCCCCGTCATACTTGGTAAAGGATGGTGCTTTGAACTTCCGAGGAATAATCACACCAGTTGACAAACCAAGATCTCCAAAATCCAGCCCAGGTACCTGTTGGATTTCCATAGCATTCAGCCTATCCTCCAACTGTTTGTACTTGTCTTCGGCAGGAGGGTATTGTTCGTCGTTGAAATCTGTCTCGTTGTCGGAGACCACTGGACTGGGAACCCTTTCCTCATGGTGACTGCTTGCCCTCACAGATGGGGTTGTCCTCTCAGTTTCAATCTGCGGTGCATTCCCAGATCTGCGTCTAGGGCTGAACAAAACAGTCCTCTTCTTCTTCTTGTCCTTCTTCAAGAGCAGAGCCTTCAGATCTTGTTGCCCCTGGGTCAAATTCATGATCAGCCCTTGGAACTGGGCGTTCTGAGCCTGGAGGGCCTTGATAGACTGCTCAGCTGATGATTCGGGATTCATGACGATCGGCTGAAATAAACAGCGAGGAAGGGTAAGCAACCTGCCAAAGGGATACCTGCAATGCAATGAGATGTATGATATGCATGCAATGATTTCAAGGATCTCGCGGGGTAAACAGAGAAACTTGTTAGAGTTGAAAACCGGTAACTTGATTGAAGAAACTTCCTGTTGCTGAGAATCCTTCTTCAAGGGTCAAAGGCTCACCATATCCAGTGGGTCATAGCCCCTGACAACCTTGGCCAGGGGAAAATAAATCCCCTTTGCCCCTTGCTAGATGTTTGATTCAGCATGACCTGCATCACAAGCCCTTGAGATCCTTGAAATGGGTTAGGATGTATGCAATGGTATGATGTCATGCTATGCATGGGGTGATGTAGGTAAACCCTGTTATGAGTCCCAATTAAGGACTATAAACAGACCCTGCAAGAAATTCAGTATACTTTGTTATGAGTCCCAATTAAGGGCTATAAACAAAACCTGCAAGAGATCTAGTAAACCCTGTTATGAGTCCCAATTAAGGACTATAAACAAAACCTGCAAGAAATTTGGTAAACCCTGTCATGAGTCCTAGTTAAGGACTATAAACAAAACCTGCAAGAAACTTGGTAAACCTTGTCGTGAGTCCTAGTTAAGGACTATAAACAAAACCTGCAGGAAATTCAGTAAACCCTGTTATGAGTCCTAGTTAAGGACTATAAACAAAACCTGCAAGAAGTTCAGATGTCAGATAACAAGCATGCAAGTAATCCAAGTTTGAAGGCACACAAGTCACACAAGAGAGGCCCTTAAAGTTTAGGCCAGCATGGGGTCTGGGTATTACCCTCTTGAAGTTGGCGGGTTCAACCTGTCCTATTAGAAGTAACCGGGTTCTAAGGGTCCCAATATCACGGGATTGCTTTCATTGTTCATCGTTTCGATTTAGCCACTGAACTGGCGACCGAAATATTCCAGGAAAGCAACCCTCAATTGAGTGTAGTATCGAGTATCAACCAACCTCGGACTGCACCAAAGTCAGTTATCTCACTACCCTAAAGAGGCCAAGATAGTTCAATTAAGGTTCCTAAGGTCTGTTGATGCTTCACGACACCACGCGGAGGCCCCGTACTCTCCTTGACTGAACTCAAGGGTTACCGGTACACACCAAAGTGCCACATCAACGTAGCAGACTGTTTCAACCATGTCGGTATACCCCGCACAGTTCCCTCACAGCCTTGTTGCTACTTTCTAAGAAAGGTATCCCCCAGATCCGGGTTAGGATCTATAGAACTCCCAAGCAACCCACAATTTAAAGCACACAAGGAAAACAATTGAAAACACAGTTATGAACTAGCCCTAAGGTACACCTCACTTTAAGTTTAAGGATCCCCAGCAGAGTCGTCAGTTCTGTGATCGGTGGATCTGGAACTGACTGTTTAACGCTGGTTTGCGAAATGTCGCGGAAGCAAGAGTCGCCACCGTCTTTTATTTTCTCCAAATGGAAAGGACAAAAGCACAGAAAAATTCCTTATAGAGATTGCTCTCGGTTCGGGAGGTAGGTTATAGAAAGGGAAGGTGTTAGCACCCTTTCTATCCATGGTTATCCATGGGCTCTTAGATACTTGCTCATTTGTGTTTTCAAAATTGTTTGTTTGCTTTTCAACTGTGAGTGGGTTTTAAAAAAGTTTCTTTGAAAATTCCAGTTCGACTCTTGTATCAGTCCTCAAGAGTGTTTGAAAAATTGCTTTCGAAAGCTTTTTGAAAAGGTGTCGGTGTGAAAAGTATTTTGATTTTGTTTTGGAGTTAGAGCAAGTATCTAGAGTTGTCTACCTACCCTAAGGAATTCGTCTGTGTAAATGTCCTTTAAAGTAGTGCCATCCCACCATTGAGAGGTAGGTAGCACCACCGTTGGAGGTGTTCGGGTCAATTCGAGGTTCGGGACATGGTGATCACCAGAGCAATGGGAAGACACCTTAGAAGCTACCCTCATGCCAGGTTCCCGGATCATGAGGACTTACTAAAACATCCTCTACTCGACGATCACCTTTCGAGGCAAGGCAACAGTGAGGCGTACCCTAGGGGTGGTGTGTGCGATTCGTGTGTCGTTTTCATTGATATTTGTCTTGTCATGTTCATTGTGATCTACGCTTGATTTTATTATGGCCATTCATTCTTGCATGCTTATTTAACAGTTTAAGGAATGCGGAAAAGTAAATTCTAAAGCTATTACAAATGGCGCGGGTCCACATCGCCAAAATTAAACCGGACCCGATTTGACGGAAAGTAAAGAAGCAAATAAAGTAAAGTGCGAGAAGTAATTGTTACAACGCTTTGGGAGAGGTACATAATTATTCAAACGACATAAAATAAATGTGCGAAATAAAAGAATTATCGAGGGCGTTGGACCCTTTTGCAACAATATTAAATTACATGAATTAATTAATAGTAAAAGAAAATATTTTTGGTATTTTTTATGTTTTTTAAGATTTAATAGGAAAAGAATTAATTAAGACTAAAATAAAATTCAAACCCTAATTCTATTTATTTTAAATTTATTAAGAAAAATGTTGAAGTTTTTAACCTAATTTAAACCTAAGTTATTTTACATGCAAATTTAGCTATTATAAAAAATAAATAAATAAATAATATTATGGTAGAAAAAAAGGAAAAATTAAGAGGAAATAAAAATTATCAATTAAACCTAATTCTATGTTTTTTATGTTTTTACTGTGAAAAGAATTAATATTGCAACCTAATTAAAACTAAATATTTACATGTGAATTTATTTATAAATTATATTAAAATAAATAAATATTATATTTTGCTCTTTTTCTGATTTTTTATGAAGTTTTTGTATTTTATATAAAAAAATAATTAGCTAAATCAAAACCATAAAATAAATAAAGCAATAATTGAAAAAAAAAAAAGGAGAAAGAAAATTGCAAACCAGGGGGGTGGAAGTCCCAATATGGAGGTATAGTTTTGAATAATCTGGCCCAAAATATCCTGAGTCCGTTTGACTTTTTGAATCGTATGCTGAAGCGTGGACTAGGGTACAGCGTGCTCCTTAGATCTGTGCCTTTGGTTTGGTCATCAGGGGCACGTGGACGTCTTGATTATGATGGTGTATCATGCGCTTCAGTGTAAATGCTGCATAGGAATTCACATAGAAAAACAATATTGAAATATGCAAGACCTGGGACTTGAACCCAGGTCATGGGGGTTACCAACATCACACCTTGCCAGCTGAGCCACTACACGCATTCGTTAATTAAATATACAACAAATATAATAAAAGAACAACAAATAGTTAGTGGTTTAACGCGCCAATTTTCAAACCGGCCTATCGCTGATGGCCACGAGTTCATCTTCTTCACCTCTCCTGAAACATAAACAATCAGCCACGGTTTTTTAGCGTTGTTTTAGGTTAGCTTCAAGAAAATAGCGACTAGCGCTATGATGTCCATAAATTAATCGCGAGTAGTGTTTCCTCTTCGTCCAAGCTTGCTGAGTCTAATGGTGGTGGCCTTGAACCCTAATTTTTCCTTGGGTGAAAAACCCTAATTCAAAACTCTGAAAACCCTAAAGATCGATCATGGTGAAATCTTATATACAGCATGAAAATCCAATTAAACATAATGGTTAGCTTTAAAACATCACAAGGAACAAGAATCCATAAGTAAAAAATGCAAAATATGCGTGTATTATGATGCACGATTCTGGGAATTTCTTGACACAGTTTGTACTCGTTTTACCAGTTTCTTGAGTCTGGAAGGATGTTAATGATTGGAACGTGATCAGTGATATCCAAGGAAGCTATTGAGACAAGAATGGAGGCATGAATCGACCTAAAAAGTGGTTTACAGTTTTGAGTTTTTAGTGAAAATTCCAAGTTTACAATGAGCTTTTCTGCGCAGCTTTTTTGTCTCCTAGGGTTAGGTTTGTGATCATGCTTATGTAGTGAAGGCATTAGGTTAACAAAACTAGCACAAATCCATGGCATTCATTGTTTTTGAAATTTTGATTTTTCAAGATCTTTCCAAATCTTTTTCACATGATTTTGTATCAATTTGCATCCAATCACCCCAAATCTTTCCTAGTTTGCATTTACACGAAATATTGACCTTAAAACATGTATAAAAAGATTGGTTTGGTTAATTTAAACATTTTTCATATATTTAATTGATTTAATTGAATTAATATAAATAAAAATCCAAATAAATAAATAAAAAATGAGAAAATTATTCCCTTTGGGCCAAGTGGTCGTGCACATGCTTGGAATGATGAATCATAGAAGAAAAATGGGCCCATTAGCAATTTTAAGTCATTTGCATCAATGTTGACTTTTCAAAATATCCAAAAATTTCCCAACTTCCACAAGGCATAACTTGCTCAATTTTTAAGATTTTCTCATGTTCTTGGACATTTTGGAAAGGTCATTGAGTCCTCTAACCAATGCCTTTGGTCCCATGTCATTTTGATTTACCAATCTCAAGTTATGGCCTTTGACTTAAAGTCCCTTTTTGTTGACTTTTGAAAATGACCTATAATGTTGAAATTGATAACTTTTTGTGAGATCATTTCTTGGACTTGAAGTATGAAGATGAGTTGTAGGAAATGTCTTTCTCTTCAAAATGAGCTTTGGATGGAATTTTTCTGATAATCCATGTGAAAGTTATGCCCTAGTCAATTTCAGTTGACTTTTTCAGCTGTCCAAATAAGGAAACTTTTGCATCTTTGATTATTTCTGAGCCAAATTTTGAGAATCATGATCAAGCATTGATCAAATGATGTTTGTGGCTTCAAAATGATATGTTGATCAAAAATTTGAACTTTTGACTGTCAAATGACCATTTTGCCCCTACAGTTGACTGTAGTGCAATCTAGGGTTTTGACTGTGCAATTTTGAGCTGAATGCCTTGAAACTTGATATGAGGATACTTGACCATATTTGTAAGCATGTGAGACTTGGTTGGACCTTTGAAAACTTCCTTTCCTTGATCAGAACACAAACCCTAGTTTTGACTGTATAGGGACCCTTTGCACTGTGCAACCCTGGGGGAATTTTGTGACTTGGCTTGGCAATTTCTTGGAGAATATGGGAGGGCAAATTTTGGGGTACAACATGGTCGAATCCAGGCTTCATGGTGTTCGGGGAACTCAAGATACTATCTGGTCGAACCCGAGCTTCATAACTTGCATTAAAGATATACCACTATCTGGTCGACTCCATGCTTCGTATTATTCTTGGCTACTATCTGGTCGTAATCCAGGCTTCACAACGTCTTCTACCATTATCTGGTCGATTTCCGGGCTTCATAGTCTTGTATTGCTATTTGGTCGTAATCCAGGCTTCACAATAACTTGCTGAGCTGTTATCCGGTCGAATCCGGGCTTCACGGCTTGTGTTTATGATATACCACTATCTGGTCGAATCCAGGCTTCATGGCGTCTCTGTATTTCTATCTGGTCGTAATACAGGCTTCACAATAACTTGCTGGGGATTAAACTATTATCCGGTCGAATCTGGGCTTCATAGCTTATGATAAACCACTATCTGGTCGATTCCAGGCTTCGCGGTGTTTGATACTGTTATCCGGTCGTTCTCCGGGCTTCACAACATGATGTAGAAATCAAGGTACTATCCGGTCGGATCCGGGCTTCATAGCTTGAATTTGTGAGAATTTGAATGTATCTTTTTCCTGAAAGGTAAAGAGTTAGGTGTATGTAATGTCATGATGCATGACATGTATCGAGCAATGATGTTCTTAAAATAAATGACATTGTGCTATATGATGTGTATGTGTATGTCGTGATGTATGGATGTGCAATGCTTTTATGATATTCTCTAACTGGGGGAAAATAAATCTCGGGCTGCTGCTGGAGAATATAGAGAGTTTCGCTCGCTGGGGATAACGACCGAAGATGATTTGAGAATACATTGGCAGGAGAATAATTCTGCTGAAGAATAAACTGGTGAGAGGATGACTCTGTGGGGAAGAGATATTTTGTCAGAAAATCTGCTGACTTGGAGAAAAATCCTCAGCTGGGGATGAATTGCCGTTGTTGGCGATGATGAACTCTATCGGGGATAAAATTTCTTTTTGTGGAAGAAATAAGCTCCACTAGGGATAGTCCTTCATTGTTGGTGAAAGATGAACTCTGCTTGGGGACAATTAACACCACTATTTTTTGGGTATTTCTTACTCTGTGGGGAGTGTAGATGTTACTGGGATGCATGCTGAGGATATGACAATGACTTTGCATCGAGACTTTTCTGCCCCCGTATCTGCTGGAGAAAGTGCCTGCGGAGGCCTTGTGGATCGAGTGTTATCCCAACTTATGAGGTTCTTGGTAACTTTTGATCGAAATGATAAGTCTTCTTCTGGTAGGCAAGTGACGAGATGACGGGACATAGTCGTACGCTTTAATCCCTAACTTTTTCCTGGACTGTCTTTTCAGATTTTCAGTCCACCGTGATACCCTTTTTTGCCCAAGCCGCCTTTTCAGGTTTTCGGCTTGCTGGGTGTACATATATTTTGTTTTTATCCCTAATTTTTGCCCAAACCCTTTTGGTTCTCCGGTGTTGTACCCCAAAATTTTCCCTCTCATATCTCTCAAAACATGGCAAGAAAAATCTCCAAGTGGTTCAAGATTGCTCAAGAGTTGGACAATCAAGTTATCTCCTAAGGCAGTCAACCCCAAATTAGGGTTTTATGTTAAGATCCTTGAGTCCAAATGACCTCAAGTTCTCCCCAATGTCCTAATAGGTTCTCAAGTTCATCCATGTCAAATTTCAAGCCTTGCAGAGGAAGTTTGCTCAGTCAATTGCTCAAAGGGTCCAAAAATCGACTGTGTTAGGGCAAAAGTCAACTGTGACCTATAAATAGTCAAACCTCAATATTTTTTGTCAACATTATCATTTTGAAGGATATTTCATCATTTGATCAAGGGTTTATCATGATTCATCAAGGATTGCTCAAAATTAATCAAGACTCAAAAGTTGCTAAATTAGGGTTTTGCAAGAAAAGTCAACTCAACTTTGACCAAGCATAACTTTCTCATACTTTATGAGAAATGACCCATCAAAAGCTCATTTTGGAGAGGATACAATTTCCTACAATCCATATTCATACCCCAAGATCAGAAAATGCACTTAAAAAAAGTTACAAATTTGGACATTATAGGTCATTTTTAAAAGTCAACAAAAACACATTATTTTGCCAAAGCTTATAACTTGAGCATGGAATATCAAAATAATATGATACCAAAAGGGTTGGTTATAGGACATCTCAAGCTTTCTAAAAAGTCAAAGAACACTTCCAAAAGTTCAAAATTGAAGAAGTTATGCATTTTTGAAGTTGGGCATTTTTGCAAAATTGCCAAAAGTCAACTATCCCCAAAACATCAAATTTTGTCAAAGGGCCCCATTATTTTCCACTTGATTTGATCTTGTCACACTACACAAGTGTCCTAGCTTCATCCTTGAGCTCATTTATCAATTTTTCTATTTTTATTGGATTTTTTATTGAATTATTCCATTTTAAATCAATTTAAATAAAATAAAATCCCAACATTGATTATTTGATTTCTTTTTGGCTATTTCAGGACCTAATCATCATCATCAAGTGAATCAAATTCGTATCATACATGCCATGTGCAAAAATATTGGATTTTGGACAAAATTGGAAGGTTATCAATGGAGGATCAAATCAAATCTCCAAGCATTGATGTGCAAAGATTCAAGACCCAAAAGTTGACCTAATGCATTGCTTATTACATATACAAGTGAAATGCACACGAATTGGAGGCTAGAGGCTGCAGAATCATCAAAAGCCAACTTGAAAAAATTGCCAAAAAGTGTGAAACTGAAATCGTGCATAGAGGCCAATTCATAAGCAAATCTCAACACTAATCAATTGCTGGACCATCCTTGAAGCAGAACCAACCCAGAATCAATCTCCATCCACGCCCTAAAGCTCTGTAAGTGTCTCAAAAATATGTTTTTCAGTTGAATTCGTATATCATTGTTCTTGCACTTTTCTTGCAAAATCTTTGCATATTCATGCTTATCATTCAATTTATAAGCTTTCTGCATTATTTGATTGCATTAATATGGCCTATAACCCCCTAGCCGAATCTAGGGTTCGTGGTTTTTGTATTTTGGGTATTTCGTTTTCAGGAAAAATCAGTGCAATTAATGGACATGGATGTAATCAGTGGAGGAAGACGAACATGACCATGTTCTTGGATTGTGTTTTCATAGCCTAGAACTAATTTTAGGATGGACATACGGATTTAGTTGCGGATACAAATCCGCAGATAAATAACCATGGTGAACGAAGAAGATGAAGACGTTCCCCCCTCCCATTCGCTAATTCAAACTTGGCGCGTGTTTTTTTTGTTTTCTGGCATAATTAATTTGTTTTCTATATTATTATTATTATCCAATATCATAATAACTAAAGCATAGTGGTTGAGTGGTGGAGGCGTTGTCCAGTGACTCACATGACCTGGGTTCGAATCCTAGGTCCCTCATGCATTTGTTAATATTTTTCTTCAGGTTATTCAGTACAAAACCAAGTGCGTGGTTCATCATACTCCCTCACTCAGATACTTGCCAGATGGCCCCAGGCCAGATCTGGTGGTCCAGATATGATGTCCACCATATGCTCTAGTCAATGTGCCATATGGAATTCCAGAAAGTCAGCCAGGCTTGCATAAATGGGCCTTGGGAAATTGCCATCCTCACTCCCCTTTCAGGCCCATAACCTCCTAACCTTTTCTCTTTTTTTATTATTCATTTCTTTCAATTATTTATTGTTTTATTATTTAATCACTAACCAATCAAACTTTTTTTCTTAATAAAATTAAAATCCAAAAATATTTTATTTATTAAATTAATTTTCAGCATTTTATTTTTGTTAATAAATATTAATTGAATTAATTTAGTTTAATTAGAAAATAACTTTAATATCTTTTGCAATAAATAAAATTAACTTAGACAATTAGGTTTTTTTTATTAACTTTGATCAAATTATTTCTTTAAATATCAAAAATCCAAAAATAGTATTTTTCATTGATTAATTAATTTGTATATTTAATGGTTAACCTAATTTAATTTCTTTTTAATTCAAAAAATAACCAAAAAAGATACTTTCTTTCAAAAAAGGGTCAAAACCCTAAACTTGCACCCGATTTAATTTCCGCACGCGATTTACTTTCTTTTATCCAATATTGTATTTGTTTCCCGGAATGTAATAGTTTAATAGGACTTTAAATATTTTTATCGCTTTATTTATTTTCCGCATTTTAATTTCAAGGGTTGCTTTTGGGGATGTAAATACCCGACGCCTTGTAATAGTTAGTTTAATTTCCGCAATTTAATTTCCGCAACTTATAAACTGTTAGATGTTTGATAATAGGGAATGCATGACAAGATCAAATGTTTAAACCTAAAATTAACGTAGATAATCATTGACATGTACAAAGACAAAATAAACTGAAAACGACACACTCGCACATGCGCACTCTTAGGGTACACCTCACTTGGTTGCCTTCGAACGCGGTCATTGAGTATAGGAAGTTTTAGAGGTCGCCCTCTTGTCCAAAGACCATAGTTGCCTCGAAACGGTTGCCTCAGAAAAATGATCTAAGACATTAGGGTTACCACTAAGGCGTCCTAACATTGCTTTAGTGACCGCACGTCCCTTAATCGAATTGACCCTTAAACTCCAATGACGGTGCTACCTACTCATCAATAGTGGGATAACATTGTCTAAAGGACATTAGCACAGATTGATTCCCTTTTCGAGTAGGTAGATGGTTCTTAAGTACTTGCTCTTTCAAAACAAAACAAAACTTTTCGCACTTACACCTTTCAAACAAAAACTTCTTTCAAACCCACAAACACAAAGAAAAGCAATTTTTGAAAACACTTTGAGAAAGTACCTAAGAGCCCGTGGATAACCACGGATAGAAAGGGTGCTAACACCTTCCCTTTCTATAATTTGCCCCCCGGACCCGAGAAACATCTCGAAAAAAGAATTTTTCTGTGCTTTTTTCCTTTCCTTGTTGGATAAAATAAAAGACGATGGCGACTCTTGCTTACCGCGACATTTTGCGAAAACAAACGCAAAACGGAACCAGCATATCCAAAAACAGTCAGTTCTCTCCCACCGTATCACAGAACTGGCGACTCTGCTGGGGATATTATATAAGTGGGGTGTACCTTAGGAATAATTCATAATGTTTTCAATTGCATGATTTGTATGCTTTATATTTGTGGGTTTGAATCGGAGTTACTATAGATCCTAACCCGGATCTGGGGGATACCCTTTAGGTAAGTAGCAATAAACTGTGAGGGAACTGTACGGCGTAGACCGATACGGTTGAAGCAGTAGCTACGTTGGTGTGGCACTTTAGATTGTACCGATATCCCTTGTGTTGGAACGAGGAGAATATGGGTCATCTAAGGGGCCATTAAGCACCAACTTGGCCATAGAAAAGTAGCAGTATGCTACACTCATTGAGACTAAACTCTCGCGATGATTCCGGCCGCAAGAAAAGGTTGCTAAACTGGAATTATGACCGATTGAGGGTAGTCAGTGATATTGAGATCCTCTAGAACCCGGTTACTATTTTTAAGACAGATTTAAACCAACTGAACTGAAAGAGGGTAGTACCTAAGCTCCTTGCCAGCCTGAAATCTAAGGGCTCTCTGTGTAACTTGTGTGCCTTTACCATGTTTGCTATTTGTGGATACTTGTGATGTGCCTTCTATCATGACATCATGACATCATAACATTGCATACATCTTGCATTGGACTAACCTATTTCAAGGACATGAGGGATTCATCTTTGTTCTGTTTTGTAGGTCATGATGCCTATGCGTAGGAATACCATTCGGATCAACTTTGTCCAGGTTCCCATTGTGCTTAAAGAATTGATTGCAAAGATGCCTGATACTACCTCCTTCATCAGAAGACATGGGTACCTTCTCAGTTTGGTTACCTCTAAATTGGACGAGCAGATGATGAGTGTTTTGGTCCAATTCTATGATCCGCTGTACCATTGCTTTACTTTCCAGGACTACCAGTTGGTCCCCACCTTAGAAGAGTTCTCTGATATGCTCGGTATCTCTATTCTGGAGCAGACCCCGTTTACTGGTTGGGAGAAGACCCTTAGGCCGGAAGAGATTGCTTCAGCCCTTCATTTGACAAAGGATGAGGTAATGGCTAATTGGGAGACTAGAAGTGCAGCAAAGGGCTTTCTGACTAAGTTCTTGGTTGGTAAGGCTAATTATTTCTAGGATAGTCTAGACTTCAAGGCATTCAAAGATATTCTGGCTCTTTTGATATATGGCTTGGTATTGTTTCCGAATCCTGACTCCTTTGTTGATGTGAATGCGGTGAAAATCTTCATCTCTTGTAATCCTGTACCCACTCTCTTGGGTGACATCCTTCATCAGCTTTATTCCCGTACTGCCCGAAAATGGGGAACCTTGATGTGCTGTGCTCCATTATTGGCGAGGTGGTTTATTTCGCATCTCCCCAAATCAGTGCTGAAGAACAAAGAAGGCATGGGTTGGGCCTATAGGGTTATGTCTCTCTCTCATAATGATATCATTTGGACTCTCAAGGGTATGGATGAGGTGTCTATTATTGATCGTTGCGGGGAATACCCCAATGTTCCATTGATAGGAACCCATGGGGGAATTTCTTATAATCCGTGCTTGGCCCTACGTCAGTTTGGGAGAGCCAGAAGAGAAGGACCTCATGAGCTGCTAATGCCTAGTATCATCTTTTATTTTCAAGGGGATAGCGACGAGCAACGCCGCAGATTCATAAGGGCTTGGGATAGAGTTCACATATCTGATCCACACGAGCTGGGCCTAAAGACTTCTCTTCCGATGGAGCCATATCTCAGATGGGTTTGTATCCGTGCCCAGAAGTTGGGTATGCCATATGAAGCCGTCCTTCCTATCATTGTTGAAGTTGCTAATGAAGAGGGGGTTCTTCCTACCATCCTCCATCCTTACATGCCCACTGACATTGGGGCACTGAAAAGGTCTTGGATGCAGCTGAGAGAAGAACGAGACGCCTACCGAGAAAAATTTAACAAGCAAGAGCAGAAGATCCAGAAGTTGACTAGGCAGCTGGAGAACGAGCGGATTCTCAATGACTATGTCCGCACCGACAAGAAGAGACCATGGGAGCACTGATTGTCCTTTGATTATTTCCTTTCCAGTTTTTATTTACTTTTCAGTATTTCCTCTCTTGTAACGCCTTAAGGGCAATTTGTTGAACAATTTGAATTTCAAGTTTACCTAATAAAAGTGTGTTTCCTTTTTGTTTGCAAATTTGAATCTCCCGATTGTCTTTGAAATCATATCATACACATTTCATCCCATGCACTTCATAACAGGTACCCATTACAGGTCTCTTATCTTCTTCGCTGTTTATTTCAGCACTCATCATGTCTGCTGAACCATCAACTGAGCAAGCAATCAAGGCCCTACAGGCCCAAAATCCCCAATTTCAAGAACTGTTCATGAATCTAGCTAAGGGTCAGCAAGATCTGAAGACCTTGATTCTGAAAGAGAAAAAGAAGAAGAAGAAGAGGACAATCCTATTTAGCACAGGTCACAGGTTTGGAAACAGGCTACGGGAGGAGGTTGATTTGACCACCTCATCTGGAGGGAAAGATAGTCAAGAAGAAAGGAGGGCTCCTAGCCCTGTGGTCTCCGATAACGAGACGGACTTCGACGAAGACCAGTATCCTCCTGCTGAGGATAGATACAAGCAACTGGAAGACCGGTTGAGTGCGATGGAAGTTCAGAAGGTGCCTGGTCTGGACTTTGGTGATTTGGGTCTGTCATCTGGGGTGGTAATTTCTCACAAATTCAAAGCACCAGCCTTTACTAAGTATGACGGAGTTTCTTGTCCGAAGCTGCACCTCCGGTCATATGTAAGGAAGATTCAGCCGTACGCCGATGATAAGAACCTATGCATCCACTTCTTTTAAGATAGTCTCTCAAGGACTCAGCTTGAATGGTTTTACCAGTTGGACAGAGCCAGTATCTGCAGTTGGGAAGATTTGGCCACTGCTTTCTACAGGCAGTACCAATACAAATTCGACCTCGCTCACACGCATACCCAACTCCAGGGTATGTCAATGGGAATGGGTGAAGGATTCAAAGATTATGCTCAAAAGTGGAGAGACCTCGCCGGAAGAGTGCAACCACCCTTGGCTGATCGGGAGCTTGTGGATATGTTTCTGGGGACCTTGTCTGGTCCATTTTTCAACCATCTGATTGGAAGCTCTTCGTCTGGGTTTACAGAGCTAATTATGACCAGTGAGAGGATTGAGGCTGATATTAAGGCTGGTAAGATACAAAAGGGTGCTTCATCGAGCATCGAGAAAAAGCCTTTTAAGAAAGAGTCCAGTGTTGTCTACAGTTTGAAAGGCCAGAATAGACCTGAACGCCGCCAAGCTGTTAATGTGTTTGTTATTTCAAGACCTGCTGGTGCTCCTCAGCACAACAATCAACAAAAGGACGTGAGACCTCGAAGGCAATTCACCCGTCTCAGCATGACTTTGTCTCAGATTCTGCCACAGTTACTGAAAACCAACCTAGTGATTCCAAGGGAAGCCCCAAAGAATCAAAATACGACATCACCGAAGTATAACCCTAATGCCCGCTGTGCTTTTCACTCTGATAGCCCGAGGCATAATACAGATGATTATTGGTCTTTGAAGAATAAGATACAGGACTTAATTGATGCAAATGAGATTGAGTTTGAGGCGCCCGAAAGGCCTAATGTCTTGACTGCTCCTATGCCCAAGCATGAAGTGAATGCTATAGATGAAGACTCTTTTGTGGATTCTGTGAACGATATTGTTACCCCTTTGATGACTGTGAAGAGGAACCTTTTTCTAGCAGGTTTATTTCCGGGTTGTGACGAAGGTTGCCGTATGTGTTCTGTTCTACCTACCGGTTGTCGTCTTTTGAAGTCAGGTATCCAACGCCTGATGGATAGTAAAGAAATTCTGTTTGAGAAGATTGTTGTTCCTTTAGTTCATACTGAAGAAGTTTCCATTATCACCACTTTCGACAATTCTTCCAAGGTTCCCTCGAGGAAGCCTGTTAGAATTACATTTGTTCCAAGAATCGCACCATTGATCATCACTGTTCCTGGGCCTATCCCCTACACCTCTGATAAAGCTGTCCCTTGGCATTACGGGGCCGGAGTTTATTTTCATGGAGTTAAACAAGAGTTGGATGCTGATACTGACGTCAGCAATATTGTTGGACCTGCTAAAGTCACCCGCAACGGAAGACTTTTCTCACCTGATATCTCTCCACCAACTGCCCGAAAGCCTATTGTTATTACACCTGCCAGTGTACCTGCTACTATTCCTGTTCAAGTTCCTATTCTTACCCTTGTTGCCAAGTCATCTGACACTCGGGGCAAAGGGACCACCAGTGAGCCTGCCCAGATGGAGGCACCGAAGACGATTACTGTTGAAGCTTCTAAACAAGAGATGGAAGAGATTCTGAAAATCATCAAAAAGAGTGACTACAATGTAGTCGAGCAGCTGGGGCAAACCGCGTCCAAGATTTCTATGTTGTCACTGTTGCTATGCTCAGAGGCCCATGCCAAGGCTCTGATTACATTTCTGAAGACCGCACACGTACCACAAGAGACATCAGTTAATCAGTTTAAAGATTGTGTGGCCAATCTGACTGCTGATAATGGGTTAGGTTTCTCTGACGCCGACTTGACTGCTAAGGGGAAGAATCACAATGATGCCCTGCATGTCTCCATTGAATGCAAGGGCACTACTATTGCACATGTATTGGTGGATATTGGTTCCTCATTGAACGTTTTACCTAAGAAAGCTTTAGACCGGTTGGATTGTGAAGGGTTGGAGTTGAAACCAAGCAATATTGTCGTCAGGGCCTTTGATGGGTCTAAAAGGATGGTGCACGGAGAAGTTGATATTCCGATTAAGGTTGGTTCTCAGGTTTTTAACTCTACATTCTATGTGATGGATATTCGGCCATCTTATTCTTGTTTGTTGGGTCGTCCATGGATCCACAAAGCTGGGGCTGTAACCTCAACACTCCACCAGAAGCTGAAGTACCTGGTCAAAGGGAAGATTGTGACAGTACAGGGAGAGGAGGAGTACATGGTGAGCCACCTCCACTCTTTATGATATGTAGAGATGGATGGGGAGTTCATTGAGACCCCATTTTAACATTTTGAAGAGGTTCCCCAGACACTGGCGTCAGCTGAGGTTGTTGGTGAAGATTCTCCTATGAAGATGGCTTCCTTTAAGGATGCTCGGGCTGTTGTCGAGAAAAGTGGGTGTGCAAATTGGGGCTGACTCCCTGATTTCACGCAGAAGACTAACAAGTTTGGTTTGGGTTTCACTGCAGAGGATCAAAAGGCTGTTCAGAATGCACGGATCAGAAGACCTCCCATGTTCATCAGCAACTGGGGAGTGAATGCCATCGAAGATGATGTGGAAGAGTCTGAGTTCGACAACTGGATCTATCCTACGATCGATGGTGGACCAAGCAACTGGATAGCAAAGGACTTCATCCCTATTTCTTTTGTTACCCAGTAATGAAACTTTTTGTTTTGAATATGTAACAGACAATGTTTTAAACTCTATGGCCCGGTGTCTTACCCGGGGCACCGTGGCCTCATTTGTGAGGGCTTTATGTGTGTCATTTTCATATATCATTAATAAAAGCATTGGACGTTTTCTTTCATTTCAAATTTTGTGCTCCTTGTTTTCCTTTTATTATATATTGCAAAACAGCTATTTTATAGACACTCACATATACAGGTCTAAATCCACTCTGGATCTCACTGGTAACGACTCTGCTACTGCCAGTTATGACTTCGAAAGTCCGATCAACTTAGCCGAAGACGAAGGTGAAGATGATTGCGAAGTTCCTGATGAACTTGCAAGACTGTTACTCCAAGAAGAGAGGGCCATTCAGCCACATGAAGAGCCAGTAGAATCAGTGAATCTGGGTACAAAGGAAGATAAGAAAGAAGTTAAGATCGGTGCAAATCTGGAGCTTAGTGTGAAGCAGCGGTTGATTCAGATGCTGCATGACTACGTTGAAATCTTCGCCTGGTCTTATGAAGATATGCCTGGGTTGGATATTGATATTGTAGTTCATCGCCTGCCTACCAAGGAAGACTGTCCTCCAGTGAAACAGAAGGTCCGCCGAATGCGCCCAGAGATGTCTGAGAAAATCAAGGCTGAAGTTATGAAACAGTTTGACGCCGGTTTTCTAGCAGTGACTTCTTACCTTCAGTGGGTGGCCAACGTGGTTCCTGTGCCGAAGAAGGATGGTAAGGTTCAAATGTGTGTTGACTACAGGGATTTGAACAGGGCGAGCCCCAAGGATGATTTCCCTCTACTTCATATTGACGTTCTGGTTGACAACACCGCTCAGCATAAAGTCTTCTCCTTTATGGATGGCTTCTCCGGTTATAATCAGATTAAAATGGCTCCCTAAGACATGGAGAAGACAACCTTTGTTACTCAATAGGGTACTTTTTGCTACAAGGTCATGCCTTTTGGATTGAAGAACGTTGGGGAAACGTATCAGCGTGCCATGGTCGCTTTGTTTCATGACATGATCCATCATGAGATTGAGGTATATGTCGACGACATGATTGCAAGGTCCCAAACTGAGGAAGAACACCTTTACCACCTTCAGAAGTTATTTGACAGATTGAAGTTGTACAAGCTGAGGTTAAACCCGAACAAGTGCACCTTCGGGGTGAGATCTGGTAAGTTACTGGGTTTCGTCGTAAGCGACAAAGGTATTCAAGTGGATCCTGCAAAGGTGAAGGCCATACAGAAGATGCCAGCTCCCAGAACAGAGAAAGAAGTCAGAGGTTTCCTGGGACGACTAAACTACATTGCCTGATTCATCTCGCACCTGACTGCTACTTGTGAGCCAATCTTCAAATTGCTGAAGAAAGATCAGGTAGTGCATTGGAACGATGAATGCCAGACCGCTTTCGAAAGGATCAAAGAGTATCTCCAAGAGCCACCCATTCTGATGCCTCCAGTAGAGGGGAGACCTTTGATCTTATACTTGACAGTACTCGATAACTCAATGGGGTGTGTGCTGGGGAAGCATGACGAGTCTGGCCGAAAAGAGCATGCTATTTATTACCTTAGCAAAAAGTTTACCGACTGCGAGACACGATACTCGTTGCTCGAGAAAACTTGCTGCGCTTTGGCATGGGCTGCTCGCCGGTTGAGACAGTATATGCTGACTCACACTACTTTATTGATATCAAAGATGGATCTAATCAAGTATATCTTCGAAAAGCCTGCTTTGTCCGGAAGAATAGCAAGATGGCAGATGATCTTGACTAAGTATGACATCCAATATACGACCCAAAAGGCAATTAAGGGAAGTGTGTTGGCAGACCATTTGGCACATCAGGCAGTGGATGATTACCAGTCTATGAACTTTGAATTTCCCGATGAGAATATAATGCTAGTAATTGCCCGTGAGACACTTGGACCGGATGAAGGACCTGAGGAAGGATCCCGATGGTCTATGTAATTTGATGGAGCTTCGAACGCTTTGGGCAATGGAATTGGTGCCGTAATCATATCTCCTAAAGGCTCTCATACTCCGTTTACCGCCCGACTATGTTTCAACTGCACCAACAATATGGCGGAGTATGAAGAATGCATTATGGGTCTTCGAGCAGCAATTGACCTAAGGATTAAGTTTCTGAGTGTCTTCGGAGATTCCGCTCGTGATCAGTCAGATCAAAGGCGAGTGGGATACGAAACACCCAAATCTTATTCCTTACAAGGAGTATGTATTGACGTTGCTTCCACATTTTGAGGAGATAACCTTTGAACACTTCCCGAGAGAGGAGAATCAGTTGGCGGACGCGCTGGCTACGATGTCTTCTATGTTCAAAGTCAATTGGGACAATGAGGCTCCCCGGGTTATCATTGAAAGATTGGACGAACCTGCACATTGCTGTGACATTGAGACTGAAGAGGTAACAGAAAAAGCCCTGGTTTCATGAGGTAAAAAGGTATCTTGAAGCTCAGGAGTACCCCGAGGGTGCATCTGTTAATGACAAGAAGTTTTTGAGGAGGTTCGTGGCGAAGTTCTTCATCAGCAATGGTATCCTTTACAAGCGTAACCATGATTCGACCTTACTATAATGTGTGGATAAGAATGAAGTAGAAAGGATCATGGCGGAGTTGCATGAAGGTACCTTCGGAATTCATTCCAGTGGACACACCATGGCGAAGAAAATCCTTCGGGCAGGATATTATTGGTCCATAATGGAAGCTGACTGTTATCAGCATTCCCGAACCTGTCACAAGTGCCAGGTCTATGCTGATAAGGTGCACGTACCTCCAGTTCCTCTAAACGTCTTGATGGCACCTTGGCCTTTTGCAATGTGGGGCATTGATATGATCAGCGAGATCAGACCTACGGCATCTAACGGGCATCGTTTCATCCTGGTAGCAATTGATTACTTTACGAAGTGGGTTGAAGCAGCTTCCTTTGCTACTGTAACCAAGAACTTCGTGGCACGGTTCATTCGGCATAATCTGATCTATCGATATGGTGTACCGGAGAGGATCATTACGGACAATGGTACCAATCTTAACAACAAGATGATCACCGAGCTCTGCGAGCAATTCAAGATACAACATCATAATTCTTCTCCCTACCGGCCGAAGATGAATGGGGTTGTCGAAGCGGCTAATAAGAACATTAAGAAGATTGTGTAGAAGATGAAGGTGACGTACAAAGACTGGCACAAGATGTTACCATTTGCTCTTCATGGGTACCGTACCTCAGCACGGACGTCAACAGGGGTAACACCCTACTCCTTGGTATATGGTATGGAGGCAGTCTTGCCCATTGAAGTTCAGATACCCTCTCTCCGAATCATGAAGGATGCAGGTTTGAGCGAAGATGACTGGATTCAGACTCGGCTTGATCAGCTGAACTTAATCGACAAAAAGAGACTTACCGCTATTTGTCATGGTCAGGCGTATCAAAAATGGATGATCAAGGCATTTAACAAGAAAGTTAGACGACAAGAGTATCAAGTTAGGGATCTGGTAATCAAGCGCATTATCTTACCTCAAGGTGATCCCAGGGGCAAATGGACCCCTACTTACGAAGGGCCATTTGTGGTTAAGAACATTTTCTCAGGAGGAGCTATGATTCTAACCACCATGGATGGTGACGACCTTCCTCACCCCGTCAATGCAGACATAGTGAAAAGATACTAAGCATAATCAAAGACCCGCTAGGTTGACTGGCCTAGGAAAAAATAAGGGCTTCCCGGTGAACCAAAAGGGTTCGGGAAAAAATAAGGGATGAAAATGAAAAAATTTGTACACCCGGTAAGTCGAAAACCTGAAAAGGCAGCTTGGGCAAAAAAGGGTATCCTGGTGGACTGAAAACCCGAAAGGGCGGTCCAGGCAAAAATTAGGGATCAAAGCGTAACACTATGTCTCATTGGATCACCTTGCATCCAGACTTCGGTATTGACTATCAAGCTCGGACGGCACTGATCAATCTGATCTACCTTCAATCAAGTAGCAAAGTGATGAGATGCTCGAAGACATAAAGGCAATAGCAGAGTTGGAACCCAGTGGGATTATTCACATAGCTGTTTTGTTTAGTCTTTTCATAAATTGTATAAATTATATTTATTCGGCGGCGTTCTCCTACTAGAACGTCAGCCTCTTGTACGAAAATGCCTATTTACAGGCCAACCTTCAAAATCAATACAATTCATTTTCAAAGAAATTTCAAACTGTTTTTCCTTTATCTGTTTTGTTTTGCAAAGAACGTCCAATGTTCATTTTTGATATATGCATTTGACATTAATTGTTGCTCATGAATATTTACATGCGAAACAAAAGACGATTACTGGTAATATCAGAAACAGGGGCAATGAAATTGCCCAAGCTGTACAATTTCTTTGTCTACCAGGTACAAGGTAGATTCAGATGAAGAATATGGCTAAGGTACTTTCACTCCCTACAGAGTAAGGCAGTAATGGTAGCTCTCCCCCAGCTGAGACTTGCAACTATGAACGAATCAGCAATGCTCTCCCCAAGCAGAGTTTATCTACCATCGGTACTAAAAGGCTTGATATCCCCGGCAGACTTAATATTCCCTAGAGGAGTATAAGAATGCTCCCCGGCAGGATACAAGATACCCCCAGTGGAGTTAAAATGTTCCCAACACAATCTGAAAAAGCTTCCCCGACGGAGTTGAAGCATCATCCCCAGTAGACTCACGAAGTGTATCCCCAGTGGAATACAAAATAAATCTCCACAGCCGAATTCAAAGGGTTATCCCCACGAAAGCCTAACAGGGTTATCCCCAGCAAGTCACAATTGAAAGATCATCCCCAGCAGAGTTCTTGCCTTTCACAAACAGGAATTCAATCCTCAATAGATTCAATATCACCAGCAACGATAATTCCTCCCGACGGTATTTATCAGTGGAATCCTCAGCAGAGCATCTCTTCCCCACAGAGTAATCTCCTCATCAGTTTATTCCCCAACGGAGTTATCCTCTCCTGCAGGTTTATTCTCTTCGTTCGTCATCCCCAGCGGAAATGAAGAATTCAACTCTATTCTCCAGCAGCTATCCGGGATTTATTTTCCCCAGCTAAAACATTACATTTCCATACATCATGATACATGCATATACGCATCATACCACACAATCTCATTTATGTTGAGAACATCATTGCTTGATCCATATCATGCATTGCATATGACTGACCTTTACCTTTCGGGAAAGATCCAGTTAAGTTCTCAGCTATGTCAAAGACCTCCTATGGTTCAGTTAGATCGCCGCGAAGATCTCCCTGATTCGTATTCCAGTTGAAGTTATTCCAAGACTTTTGTCTGGTCCAGTTAAATCGATTCAAAGATTTTTCTGATGTCGATCCAGTAAAAAGTTAATCCAAGACCTCCTCTGGTCCAGTTAGATCGCTGCGAAGATCTCCCTGATTTGTATACCAGTTGAAGTTATTCCAAGACTTTTGTCTGGTCCAGTTAAATCGATTCGAAGATTTTCCTGATCCCGATCCAGTCAAAGTTAATCCAAGACCTCCTCTGGTTCAGTTAGATCATTGCGAAGAACTCCCTGATTCGTATTCCAGTTGAAGTTGTTCCAAGACTTTTGTATGGTCCAGTTAAATCGATTCGAAGATTTTTCTGATGCCGATCCAGTAAAAAGTTAATCCAAGACCTCCTCTGGTTCAGTCAGATCGCTGATAAGATCTCCCTGATTCGTATTCCAATTGAAGTTATTCCAAGACTCTTGTCTGGTCCAGTTAAATCGATTCGAAGATTTTTCTAATGCCGATCCAGTCAAATTTAATCCAAGACCTCCTCTGGTTCAGTCAGATCGCCGATAAGATCTCCCTGATTCGTATTCCAGTTGAAGTTATTCCAAGACTCTTGTCTGGTCCAGTTAAATTGATTCGAAGATTTTTCTGATGCCGATCCAGTCAAAGTTAATCCAAGACCTCCTCTGGTTCAGTCAGATCACCGATAAGATCTCCCTGATTCGTATTCCAGTTGAAGTTATTCCAAGACTCTTGTCTGGTCTAGTTAAATCGATTCGAAGATTTTTCTGATGCTGATCCAGTCAAAGTTAATCCAAGACCTCCTCTGGTTCAGTCAGATCACCGATAAGATCTCCCTGATTCGTATTCCAGTTGAAGTTATTCCAAGACTCTTGTCTGGTCCAGTTAAATCGATTCGAAGATTTTTCTGATGTCGATCCAGTCAAAGTTAATCCAAGGCATCCTCTGGTTCAGTCAGATCACCGATAAGATCTCCCTGATTCGTATTCCAGTTAAAGTTATTCCAAGACTCTTTTCTGGTCCAGTTAAATCGATTCAAAGATTTTTCTGATGCCGATCCAGTCAAAGTTAATCCAAGACCTTCCCTGGTTCAGTCAGATCGACGATAAGATCTCCCTGATTCGTTTTCCAGTCGAAGTTCAGACCACCCATCAACAATCTCCAAATGGCATCTGTAAGCCCATTCCCAACATCACCAGGCTGATAACACTTCATGCGAGTGCAAATTTCTGGGCACTCTAGTGTTCAATCATCTTCCACCTTCGGATCGCGAAAGGCTCGAAAACCAATCTATATCCTCAGGTTTAAGAAAATTGAATAGGGGCAGATATTGTAACCCAAAATTTTCCCTCTCATATCTCTCAAAACATGGCAAGAAAAATCTCCAAGTGGTTCAAGATTGCTCAAGAGTTGGACATTCAAGTTATCTCCTAAGGCAGTCAACCCCAAATTAGGGTTTTGTGTTGCATCAAGATCCTTGAGTCCAAATGACCTCAAGTTCTCCCCAATGTCCTAATAGGTTCTCAAGTTGATCCATGTTAAATTTCAAGCCTTGCAGAGGAAGTTTGCTTAGTCAATTGCTCAAAGGGTCCAAAAATCGACTATGTTAGGGCAAAAGTCAATTGTGACCTATAAACAGTCAAAACTCAAGATTTTTTTGTCAAAATTCTCATTTTGAAGGATATTTCATCATTTTATCAAGGGTTGATCATGATTCATCAAGGATTTCTCAAAATTCATCAAGACTCAAAAGTTGCTAAATTAGGGTTTTGTAGGAAAAGTCAACTCAACTTTGACCAAGCATAACTTTCTCATACTTTATGAGAAATGACCCATCCAAATCTCATTTTAGAGAGGATGCAATTTCCAACAATCCATCTTCATACTCCAAGATCAGAAAATGCACTCACAAAAAGTTACAAATTTGGACATTATAGGTCATTTTTGAAAGTCAACAAAAACACCTCTTTTTCCAAAGCTTATAACTTGATCATGGAATATCAAAATGAGATTAGACCAAAATGGTTGGTTATAGGACGTCTCAAGCTTTCTAAAAAGTCCAAGAACACTTCCAAAAGTTCAAAATTGAAGAAGTTATGCATTGTTGAAGTTGGGCATTTTTGCAAAATTGCCAAAAGTCAAGTATCCCCAAAACTTCAAATTTTGTCAAAGGGGATCATTCTTTTCCACTTGATTTGATCTTGTCACACTACACACGTGTCCTAGCTTCAGCCTTGAGCTCATTTATCATTTTTTCTATTTTATTGGATTTTTTATTGAATTATTCCATTTTAAATCAATTTAAATCAAATAAAATCCCAACATTGATTATTTGATTTCTTTTTGGCTATTTCAGGACCTAATCATCATCATCAAGTGAATCAAATTTGTATCATACATGCCATGTGCAAAAAGATTGGATTTTGGACAAAATTGGAAGGTTATCAATGGAGGATCAAATCAAATCTCCAAGCATTGATGTGCAAAGATTCAAGACCCAAAAGTTGACCTAATGCATTTCTTATTACATATACAAGTGAAAGGCACACGAATTGGAGGCTAGAGGCTGCAGAATCATCAAAAGCCAACTTTAAAAATTGCCAAAAAGTGTGAAACTGAAATCGTGCATAGCGGCCAATTCAGAAGCAAATCTCAACACTAATCAATTGCTGGACCATCCTTGAAGCAGAACCAACCCAGAATCAATCTCCATCCACACCCTAAAGCTCTGTAAGTGTCTCAAAAATATGCTTTTCAGTTGAATTCGTATATCATTGTTCTTGCACTTTTCTTGCAAAATCTTTGCATATTCATGCTTATCGTTCAATTTACAAGCTTTCTGCATTATTTGATTGCATTAATATGGCCTATAACCCCCTAGCCGAATCTAGGGTTCGTGGTTTTTGTATTTTGGGTATTTCATTTTCAGGCAAAATCAGTGCAATTAATGGACATGGATGTAATCAGTGGAGGAAGATGAACATGACCATGGTCTTGGATTGTGTTTTCATAGCCTATAACTAATTTTAGGATGGACATACGGATTTAGCTACGGATACAAATCCGCAGGTAAATAACCAGGGTGAACGAAGAAGATGAAGACGTGCCCCCTCCCATTCGCTGATTCAAACTTGGCGCGTGTTTTTTTTTTGTTTTCTGGCATAATTAATTTGTTTTCTATATTATTATTATTATCCAATATCATAATAACTAAAGCATAGTGGTTGAGTGGTGGAGGCGTTGTCTAGTGAGTCACAGGACCTGGGTTCGAATCCCAGGTCCCCCATGCATTTGTTAATATTTTTCTTCAGGTTATTCAGTACAAAACCAAGTGCGTAGTTCATCATACTCCCTCACTCAGATGCTTGCCAGATGGCCCCAGGCCAGATCTGGTGGTCCAGATATGATGTCCACCATATGCTCTAGTCAACGTGCCACATGGAATTCCAGAAAGTCAGCCAGACTTGCATAAATGGGCCTTGGGAAATTGCCATCCTCACTCCCCTTTCAGGCCCATAACCTCCTAACCTTTTCTCTTTTTTTATTATTTATTTCTTTCAATTATTTATTGTTTTATTATTTAATCACTAACCAATCAAACTTTTTTTCTTAATAAAATTAAAAACCAAAAATATTTTATTTATTAAATTAATTTTCAGCATTTTATTTTTGTTAATAAATATTAATTGAATTAATTTAGTTTAATTAGGAAATAACTTTAATATTTCTTGCAATAAATAAAATTAACTTAGAAAATTAGGTTTTTTTTATTAACTTTGATCAAATTATTTCTTTAAATATCAAAAATCCAAAAATAGTATTTTTCATTGATTAATTAATTTGTATATTTAATGCTTAACCTAATTTAATTTCTTTTTAATTCAAAAAATAACCAAAAAAGATACTTTCTTTCAAAAAAGGGTCAAAACCCTAAACTTGCACCCGATTTAATTTCTGCACGCGATTTACTTTCTTTTATCCAATATTGTATCTGTTTCTCGGAATGTAATAGTTTAATAGGACTTTAAATATTTTTATCGCTTTATTTATTTTCCGCATTTTAATTTCAAGGGTTGCTTTTGGCGATGTAAATACCCGACGCCTTGTAATAGTTAGTTTAATTTCTGCAATTTAATTTCCGCAACTTATAAACTGTTAGATGTTTGATAATAGGGAATGCATGACAAGATCAAATGTTTAAACCTAAAATCAACATAGATAATCATTGACATGTACAAAGACAAAATAAACTGAAAACGACACACTCGCACATGCGCACTCTTAGGGTACACCTCACTTGGTTGCCTTCGAACGCGGTCATTGAGTATAGGAAGTTTTAGAGGTCGCCCTCTTGTCCAAAGATCATAGTTGCCTCGAAACGGTTGCCTCGGAAAAATGATCTAAGACATTAGGGTTACCGCTAAGGCGTCCTAACATTGCTTTAGTGACTGCACGTCCCTTAATCGAATTGACCCTTAAACTCCAACGACGGTGCTACCTACTCATCAATAGTGGGATAGAATTGTCTAAAGGACATTAGCACATATTGATTCCCTTTTCGAGTAGGTAGATGGTTCTTAAGTACTTGCTCTTTCAAAACAAAACAAAACTTTTCGTACTTACACCTTTTAAACAAAAACTTCTTTCAAACCCACAAACACAAAGAAAAGCAATTTTTGAAAACACTTTGAGCAAGTACCTAAGAGCCCGTGGATAACCACGGATAGAAAGGGTGCTAACACCTTCCCTTTCTATAATCTTCCCCCCAAACCTGAGAAACATCTCGAAAAAGGAATTTTCTGTGCTTTTTTCCTTTCCTTGTTGGATAAAATAAAAGACGGTGGAGACTCTTGCTTACCGCGACATTTTGCTAAAACAAATGCAAAACACAAACCAGCATATCCAAAAACAGTTAGTTCTCTCCCACCGTATCACAGCCGGGATGCCCTTATTTTTTCCTAGGCCAGTCAACCTAGCGGGTCTTTGTTCATGCGTAGTATTTTCTGACTATGTCCATGCTCTCGGGGTGTAGGGAGTTGTCACTGTCGGTAGTGTTGTGTTGCCACACTACCAGAAGATGTTCGTTTGATCATACAAGATTCGTTGCTGGAATTCATGTCCAATGCCCCAAGTGATTCAGATGGAGATTTTCCCCTGGCTATTTGGCATCTTTGCGAGATTCCTTGAATCTGACTTGACTGCCCCAGATGATGGACAATGATCATGCCGTGCCCCCTGGTTCGAAGTGTTTTTTCCACTTAAGGTGATCCTTTTTATTGAGAAGGTTTTTGTTCTCTAGATATTCGTCATGCGAATTTCTTTGCTGTTGAACAAATAGTCATATGCAAACAATGTTATTTTAAGAATGCAAAACTTATGTCTGTCTTGAAGTTTGAAAATTCATTTTTTAGTAAAACAAGTTTTTTGTTGTAAAAGCGTGATGTCAACTCAGGATTTATAGCAAACCTTATAGGAGTTAGGATACCTTTTGTAACAATATGCTTTCGAACTAACCCATGCTTCTACTAGAACTTTTAAGGGTTATAACGTGGCCTGGTTCACGGTTAAAGAAACAAAGGATAAAGGCTCAAAATTTATTTGTACCAACCCATTCTTCGTGATGTTCTTCGATCCTTTACTCAGTTAATTGTGCATTTAGATCCCATTTGAGTCTTGGAATATTGCCCTTGATGTTCTGGTGATGGTTCAGATACTGACAGTTTATTTTGAATAGGCAGTCATTTCTTTTTTGTTGAGGGTTTTTAGGACCTCTTTCTTTTTGATTTTATTATCCCTCTTTTTTGCCTGAACTGTTTCTTTTTATGATCACAGTCAGCGGGATGCCCCAGTTTTTCTTAAGTCTCCTTCATAGGTTTTGACTTAACAGGCCTTTATTTTGAAAAATAATGATTGTCTGCTTGTATGATTATGCGGAACCATCACCATCTTCTGATTCGGAAGGATGTCTTCGATGCCATTCATTGTGCACCTGGATTAACTGAGAAAACTAACCTGCCCCAGGTTATGATTAAGGGTTTTAATTTGTGTGAAAGAAAAACTCCTACTTCTTTGGCTCAAAGGGGTTTACTAGGGATTATCTTCCTTATAACTCCACTGTTTGGGATTTGAAACAACGCCTGTACATCATCAGCGGGGTCCGTTCAAAAGCATACTGTAGAGATCGTGGTATCGTTTTCGTCATCCTCCCTCTAAAGGCTCAGAGCTTTTGTTCGAGAGTTGAATATCACAAAAAGGAAAGAAATTTAAATATAGTGAATACGAATGAATTGATTCAAAACAGACATATGCAATGCATTGATAAAGTAACAGAGTTTGACATGAATAGATGTTCGAACAATCAAAAGAAAATTGCAAATTGAAAATTCTAATGAACAAAAGCCTCTCTTGTCAGAATCTTGTCACTTCAAATGGTGAGCCTTGGAGGATTGACAGAAACATTCCAGTTGACCATCTTGTGTGAATTCCAATGCTCTTTCATCAACCAGGTCTTGAATTTTGTATTTCAACCTCCAACAGTCGTCAGTATCATGCCCCGAACTGTTGGAGTGATATGCACACCTTGCATCAGGGTTGTAGTTAGGAGAAGAAGTCTTGGGATTCAGATGAGGTCATATCAACGTAACCAAATTCATCCTTAACATGTGTTGTAAAGCTTGAGACAGCTGCATGTTGAGTTTGGTAAACTGCCTTTTGGGGGTATCTGGCTTACTCTGATTAACCCGTTGTTTTTGGTGAGGTTGTTGTTGGACCCGTGAGGTAATAGAAAGTTGGAAAGGTCCACCCTTCACCAAACCAAACTCTTGTCTTCTTGGAGGTTGATCAATGACTTGGTCCCCGGCCTCGGCTATTTGCTTCATACTGTTGTATCCGTCTTGATGAAGTTGGTTGATAATGGTTCTCAGCTCTTCTTATCCCCGGGCTAGGCCCTGGATAAGTGCCATCTGCCCCAGCATCTGGGTTCTTATTGCACCTACCTCAGCTTGCAGTTGTTCCATCCGTTCGTCCTTATTGTCTTCAGGACTTTTCTTGACCAAGTTCCCAACGAGGAGTGTTTTCAACTCTTCCTGCCCCTTGGATAGGTTTAGGAATATTTCCCTGAGCTGAGCTTCTTGAGTTTGAAGATCTCTGTTGTCTTGTTTGAGAGCCATTGCTGAAATAAACAGCGAGAATATGAGAGACCTGTAATGGAAGTCCTGTTATGCAATGATATGTATGATATATGTATGCAATGTTTTCAAGGATCTCGCGGGGTAAACAAGAAACTGTTGGAATTTGATTGCAGCTTGATTGAATAAACTTGTGTCACTTAAAGTCCTTCTTCAAGAGTCAAGCTCACCATATCGAGTAGGTCATAGCCACTGACTCAAATTATTGTGTTTTAATCTCTAGACGACATTGGCTAGAAGAAAATAAATCCCCTTGCCCCTTGCTAGGCATCTGATTTACTATAACCTGCATCACAAACCCTTGAGATCCTTGAAATGGTTAAGGAAATATTAAGGCATGATGTTATGATGTGAATGTTATGCGTTTAAGCAAAAGTGCGAGGTGATGTAAGCAAGTAAACTCGGCGAGAAATCCAGGTTATTGGATAAGGACTGTAAACAAAACCTGCAAGGAACTCATGTTGTTAGATAATAAAACTGTGTAAGTAGTTCAAGTTGAAAGCACACAAGTCACACAAACAGCCTTAGGTTTAGGCTTGCATGAGGTCTAGGAACTACCCTATTGAAGTTCAGTTGGTTTCAACCTGTCCTAATAATAGTAACCGGGTTCTAGAGGTTCTCAATATCACTAACCATCCTCCATCGGTCATGGTTTCAGCTCACGCAATCTTTTCTTGCGGCCGGAACTATCTTGAGAGTATGGTCTCAATGAGTGTAGTATCGAGTATCAACCAGTTCCCAGCTTTACACCGAGACCGGCTATCTCACTACTTCCTATGGCCAAGTTGGTCAATTATAGGTTCTAAGGTCACTTGATGCTTAACGACACACATAGCAGCCTCATATTCTCCTCGTTTCTCCACAAGGGATACCGGTACCAACCAATGTGCCACATCAACATAGCTACTGCTTCAACCGTATTGGTCTACGCCATACAGTTCCCTCACAGTTTATTGCTACTTACCTGAAAGGTGTCCCCCAGATTCGGGTTAGGATCTATAGTAACTCCCAATACAAAGCCCTCAAAGATAAAGCAACCAAGTCAAGCAATAGAAGCAAATATGATGAACTAATCCTAAGGTATACCCCACTTATTATTCCCCAGCAGAGTCGCCAGTTTTGTGATACGGTGGCAGAACCGGACTGTTTTAGGAAAATGCTAGTTTGCGTTTGTGTTTGCAAAATGTCGCGGTAAGCAAGAGTCGCCACCGACTTTTATTTTATCCAACTGGAAAGGACAAATGCACAGAAAAATTCCTTTTTTGAGATTTCTGAATACGGGGGGGTAGATTATAGAAAGGGAAGGTATTAGCACCCTTTCTATCTGTAGTTTTCTACGGGCTCTTAGGTACTTGCTCATCTTTTAAAATTGCTTGTGTGTGTTTGCTTTGAAATTTTTTTGTTGTACTTCGATTTAACCCTTACTTCTGTCTTTAAGAGTGTTATAAAGTCGTTTTGAAAACTTTGTTTGAAAAGAGTGTAAGTGTGAAAAAGGTTTGTTTGTTTTGAGAAAGTACCTACTAGCATCTACCTACTCGAAAAAAGAATGTTTCTGTTCTTGTTTCCTTTAGACAATGCTATCCTACTATTAGTGAGTAGGTAGCATCATCGTTGGAGTTTTAAGGGTCAATTCGAAAAGGGACGTACAATCATTAAAGCAATGTTAGGATGTCTTAGTAGTAACCCTAATGTCTTAAGATCGTATTCGAGGCAACAATTCCGAGGCAACCTTTCCGAATGGGACATTTGATCTTTTAGACAAAAGAGCGACCACTAAAATATCCTATACTCAGTGATCATTTACCGAAGGCAACCGAAGTGGGGATATACCCTAGGAGTGCGCATGTGCGAGTGATTCAATTTCAAATTATTATCTTTGCACATTTAGGGTTTGCTAACCGTTTTAAATTTACATACATTCTTGTCATGTAACCCTAATATCATACATCTAACAATTAATATTTGCGGAAATTAAAGTGCGGGAAAATAAAGCTACGCTATTACAAGGCTTCGGGTATTAATTACATAGCCAAAAAACCCGCTAAAACGATAAATGAAAGGAAAAAGTCATAATTAATCTATTACATCCTTTGAGCAGTTACATCAATATTACAAAAATAAGTAAACGCGCGACAAATAGAGAACGAGAGGAAATTAGGGTTTTGACCCCGTCTAACCTAATTAAAAGAAAAGATTTTGTTTTGGTTGTTTTTGATTATTTTAAGAAAAAAAAAGGTTTTAAAATTAAATATGCAAAAACCTAATTACTAATTAAATTAAATTAAGAAGATATTAAATTTCACCTATTTTTGTGTCTTTGGTTATTTTTAAGAAAAAGAAAATAGAAATTAAATTAAACTGAAACCCTAATTTTCTAATTGTTTTTAATTTATTTACAAAAATATTAAAATTACCCTAAAATTAAATAAGCTAATTAAATTAATTTTTGATTAAAAAGAAAACTAAATCTAATTTGATGAAAAAAAATTTTTATGATTTTTTGATAAAAAGAAATAATTTTGTGTTAGTAAATATAATTAAATAAATTAAATAAAGGAAATATAAAAGAAAAAAAAGAAAATGGGCCTGTTTGCAAACAATTTGGAGGGGTGTGAACAGCAATTCTGGGCCCAAACCAATTGATCCACGTTGACTTCCACGCTTCAGTGCTTGCACGTTGACCAAGGTTTTTGGTGGATCATCACATGATAGCCTTCAGATCTGGCCTGTGGACATCTAGTTGGTTGGATGATGATGGTCCATGGTGGTCCTCACACCTATGTGCGTGCCTGATTAAGAAATGAAAAATAACATGAAATACATGGAGGACCTGGGATTCGAACCCAGGTCTTATAGCTTTTTCCAACTGCCTTGTTACCAACTGAGCTGTGTGCTTTTGTTGTGTATAAAATAATAATAATTGATAATATATATTAATGCAAGTTAGTGGGAGACCAACAAAAACATGCGCGCCATCATTCAAATGGTCGAATGGGAGAGTGCCACGCATGTCATCTCCTTCCTCTCTCCGTTGGTAAAAGTCAGATACTTTTACCTACAGACACAAGTCTGTCACTAGAAACCCTGCATATCTCAAAATCACACACAGGCATAAAAAATGAAATCTAATTCCATGAATCGAATCGCCTTGGCCTGCTGAGCATCATGGTGCCCTTATTGTGGACCAATTTTGCCTGTATAACAAGACCCTAAAATGAGACCAAGAACCCTAGCAATGGTGAATTTCAATATAGCTTCCACAAATGCAATTAAATGGTGCTGTTAGCTTGCAAACATGTTAGGGATTACAAATATGCTATTAAAACATGATAAAGATGCAAGAATAATGGAATACGATTTCAAGAAAAATGCCAAACCGTTTGGGTCGTGGAGATGAATTCTGGACACGAAGGCGCTTGGTTTTGATTGGTATAGCTTCCATGTATGCCCAGGAAACGAAAGGGATGGCTTGGGAGTCTTAAAACTGCCTGGAAGTATCAAATCATATTACCACTTTTCTTTGATTTTTCAAGCTTTGTTCTTTCTTTCCACGCCTCAAAACCTTTTCTTTTTTGTCTGCTTTTGTTCACTATATATCCCTGATCAAATTAGGTTTATAAAAGTCCATTCAATCTTTGTCAATTATGGCTTTTGATCTTGATTTGATTCACTTGAAAATCTATCCAAAATAGGCCAAAATCAATCTTTTTATGCACACCTATGCTTTGAACAATTTGATTCACTTGCTAGCTGTATATGGGACCTGAAATGTGCACAAAATCTTAAGGTTTGAATGGTTTGGATATTTTCATGATTTATTTTGATTTAAATTGTTTTAATTGAAATAAAAAATCAAAATAAATAGAAAAAATAAGATAAAGACAAGTGGAAAGAGCTAGGGCTCGTGGACCATGCTACAAACTCAAAACAAGTGCAAAAAGTTAGGCCCATTTAACAAAAATTGCAATTTGAGGCACTTTTGACTTTTGGCAATTTTGCAAAAAAGGTCAACTTCACCAATGCATAACTTCATCAATTTTGACTCTTTGAATATGTTCTTGGACTTTTTAGAAATCTTGAGATGTCCTCTAAGCAACCCTTTTGGTATCATCTCAATTGGGTCTTCCATGTTCATGTATGAAGCTTTGACAAAAAAGGTGTTTTTGTTGACTTTCCAAAATGACCTATAATGTCCAAATTCATAATTTCTTGTGAATGCATATTTTGAACTTGGGAGATGAAGATGGATTGTAGGTAATTTCATCCTATTCAAAATGAGCTTTGTATGGGTCAATTCTAATAAAGTATGATAAAGTTATGCTTGGTCAAAGTTGGGTTGACTTTTCCTGCAAAACCCTAATTTAGCAACTTTTGGGTTTTGATGAATTGTGAGCAATATTTGATGAATCATGATCAAACTTTGATCAAATGATGAATAATACTTCAAAATGAGTATGTTGGCCAAAAATCTTGAAGTTTGCATGTATGTGGGCCACAGTTTTCTTTTGCCCTAGCAAAGTCGATTTTCAGGCCTTTGAGCAATTGACTGAGCAAACTTCCTCTGCAAGGCTTGAAACTTGACATGGATGATCTTGAGAACATATTAGGACAATGGTGAGAATTTGGGATCCCTTGGACTCAAGTATCTTGATGCAACATGAAACCCTAATTTGAGGTAGACTGTCTTAGAAGAGAGTTTGTATGGCCAACCCTTGGACTTCCTTGAGCAATTTGAGAATCACACTTGAAATATATTGAGAAATATGGGAGGGAAAATTTTGGGGTACAACAGCGTAATATGGCCATTTTGTAAGGCAACCAAGTGGATTTACCCTAGGGGTGCTTGTGTGCAAGTGTATTGTTTTTCATGCTTGGTTTTTGTCTTTGATTAGGGTTTTCTAATTGATTGGTTTTAGTCTTTCCATACAAATCCTAATTACTAACATTGATATATAAAGCGATAAATTACGGAATTTAAAATTACTATGATATTACAATACTTGTGGGAGGGGGTGTACAAATTATAAATGGGGATTGCAAAAAAATAAAACCTAATTATCTATTACAACCATATTGAATTTGTACAAGAATTGAAATAAATAATGTACAAAATGAATAAATATACAAGAATGTAAATGTAAAGAAAATGGATGTTTTGGATTTTTAGGGAAAAGGGATTTTGTTTTACTTTAATTAATTAAAAGAAAATAATTAATAAAAATAATAAAAAGTAAAACCTAAATTTACTAGGAAAAGAATTTAAATAAAACCTTAATCTAAATATTAATTAAAAATGGAAATTAAGTTCATGAGAAGAATATTTTTGGTATTTTTTTGTCTTAAAAAGTAATTTATAGTATTATAAAATATTTTTTGGTCTTTTTATATTTTAAAATAATATATTTAAATGGTGTAAAAGAAAATAACTAAAACCCTAGTTTTTTTAATTAAATTTACAAAAAAAAATACAATTAGTAAAATAAATAAAGTATGATAAATAATTTTTTGTGTAAAAAAATAAATAAACTTTATCAAAATATTAATCTCATGTTTTTATATTTTTTCTGATTTTTTAGTATTAGATAAAAATATTTAAGAAAATAAATAAATAAAAATAAGAAAAATGAAATAAAAATGGGCCAGGGTGCAAATAGTCAGCAAGGGGGGTCAGTGATAAGAAAAAAAAAACATAAGGCCCAAAGGAGGCCCATGCGGCTATCCAAAAAATAAGTCAGAATGTGAGAAATGTGTAAAAAAATAATCAAAAGGGGACCACTGGGGCTCGAACCCAGGTCCCCATAGTCACAGGCATGCGCTTCTACCACTGGGGTGGCTATACATCTGTTTATATAATCAAAAAAACAAATATATGATAGTAAACAAGTCCATGGCCTGAACTTCATCTTCAACCTCACGCCCAGCCAGAGCCTTTGTATCTTATTCAAATCTCAACAAAAATGAAAACTGTAAACATGAAACTTGTAGAAAATTTCCTCGCGATTTCATAAATGCAAAGCAATAAAATTAAAGATCAAAGATAAGCATGAATTTTAATGGCCCTAATATGAACTCTAAAAATTTCAGAAACTTCAATCTTAAAAGTCTCTAAGCTCAAACAAAATTAATGAAAACTATGGACATGGTTAGCTTTAGGGCAATGATATCTATATTTTTCATTCATAAATAAACCATTAATGTTGCCTGTATGAAGAGTTCAAAAGTCAGAAAACTGACCTTGCAAGAGGGTATCGTGTTTGGGTTTGAGTAGATTTTAGTGAGTTCCAATGATTGGGTTAACTTCCTTAAGTTCCCAGGAAGCTAATGGGATACTTAGTTTGAGCTGAAAGTGCCTGAGGAGTTCTGGAGAAGTCAAGGTGCAAGGTGCTGTTTTTTAAAATGGTGGATGAGGATGGAGGTGTTACAGTGGTGTTGCACGTGTTGGGATTGTTTGTGTATGTTGTTTAGAAGCTTTTGAAAGTAAAAGGCCAAGAAACGCACGAGTAAATTTGGAGATTGGATTCAAAACTCAGAAATGACAAGTTTTGAGGTGTTTTTGGTGATTCTGTGTTCTTGGTGTATTCAGGGCTTAAGAATGCGTGTGATTCATGGAAAATGACTTGAGTATTTATAAGCAAAAGGTCTTGAGTGGTTTTGAAAGTCAGAAGTACAAGTTACAAGCTAATTGCTAGGTTACTTGATTTTGAAGAAAAGTGGGAAAACAAGTTTCAAGAGGAGGTACAAGCATGGGCTGAGTGATTGTAAGTGTCTAACAAGTTTCTATTGAGTTATGGGACTTGTATGATCAGAAGAAAACAATTGCAAGGCTCAAGAACAAGCTTTGTGAGAAAAGTCACTTTTTCAAAATGGCAATGTGCACTTTCTTCCCAAAATGGATATAAAGCATGGCCTTGCATTGAATGCTTGAAATGAGACCTCTAATAATTGTGAAAGCAATTAATTATGGAGTGCCTAACAAGTTTGAGGCCTTCAAAGTAGAGGTTATGCAGCATGAGTTTGAATTTTGAATCTTGTTCATCACAAAATGACTTGTAATTCAAGTGATAAAATTCTAACTTCATCTCTTCGATTCTCCCTACTAAAAAATGATCTCAAGGAGTTAATGGACATTTTGGAAAGATCTTAATGTTCTCTACAACCCATATTTGAATCACTTTTGAAAATTCCCCTTGTAACTATATGAAAAATTTCCATGAAGTTGGGTTAAAATCCTGACCAAATTAGGGCAAAATTTCACTAAGTGTTTTGTTTCATGACCATGTGTTCTTAAAATTATAACTTGAGATCCAAGCACTTTTGGGAGGAGTTGTGTAAAGAAATGTTGTAGATTTAATGGAGATCTACAACTTTATGTTGAAAGTTTCTTTTGAATCATCTTGCATCAAGTGAAAATTTTGCTCAAAGTTATGAAAAAATAAGAAATTTCCAACACTTAGAAAAATTTCTAAGTTTAGAAATTTTAACTTTTCAAAATGAAATCTTGAATTTTTGATTTCTTGATGAATAAGTTTCATATTTTGACTTGCTTTGATGAACTGTGATCTTTGACATTTTATTTTGACCAAAAAGTCAAAGTTTGACTTTTCAGTATAGAGTTGACTTTTGATTAGTTGACTGGAAATTCATCTATCAATCCATTGGGCTTGAGCAATGTTTTGAGCCATGTCATTAGGTCAAAATGATGAAATTAGACTCTTGAGATCATGCCTTAAACCAATTTATCATTTGCTAGGTCAAAAATCGGAAATTTCCCTTTCCTAGTTAAAACCCTAATTTTGACCATTTTGCCCTTTTAAAGATTTGATCAAATTTCTTGAGGAATTATGGTCCAAACTTTATCAAATGATACATATGAGTTTAAAATGTTGATGTGGATCAGAAATTATGGAGCTCGACTGTAAATTGGCCATAGTTGACTTTTTCCCCAATACAACTGATTTTTAGGTCAACTGCTCAATTGACTGAGCAAAAGTGTGATCCAAAGCTTGAAACTTGACATGAGTAATATTGTGGGTACATAATGATCCATGAAAGTCACATGGGGCATTGGAAGTTCAAATATCCTTGTGCAATCTCAAACCCTAATTTTAGTCATCAGTGCTTAAGGAGGTATCTTGAGCTGATCAACCCTAATGCAGTCTTGAGCCAAAGGAGATCTTGTGAGAAAATTCTTGATAAGTGAGAGAGAAAATTTTGGGGTACAACAAATACACATGCGCCATTTCCCATTAGATTTTTCATAAGAACTACATTTAAGAGCCAGGTTATGTACTGGGCTTCAGAAATAAAATGTGCCTCTAGGAGGTCTTTTACAGCTAGTTCTGCAGCCTTCACCTTCTCGGACGAATGCTTTCTCCTACGCTACACAACCGCCTTGATGGCAGGATCAATGGTCAAGTGATGACATGTGACCTCTAGATCTAAACCGATCATCTCAGTCGCACTCCAGGCGAACAAATCAGCATTCTCCCTTAGGCAAGCTTTGAGTTGCCTTTTCGCCAGGTCGGGGAGGTCTGCTCCGATCTTTACTCCTCTTGTGGGGTCTTCTCCGAGGGGAACTAGATCTAAGTCGCTGTCCGCAATGGGTCGTGCGTGACTTAAGAGTTCATTGCGATCAGCAGAGGAGGTCGACCCTGCGTCTTCGAGCATAGGCTTCTTCCCTTTCTTCCTTTCCTCAACACGGTATTCCATAGAGAAGCGACTGTCGAGGTCAATGGTGTCAACCCTCGGCAACGGCTTGACTTCCTAGGAGCTGGAGTGTAGTGAGGATCCAACGGTCGTTCTATGTTAGGCTTTGATGGAACTGAGACCTTTGGTTGAAGCTTCGAAGCACCTTCTGGCTGCTTGGATGTCTCCGTGGAGGGTGGCGACCAAGCCTTCGGTGGTATAGTACTTCATCTTGAGATGAACGGTAGAAGGGACCGTGATGAGTTCGGAGAGAGTGGGTCTCCCGAAGATACACTGATAGAGAGACAGGCAATCTACCACCAAGAATTGGGTCTTGATGGCTCGGGCCGTCGCCCCTCTCCCGGATGTGACTATCAACTCTACATATCCCCAGGGTTTTGTGCTGGCTCCATTAAAGCCCTGGAGATCAGATCCCATGTAGGGGGTTAGGTGGATCTCGTTCAGCTACAAGATGGTGAACAATTGGGTGTACATGATGTCCATCGAACTACCTTGGTCGACCAGAATGCGACGTACATCAAAATTAGCCATTTGAGCTCTCACGAGTAGTGGGATACTCGAGTTCGGGGGCTGGCCCGACAATTCTTCCTTGTAGAAGGCGAGAGGATGAGAGCCTCCTTAAAATTTATCGAGCGTGGCAGACATATCTGAGTTGGCTCCAATGAGTTGGTCGAATCTCCTCTTCATCGATCCAACTGTGTGCTTGTTGAATCCTTCGTCGGAGATGACCATGGCTGCAGGGAAGTATTCCCAAGGACTGTGGAAGGAGAAGTACAAGGAGACGTTCTCCATGTCTGGATAATAGAAGTCTTCCGGCTGTGAGATGCTCAAGGCGACCAGAATGGCGTCGAGGTCGGGGGATTTCTTTCTTTCCTCGACGTTTTTGGTTTCTGGTGCTTCGTCACAGGCACCCTCCTTCTTTTTATACTGCTTGAGGTACCCGTCTCTGATCAGTATTTCGATTGGATCCTTGAGATGAATGCAATCCTCCGTGTTATGCCTTTGACTCTTGTGGAACCTACAATACTTGCTCTTGTCGGTTCCTAGCTTGGATAGTGTTTGTCGGGGGAATCGCACCCCGGCTTGCTTGAATTCATAATTGGCGCATTTAGAAAGAATATGCTCCCTTGAGGTTGTCATAGGGGTGTAGTCATGGAAACGACCGACTGGCCCCTTGAAGTCTTTGGAATCACGGGACTTGTCCACCCATTTCTTCTCTCCCTGACAGGATGTCAAGGGCTCTTCATTCTTTGAGGACTTGGCACTATCTCATGTGCCTAGATTCCCTAGCAATGTGGTCTCGTCCTTCTCCTTGTACTGTATGTACGCCCGAGCCTTGAGGAGGAAGGAGTCGAGCGTGGCCGACATCTCTATTCCTACAGCTTTCACAAAATCATTGCGGGGACGAAGCCCACGCTCGAGGAGGTACTTCTTCATGTTGTCCATTGTTGGGACTTGGACCCTTCCTTGTTGAAGCGTTCAATATATACCCGCAGAGACTCGTCCCTGCCCTGTATGATTTCTTCGAGCGAAGCCTCCGATTTCGGGTGTCGATGGGAGGCAGTGAAATGCCTCGAAAATATCCTCCCGAGCTGTTTCCATGAGGTGATGGATTCACCGGGGAGGCTCTTGTACCACGCCATCACCCCCTTCCTGAGAGTGGTTGGGAAGAGTCTGCATTTGATGGCTCCCCTGACCCCTCGGTATTCGAGGAGAGCATCGATGTTCTCGATGTGCTCGTCAGAGTTTGTTGTTCCATCGTAGGTTCCCAAGGTAGGCGGCTTCTCTAGGCCGACTGAGAGTGAATCCTCGGTAATCTCCCTCGATAGTGGGACACAGGGCTCGTCATTCTCCCTATCTGCGGGGGATGGAGAAGGAGAGTGATAGTTTCTTCCCTGTCAATCGTCACGATCTCGTTGGGGGGAGGGGCTCCTCCGTTTCTGATTTGCTCGGAAGAAGGCAGTCGAGCGCGGTCGATTTTCTTGTTATCTTTCCTCTTCTTAAATGAAGGGGAGTCTTGATCTCTGGCAGGAGGTGTGCGGTTGCATTTCTTAAAGAAATAAATGCCGCGCCTCTCCTTTCTGGGAGGTGGGCCATGCATGGGGTGCAATGCACTAGGGGAGTTTCGTCGTTGGGTTCTCCTAGGAGGAGATCTTGATCGCCTGTTCTCCCAGGCCCCTATTCTTTGATTTTGTTGTAAGATGAGGGTATTGGTCTGATTGATAGCAGCGAGCAGTGCTGCTATGGCTGGGTCAGTGTTGAGAGGGATGGGAACTATTTGCATGACTTCTTGCAGTTCCTCAGTGAGATTCTTGGAGTGGCCCTTGTCCAAGAATTGGTCGTCGCCGCGTCGGGCGTTAGTGGAATCTAGAGACGCAGTCTGTCTGTCCCAGAAGCCCAGGTTGTCCTCGAGGTGAGGATATTCCTAACTTCCATCGATTTTGCGAGCAGGGGAAAGAATGGTCTTTCCGGACATGTGAAGATCACCATGGTCGACCATGATTAGTGAGAGGAATCTTGAAAAAGTTGCTTTGATCTTAAGTTTCGAGGAAAGAAAGATGGGGACAACAGCTTCCCAAAGACGGCGCCACTGATCTTACCGGTTGATCAGAACCTGAGAAGTGGTCGAAAGATGATCTGTAGTCGAGGAGAAAAGGGGATTTTAGCTGCAAGGCACTCCGATGATCAAGTAAGAGTGGGAACAAGGAGGTACAAGCAAAGTATTAAGTGGTGAATAGTGAATATTCGATACCTGACCCTCGTGGGTGTGAGGGTTTATATAATACCCCTGGCGCGTGGCCATTGGTTTCTGATTTCACGCCTAGATATGCAGGTCCGTGAAATCAGGTAACTGCCAGGACTTGGTCAAACCGGGAAGATGTGCTCGTAACTAGTCGTTGGTCCCGAGGAGGGGGTTAGTTACGTGCATCTCTCTAGTCGGTTCTTGGTGGCCCGCACGATGTTGATGTTGGGCAGGCTAAGAGGATGCTCGTCGGTCATCCTGGGCCAGTGTTGGTTCAGGAGGGCAAATGGTTGACATACTCGATAGATAGCGGGCAATCCGGGTCACGGTCGTGCGGGCCGTACCAAAGGAGATGTCCTGGATCGGGCGCAATCAATATATATAAGTTATGTGAGAATGTGAGAATGTAGTAACAACCATTGGATTTATATTTAATGGTTGAAATTAAAAGATATTTTCAAATTTTATTAATGATTTCTCTTTCCTATTAATGGTATATGATTTAGTGAAAATCTCAATTTAATCTCAATCTTTTCTTTTTAACTTTGATGGTTCTTATTTATTCTCACGTTCTCATTAAACTTAAATGAGAATGAGTAAGTTATATGAGAATGTAATAACAACCATTGGATTTATATTTAATGGTTGAGATTAAAAGATATTTTTAAAATTTCATTAATGATTTCTCTTCCATATTAATGACACATGATTTAATAAAAGTCTCAATTTAATCTCAACATTTCCTTTTTAAATTTGAGAATTTTTATTCTTTCTCACATTCTCATATAACTTACTCGTTCTCACATGATATGCCCTTTTATATATATATATATATATATATATATATATATATATATATATATATATATATATATATATATATATATATATATATATATATATATATATAAGTATTATGTGTATAAAGAAATCAATAAGTATTATGTTTATATTTTATTATATTTTTTGTATAGTATTTATTTTATTTATATATTTACAAAAAATAAAATCTTATTTCTTTATGAATAATATTTTTTTTTATTTGAAATATAATTGTTATATATTTATTTTTGTGTTTACTTTTAATTTGTTAACTTTAATAATTAAAGACAAAGTTAAAAGAAATAGTTTAATTTATATTATTTTTATATTCCTTTATATATAAAATATTAATAATAAAAAAATTATAATGTTACCCGACTAATACAATCACATCACAAAAAAAAGGTGTTTGATTGCGGTGGTTATTTAAGACAGGTTTCCAGAAAACCCCCTCAAATAAATTTTGAAAGTGAAATTCTCTACTTTACTTAGTCACATTACGGCTGTTTTTAACCCCTTTAGTTTAATGAAATTTCCTATTCTCCCATTTTTTATTATTTAAATTCAATAACTTTAGATTTTTTTTATAAAAAAAAAAATAGTGTCAATTAATTAAAATGTATTGTAATCTTTTCTAATTTATTATTTAAAGAAATAACATTTTATGTTATATTATCAATTATTATTATTATTATTATTATTATTATTATTATTATTATTATTATTATTATTATTATTATTATTATTATTATTATATAAGTTTGCAGTTTTTTACTTTTTATTCTTAATTATTATTATCATATTTTTTTACAATATTATTTTTTATTTTACAAATAAAAATGACTCAGAATTTTACCAAAAACAAAACTTAGTTCTCTTTTGTTTTTTTATCGAAAACTCTTTCTATCAAAAACTTCTGAATATTTCTCTATCTAATAAGAACATATTCTTAATGAACTCTAAATCATTCACTCCCTTCACTGTAATCCCTAAAATAGTTAAATCGTATTTCATTCTGATCCTTCATTACGATTCAATATCAATGGTTTAAGTCTAAAGCGTCCAAATCAGTTGAACGTTTCATCATCAATTGTTCGAATCTCAAGCCTTTTAGCACTGTGCACTTGAATCGCTCTAACGGTTCAGCATCAATGGTTAGGATCTGAAATGTTTTAGCAACTATAGTTTGAATCTCAATTGTTTCAACATCAATCGTTCTAGAATCGCTGAAACCTCAAAATCAGATTTGATTGCATCGAAGTGCAGAATACGTCCACTCTTAACAATTTAATTTCATATGCAGATCTATAATTCATTATCAATATGATTTTTCATAAATTTTCCCTTTTTAAATTAATTTTTAATTTTAAAATTCATTTTTTCTTTGTAGATCTGAACCCGCTGTACCACACTATACTGATCTCATCCCAGGTACATCAATTTAATTTTTTTATTAAATTTTCCTTTTCTTAGTTTTTAATTAATTAGAATGTTCATTTTCATTTTTAAATTTGAACACTGCCCTATTATGTATCTCGTTACAGGCATATAGTGTCATACTCCAAATTTGCCCTACTGGTTTCTATCTCTTATTTTCCAGAATTATCATTAAGAAGTCACGGGCCTCTCTAAATCAGAGAAGACCCATGAGATTTGTTACAATTCATTCGTTTCACAAAGGGGGTGTATTTGTTAAAGTGTAATAGCCCATTTCAAATACTAAAGGAGGAAGTTCATGTTATGAAGTAAAACTTTGGCCATTTCTAAATCAGAATGACCCATTTTTGTTTTAGAGGGTATATTAAACAATCTATTTTTAAAGCCCGATATATTTAAAAACAGTACGGTTCGGTTCAGCTTTTGGGTTTGTTTTGGAAAAAATATTTTGTTTAATTATAAAATTATTATTATTGTTATTATTATTATTATTATTATTATTATTATTATTATTATTATTATTATTATTATTATTTGTTCTGGAGTGGCCCGAAAGCTTGAGTGGGCTCAGTCTAAGACATCTCATAGGTGCCACCCACTGACCGTGACCCGGACTGCCCGCACCTGTCAAGAAATGTCACCCTCTTGCCCTTGGTCTGGTGCCGATCCAAGATACTCGCCGAGCGTCTTCACAGCCTGCCTGACACCAGCGTCATGCAGGCCACCAGGGAACGATCAGAAAGATGCTCGCAACCAGCCTCCTCCCCAGAACCAACGGCTAGTTGCGAGCACATCTGCCCGGTTTGACCAAGTCCTAGCGGTTACCTGATTTTCCGGACCCGCATATCTAGGCGGAAAATCAAGAACCAATGGCCACGTGACAGGGGCATTATATAAACCATCACACCTGTGAGGGCCAGGTATGACATATTCACTACTCACTACCTGATATGTTGCTATTACCTCAGTGCTCACACTCTTACTTGATTGTTGGAGTACCTTGCAGGTACAAGCCCCTCTCTCCTCAGCCCGACTGAAGATCATCCTCCAGCCACTCTCTAGGTTCTAATCAACAGCAAGATCATTATTATTATTAACATTACTATTATTTTTTTCACTATTATTAATTATACTAATATTGATTATAATTATAACATTATACTAAAAACTTAATTAAAAATGATTTTTTGTTTTATTAATTAAAAGAAGTGTTAGCGAAGAGGCTTTTTTTCACGGCCCAAATTCAAGCCCAAACTTTATAGTCCAAAAGCCAAACCGGCCCAGTACAAGTCAAGAAAATGCGTAGCCCAAAATCTAAAACATGTACTATATCAATCAAAGAGGATAATGCATGCTTTGGAGAAAAGAACTGTTATTGTTCAAGTCGAGGATCAAGAGAAGATCTTGCATTCAAATTTTTTCCAGAACATAATCAAAACCAAAATAGAAAAAAATAAAAACCTTATACAAATTACACACTAAATCAATACTCTTTCCTAATTCTCTATTTCCTTAATCAACAAAGCAACGAACCTAATAAAATTGTTTCCTAAATAATCTAACTCCTAAACACTATAAAACCTAATTGCTAAAATAGAACAAAGGACAAATAGAGAAATTTACAGGATAAAAGATTAAAAAAATTGAAAAGGAAAGAGGATCGGGAGAGGTTGAATAACAGAGAGAGCTTGTTCCGATTGCGCTCGCCGAAACCCTTGAAACACCGCCGCTCCTTGCAAACTTATGGTTTCAACATCTAAAACCCTGGCTTTCTCCATCACACCGTCGTCACTGTTGTACCCCAATTTTCCCCCCTAAGATCCCTTTATCATACCATATTGATTCAATTACAACAAGATCATGTTATGGATTTTGGTTCTCCTCCCTATCTTTAGCTTTGCTCTTTGAGGAATCATCAAGCACCTTGACTTGTTTTTCTTTTGTGATCATGCATTATTTGTTTTTAATTTCCTTTTAATTAATAAAATGCAATGTCGGTTTGTCTTACTTGTTAATAATGTAGGTAAAGGCAATGTGGCTTAGCAAGTTGATCCATGGATTCATGAGTTTATTTTCATGCCCTAGTCAATAAAGCTTGAGAAATTTAAACCTCACCATTGAAGTTATTTTGGTAGAAATGGCATGGCAAGGTTTATTTTGGTTCACCATATTTCAAAATTATCAAGATTGATTCAAAACTACAAGGGGTTGATTGAAGAAGTTGTCATGGTTGGACAAGGCCTTGTTCCTATTGGTCACAAGTGCATATTTCTCTCAATTATCAAGATATAGAAGTGGTTTTGGTTGATATGAGTTCTCATTATCATCCTCAATAACACCTATCTACAAAGCAAAAGTGTTGGTACAAGAAGGTTGTTTAAATTTGTCAAAGTTCCCCAAAGCATTTTTCTTGATCTAGGAGCTAGGGTTTTGAACTTCAAAGAAGTATATCTTGCTCATCTTTTGGTATTTTTGAGAGATTCCAAAAACATCCTTCTCTTCAAAGTGATATTAACAAATCACTTCAAAGTTTTCAAGGAGTTTTCATGTGGAAGAAACTTGATGATGAAGAAATATTACAAGTCCTCAAGATGAACCCCCAACTTCCCATATATGACTTCAAATGATTATAACTTGGTCAATATTTATCACCTTGAGCCTACTCTTTTTCCATAATGATCTTGAGTATGTGAACTTTATTCCTTCTTTTATGTGCAAAGTTATAAAATGGATGGAAGATGCCCTAAGGATACAAAGGATTATAGGTCATTTCATGATTTTTTGCCAACTTCAACAATTCATAACTCTCTTAATTTTTGGATATTTTGAATGGTTCAAGTTTCAAAATTTCATTCAAGAGGTCTATTTCATGCCATCTTTTTTGGTCAAGAGCAAATTCCAAGAGGAAGGCCATGTTTGGATGCAAAACATTATAGGTCACTTTTGAAGAAAAACTTGAAATATTTCTAAGTATGGAAAGTCAACTTCTTTTCCCCAACTTTGACTAATCCTTCTTTTATGTGCAAAGTGATAAAATGGATGGAAGATGCCCTAAGGATACAAAAGATTATAGGTCATTTCATGATTTTTTGCCAACCTCAACAATTCATAACTCTCTCAATTTTTGGATATTTTGAATGGTTCAAGTTTCAAAATGTCATTCAAGAGGTCTATTTCATGCCATCTTTTTTGGTCAAGAGAAAATTCCAATAGGAAGGCCATGTTTGGATGCAAAACATTATAGGTCACTTTTGAAGAAAAACTTGAAATATTTCTAAGTATGGAAAGTCAACTTCTTTTTCCCAACTTTGACTCATTGCAACTTTCAGCTCAAACATCCATTTGATTCCATTCTTTTCCCATTGCAAAGCTTGTAATCTCATCTTTCTAAAGCATCAAGAATCATGCCTTAAGACCCCTTGAGCTCGGAATTCCATTGATTTGAATTTGATAACTTGAAACTGATGTTTCATCATAAGTCAGATTTTGAAATCTTTGTTTTGGCTTCTAATCACAAGTTTTCCACGCGTTTTTTCTTCTAACCATGTTTAGCAACTTTCCAAAGGTGTTTAGCATCATGAAACACACGATTTGGCTGGGTTTTGATGCTAAACAAGCCACACTTTGTTCATGCTGCAGACCCACGTGAATTCCCTCCAAAATACATCATTCACCCTTTCTTTTGATCCCATTTGCTTCTCCTATAAATACATGAGCTACCCTATTCGTTTTCTCAAGCTTGAAATGCCAAAATCACCCCGCCAAACTTACTCCATAACTCACTTTTTTGTAACTTTGAAATCATTGTTCAAGTCTTTTTCAATCTATTTTTTCTATCAATTCACCTTCCTTAATCTTCCCTGAAGCTAACAGAAGAAGAATTAAGCCTTGAAACCTTCTGAATTGATCTGACCAAGTCCATTTACAGAGCTATGTAACTGAACTTCAATAGGTAGATTTATCCATCAATTCTTCCAAACTTTGATGTCATTGTGAAGCTCTCATTTCCCTGGTTCTAGTCGCAACACTTTCTTTTAACTGGAAACATGTTTTGACCATGAAATTTCAAAGCCTTTTTCAAAACTTCCCTTCCAAATTGCTTGAGCTACAGTTTATATAAATTTTTCACGAAGGTGTGATTGTCTTCGTCTTGATGAGACGAAGCAAATGGCATAGGTCTGAGCTTCTGATTTTACAGTTTAAAGGACCTACGTTTCATGTTGGCTGGAGGTTGAAGATGACCAACGTGTCATCTTCCAACCAATGATGGTGTGCCATTTGTATTTTTCGAAAATCTGATTTTATATGTGATTAAGTGCTTTATTCAGTAATGACCATGATATGCACAACGCGCCAGATCCCTTGGATTTGATTACTAACGTGTTTGACTCTCATCCGTTGGTCTACATTTTATTGACTTTATTTTATTTTCTAATTTTTATATTTAAATTGTTTTAAACTTCAAAAAATCATAGAAAATTCATTTTTAGTCCAAAAAATCTGAAAAAATTATGAAAAATATTTTTGATTTTTCTCTTTCTGATTTTTATTTTTTTTACAATTTTATTTTGTGTTTTGATATTTTTTATAAATTTTCACTTTATTTGAATTATTTTAAATGTTTAAAAATACTTTTATGCATTTTTAAATTCTAAAAAAAATATGAAATGATCCTTGTGACAAATATTGGTGACCTTATTTATTTTTTTATCATTTTTGGTTTATTTTACTCATTTCTTTTAATTTTAAAAATAGTTTCTGTCTTTAAAAAATTACCAAAAATTTTATAAAAATAATTGAATTCATTTCTGGTTTTTCTATAGTTGATATTTTTCTCTCCTATTTCTATTTTAAAACATTTTAAAACCCTTTTTAATGCATATATTAAATGTAATATTATTTTGTGATTATTTTCTGGCTGATCTTGGGTTGAATTTTTTATCATGATCTTTGTTAACATCATTGGATCCATGGTGTTGAGTCTAACTCCATAAAAATGGATGAACGATTTTAATAATAGTTTGATTAAATTTTAATTCAAATGTAGTTTATATTCTTTCCCACCCGTCTTCATATCATCCCTTTCTTATTGCACTAAGTGAAATTGGAGCATGATCTCTATATCATGTCTCAAAATAAATGGTGCATAGATTTCTATTGACCGGCCTCAAAATTGGTGCGACTTCTATATAAGTCCACTTACGATTACTTAACATAGCGCTAAATTTTGTCCCGATTCGAATAAATGATCATTCGTGACCCAAACCTATGTTTGCAAGCCCAAGTATGTCAATTTGATCTCTTTGATCCAATAACCTTGAGATTAATTATGTGGAGGCTTTGGTTCTACCAATCCTCTAATGGATCTACATCACATTTGGTCAACGCGGATCACTTAAACATCGTTGATCATTAAATGGTACTTTTGAGGATTCCAAAATGGATGATATACTTGACAAAAAGCAAATGCAACTTGTTGTGTGGAGGCTTTGGTTCTACCAATCCTCTAATGAATTCTAAATGCAAGTTTCAAGATGGTCATCCAACTAAATACTAATTATTAATAATTGACTTTATTTTGTGTTTTTATTTTATGCTCTTTTATGTTATGTACCATTTACTTTAGCCTTTAAATTTTATACTATTTTAATCTTTGCTCACTTGAGCATTTACTTTCTTGTCTTTTTATTTTGCTCACTTGAGCTTTTCTTTTCTTTTTGAAGATACCTAATAATCAACATGAACCATAAAAATCTTTAATAATACTTGGACTATTTGATTACTATCCTTGGCATTATGGAGTATTGGACTTCTTGGACTTAGGATTAGAAACCTTGGCCTATGTTGGAGACCTTGTGACCTTAATTGATATTTTGTCTGGAGTTCTTGAAGTTTACCTCAAGAGATTAGGTTATTTGTTTGTTTTGTATGCAAGTTATTGTGATTACATACTTTGTTTGTAATATGGAATTCACCCGTATACAACTGTTACTCTGCCCAATTTTTGTGAAGACTTAATACACTTGAAGTTTGATTCTCTCAAGAGGTCTAGTATCTTTTCTTGCTTGGTTTCAATCCAAAGAATTGGAATTCTATCTTGACTCATAATGTCAAGTATTGGCTTATTGTTGGTTAGATGGTTCTTATCCCTATCTTTTACCTTATGCTTTAGGATAGTCTCTTCATCTCCTCCCATCTTATTTAATTTCAAAAAATCTTCTCCTTCTTTTTGAAAACTATTCTTGTTTTTTAAACTTGAACCATTTTCATAATAAACTTGGATTTATGTCCATGTATTTTCAAAACATTTTCATAAATAAACTTCAATCAATTTCATAATACCTTGACATTTTTTGTGAGAAAACTAAAAGTAAATCAATCTCATTTCAAACCATTTTACCACTTTGACTTTTATCTTTAAACTTTTATCTTTAAACATTTATCTTTAAACTTTTCTCAAAAGTTTAGACTCTTGGCAATCCTTGTAGTAATGCAAACAACTATACTTCTACAATATGTAGTGGAGAGAGATATTTTCCACTTGGGAGTTGAGTGAGGCATTGTTGATTTTAAAATCCAAGCCATATCCTCCACTTTGAGATGATGCAAATTCTCATTTCTCATGATTGTGGGTAGTAAGTATGTTTTCCACACGGACAATGACGATGATGTCTTATCTCTTAAAATCAACCAACACACTTGTGTTTTAAAATTTTCAAAAGACGAACTACGTGTAACCTGATCCCCTATTGCACGAAAGGTGGTACGTAGGCACTAAAGATTCACAATCGCGGCGGGTGCAAAAATCATAAAAAATATATTTCTTTTCTCACCTCCACCATCTATTTCTATACAACATTTTATAGCCAAAATGTATAGATTTTACAAAGAGGTTCCTGCAGAGTACCGTAGATGTTTAGGATGCTAATACCTTCCCTTTGCATAACCAACCCCCTTACGTTGAATCTTTCCCCCTCTTTTGGGTTACTCACTCTTTTCCCATTCCTTTGGAAACAATAAAGCGCGGTGGTGATTTTTATTTTGATCTGTGTAAGTCTAGTCAATCCAATGGGTTAGTCTTAAACATTTCTACCGTTACAGAAAAAAATGGCGACTTCACTGGGTAAATATTGACCTCTTGTTGGTCCATCCCTAAGTGGGTTAAACCTATCTTTGTATATATCTGTATATGTGCTATTGTTGTTTATGTGTTATATTATATGTTGTATATATGTCTGTCTGGATTTTCCTGGTTTTTAGGGTGTTTGGTGATTACTTATAAGTCCTATACCCGGACTTGGGAAAACTTTAAGATAGGACGGGCGGTATAGTCATGTTAACTTTGAGGGAGTAATCCCAAAAAAGGAGGCATGAGATCCCCCACTCAGTGGAGGCCCCTTTGACTGTAGTGTCGTTTACTGAGTAATTAGGAAGACGTACTGCTTTCAACCTGGGATCCTGATGAAGCCGAGGACCGTAGAATACCTAACCCATCTTGGCCTTTTAGGTGTAGTGCAGAAGCTATGATGGAGTAACTCGGAAATAGTTGTCACGCGATACTACGCTTGGACGAGTTTTTCTTGAGAATATTACTAATTACTGAGTTAATCGGGAAGTTGGCAATATCTGAAGGAAGGATGTAGACTCTGGGAACCTCTAGAACCTTGTTTGGCAGGTGATAACTTTTAGACCATACCTTATGGGTAGTACCTTCTACCTCATGCTCGTGATGTTGAACCTATGAACCCTATGTTTTTTTATCTTGTGTGTGATTGTTGCATCATGCATCCATGCACTCATAAGCGTCTTTTGAAGAAATTTTATTTCAAGGGACTTGAAAGTTGACCATTTGTGAATATCTCAGGTACCTTTTGACCATGGATTCTGGAAAAAGAAAGACCGAAAAATACAGTTTCAATGATCCCAAGATAGATGAGTTGATCAGTCTAATTCCCGAGATTAAGTGTTCTGTAGATTTTCGGAAGAAGTATGAATCCATCATTCCTCTCATGAAGCTTAGGATGAAGGAGGATATTCTCTCAACCTTGGTCCAGTTCTATGATCCAATATATCATTACTTTACTTTCCCTGATTATCAGTTGATGCCTACACTAGAGGAGTATTCTTATCTATTGGATTTACCTATTACCGATCGTGTTCCTTTTACTGGTTTGGAGAGTGAGCCAAAACCACATGAGATTGTTGCTTTGATTCATCTAGGTAAGTCTGAGGTTGAAGCCCACATGACTACTAAAGGAGGGATTAAAGGATTACCAGCTCATTTCTTATTGGAGAAATATCGTTACTTTTCCAGGATGAAGAGTACAGTCGCTTTTGAGGCCATCTTTGCTCTACTTGCTTACGAGTTGTTTTTATTTCCTAATATGGACAAGTTTGTTGACATTAATGCTACCAGGATCTTCATTATTGGAAACCCAATTCCAACATTTCTAGTTGATGCTTATTACTCTATTCATCTTCAGAATTCTTATCATGGGGGGATGATTATCTGTTGCACGCCTCTATTGTACCGGTGGTTTATTTCTCATATGCCTCAGTCTGATGCTTTTTGGGATGTCAGGAAGGAACCCCGTTGGGATCCTAAGATCATGGCACTTACTCACTCAGATATTGATTGGTATCATCGGGATTACCATGATGTAGAGATTATCGACAGTTGTGGTAGTTTCCCCAATGTACCTCTTCTTGGTACAAAGGGAGGAATTAACTACAACCACGTTCTTGCACGACGACATCTTGGTTATCCGATGAGGGATAAACCAAATAGTATTCATTTGAGTAGTTTCTTCCTGAAGGAGGGAGAAGACCATAAGAAAGCTAGGGAGCATATTGTGAAGGCTTGACGTCACATTCATAGGAAGAATAGGAAAGACCTGGGACCTAGAGGGCTGTTTCTTTGGAGCCTTATCTCCAGTGGGTCCAAACGAGGGCTATTCAGTTGAAGATGCCATATTCCCGAGAAGCATCTATGTCTGATTTGTTTGTGAAGACCACTCCTCCCCTATTGGATGACGTGGAAGAGCTACAACTTTCTTTGGTCAGGATGCAACGGGAAAAGGATGCTTGGAAGAATAAGTGCTAAACTTTAGAGATTTCCTATAGAGCAAACTTGAAGGAGAAAGACGACTTAATTGAGATTCTTGAGAGTAGGCCTGTAGAGATGATGGAGATGCAAGGGGATTTATTTTCCTCTAATCCTCAGTCAGATGCTATTTGCTCACTTCCTGATTCAGGTGATTAGAAGGAGGTTGCCACCAGATACGCGGAAGAAAACCAGAGGTTAAAGGCTCAGATTGCCAGGCTTACAGGGAAGCATCAATGTATAGAGTGATCTCCATCAGCTTTACTTCTTAGGGTTTTAGACTTTACTTTCATCTTGTAATTGGGATTATTGAAACTTGTAATCCATTTTGAAGTAATTATAATAAAAAAATTAAGTATTTCAAATGTGTTATTACTTTGATGTTTTGCAATGTGTCTATAAATCTTTAAGTCCCTTGAAATATTAATAATAAAAATAAATCATGTGCATTTCATATCATGCATCATATTGCACATATTTCTTGCATTTGTTATGCATATCCAGGTGTATTACCAAGCTTCTTTACTTCGTTTAGCAAGTTGTCTCACCACTACAATACTCGAGCTAATTTCAGAAGGAAGATGGACAACTTAGAACAAGAGAATTACGAGTTGCGCGAGGAAGTTTCCGCTCTGAAGGCCAGCATGGCCAATCTCACTGCTTTGATGGAATCTCTGGTGGCTGCTCAGAATCAGCCACCGAGTGTTCAACCTCAACAGACAAGGGTTACTACTGAAGCTCCAAATGTTCCTGTGTCTGTTACTCCAGCTGTTGTTCAGAATCGCATGCCTCAAGGTTTTCCACGGGGAATGCCAGAGAACTTTGTGCCTGAAGGTTTCAATCTTGGTCCTCAAGATACTCCAGTTGTTCAGACTACTGTTACTCCTGCACCTCCTGTGGTGCATGCTACTCCTACTGCACTTCCTTCGGTGAATATGGTGCCATTTGCTAATGATGATATGTATCTTCCTTCCCGTCCAACAAGTGAATGCTTGGATCTCTATGATAAAATGGATGATTTTCAAGATCAGTTTGACAAGATGCAGAGGGAGATGAAGGCTCTCAGGGGAAAGGAATTGTTCGGGAAGAATGTCAATGATTTATGCTTGGTCCCAAATGTCAAGATACCTGCGAATTTTAAAGTCTCGGGATTCGAGAAGTACAAGGGCAACACTTATCCTCGTGCTCATATTGTGATGTATATAAGAAGAATGTCTATGATCAGTGTCTGCTGATTCATTTTTTTCAGGATAGTTTGATTGGTGCTGCGTTAAAGTGGTATATAAGTTTGGACAGTGTCAATATCCATACTTTCAACGACTTTGGAGAAGCATTTATCAGAAAATACAAATACAACATGGACATGGCGCCTGACCGTGATCAACTCAGGGCCATGGTCCAGAAGGACAAGGAATCATTCAAAGAATATGCACAGAGATGGCGTGAGGTAGCCGCCCAAGTGATTCCTCCCATGGAAGAGAAGGAGATGACTAATATTTTCCTGAAGACTCTGGGTTTTTTCTGCTATGAGAGGATGGTAGCAAGTGTGCCAAGTGACTTTACTGAAATGGTGGGCATGGGTATCCGTTTGGAAGAGGCTGTAAGGGAGGGTCGTTTAACAAAAAGTGAAAGTTCTGGAAGTACGAAGAAGCCATCCTATGGGTTTGGCAAAAATAAGGAAGGAGATAAAAATGATGTTATGCAAGAGAGGAGGGTTAATCCTCCTAGAAGAAATTATCAGCGTCATCAACAGGTCGCATTAGTAACTCCAGTTGTCGGTGCAGCTCCAACCATAATTTCTTATCAGAGACCATCCCATCGGGGGAATCAAGGGTATAATCAGAGAAGATAAAGTTATAACCCTATCCCTATGAGCTATACAAAATTAATCGCGGCGTTAATTTAAAAGAAGTTGGTTCAGACCAGACCACCTCCCGTTGTACCATCATTGTTGCCTTAGTATTACAAGGCAGACCAAACATGCGCTTTTCATCAGGGAGCACCAAGAAACAATGTTGAGAACTGCTATCTTTTGAAAACTGAAGTACAAAAATTGTTGAAGTCTAGTATCTTCTCTTTCAAAGATGTTGGCCCTAATGTGAAAGATAATCCTTTGCCCAAGCATGGAGGAGAAAATGTTGTGAACATGGTGGCCGGTTGTCCGGGCGACTTTCGGATTTTTGATATTAAAATGGTTAGAGGAGATTTGGTAAAACTGCATGCAGACCTCTGTGAATTTAGCTACTATACGCATGACCATGCTGGTTGTGCTATTTGCAGTACGAACATACAGGGTTGTGACAAGATAAAGGCTGATTTGCAGGAGATGATGGATGAGGGCCTCATCCACATAATCAGGCCTAGCGCAAAGTATGAAGAGGAAATAAAAATGGTTTCTGGATGTCCTGGAGAGTTCATAATCTTTGATGGGGAGTATATGAATGAGGATCTTGTACAATTGCATGCTACTTTCTGCCACATGTCTGGTCAGGTAGAATATCAGTATGAATCTTACCGAATTTGCTGTCGGGACTCCCGAGGATGTTCAATTGTAAGGAAAGGTGTTCAATTGTTGTTGTATAATGGAACTATCAAGGTTACAGGCCAAAGGGATGATTACCATGAGGTTAATGAGATTGAAGTTTGTTTGGCTGAAGAAGAGTCAGATGATGAGTATGCCTCTGCGGATGAGTTCTTCTCCTCAGATGAAGATATGTTTTCCAGAGATGACTCTAATGACCGAATGTGTTGAAGAGGGAGTAAATGTTATTGTGCCTTGTTTTGGTGCACCTACCCCTTTTAAAGTTGAATATCATAGCAAGCCAACTATTACTCCATTGGTGATTAGTTTTTCGGGTCCTGCCCACTACAAGTCAAACAAGGCTGTACCCTACAAATATAATGCTACAATTTTAGAGGATGGTGTAGAAGTTCCCATCCAGCCAATGCCTAATGTTGGAAATATTGCTGAGACTAGCAGAGTGACCCGCAGTGGTCGTATATTTGCACCACTTATTCGTGGGGATGTTAGTACTGGAAAGAAAGTTGTGGAAAGTGTTGAGGAAAAGAAGGCAGTAGGGGAATCTAGTGGAGCTACGCTAGAAAAAGAGGTGGATGATATTTTGAAGATGATCAAGATGAGTGACTACATAATTTTAGATCATTTACTGCAGACTCCTTCAAAAATATCTATCTTGGCTTTATTGATGAACTCCTATGCTCACATAGAATCTTTGATGAGTGTATTGGACCAAGCTTTCGTGGAAAGTGATATGCCTGTAGACTAATTCAGCAGTGTGGTAGGGAACATTACATCATGTAATAACCTGAGTTTCTGCAACGATGAACTTCCCGATGAAGGAAGGAATCACAATTTGGCCCTCCACATCTCTATGAACTGCAAGAATGATTCATTATCCAATGTGATGATTGATAATGGATCCGCATTGAACGTTATACCAAGGAGTACACTTATGAAGTTAAAAAATCAAGGAACGCCCATGCGCCCAAGTGGAATTATTGTGAAAGTGTTTGATGGATCAAGGAAATCTGTTATTGGTGAATTGGACTTGCCTATTCATATAGGCCCACATTTGTTTCAGATTACTTTCTAGGTCATGGATATTATACCCGCTTACATCTGTTTGTTGGGACGGCCGTGGATACATGAGGCAGGGGCTGTCACTTCGACTTTAAACCAAAATTTGAAGTTTGTGCATGAAGGAAAAGTGGTAATTATAAATTGAGAACATGCATTATTGATATCTCATTTGTCTTCTTTCAGCATCGTGGAGGCGGATGAAGTTGTTGTTGGAACCCAGTTCCAAGCTTTATCCATTGATAATATAAGAGGAAATGAGAACTCTATGGCTTCATTTAAGGATGCTCAGTAGATTGTGCATAATGGCTATAGTGAAGTGTGGGGACAGATTGTTGATCCACTTGTAAATAAGAATAGAGATGGCTTAGGGTTCTCTGTGAAAAATGGTAAAGGTAAGAGCATGAAGCCGAAGTCTACTACAGGAAAGTATCAAGACATCATTCGTAGTAGGAGTTATCTTCATCCAACTGTTTCTGGGATTAATGCCATTATGAAAGATGAAGCAGAGCCAGAAATGCCAAATTATGTGACGCACTGAGTTAGGGTTCAGAACTGGATCACCATTGATGTTCCCTCTTTCATACATGTTTCAAAGTAATTATTTTTGTTAATATTTTTGAAAAGCTTTCACTCTGCCCAAGGTGAAAGTATTAATATTGTATGGGCTTATCTGTTTGCTTTAATTTTTAAAATCAATAATAAACGTTGTCTTTGTTTCCCAAATTGTGTTTTTATTTTATTTTTTTTTCTTGGAAAATGGTAATCAGAAAAAACCTTTCAAAATAAATAATAACTGAAATTCAATCTGCATGATCACTTGTTATATGTGTCAGTTTCTAAAAGCAATCATAAATCATATGTGCAGATTAATTAAAAACCCCGTTGAATATAATGACCTTGCACCATCTCCTAACTTTGAATGTCTTGTGTATGGGGCCGAAGAAGAAGACTATGATGAGATTCCGGAAGAGGTCTCACGGTTTCTTGAGCGCGAGGAGAATGCCATTCGGCCATATAAAGAGCCATTGGAAGTAATCAATTTGGGTTCAGAAGAAGATCCAAAGGAAGTCAATATTTGATTATTACTGCATCTTGATGTGAAGAGCAGGTTGATTGACATGTTGAAAGAGTATGTGGATATTTTTGCTTGGTCTTACCAAGATATGCCTAGTCTAGATACATATATTGTAGAGCATCGTTTGCCGTTAAAGCCAGAGTGCCCGCCAATCAAACAGAAGTTGCAAAGAACTCACCCAGATATGGCAGTGAAGATTAAAGAAGAAGTTTTAAAGCAGATTAATGTCGGTTTTCTTATGACATCAGTGTACCCTCAGTGGATTGCCAATATTGTCCCAGTACCGAAGAAAGATGGAAAAGTTCGCATGTGCGTAGATTACAGAGATCTAAATATAGATAGTCCAAAAGATGATTTTCCATTACCACACATTGATATGTTAGTGGATAGCACAACAAAATTCAAAGTTTTCTCGTTCATGGACGGATTTTCCGAGTATAATCAAATAAGGATGGCTCCTGAGGACATGGAAAAAACAACGTTTATCACACCCTGGGGAACATTATGTTACAGAGTGGTGCCCTTCGGGTTGAAGAATGATGGTGCAACGTGCCAGAGGGCTATGACAACCCTATTCCATGATCTGATGCACAAGGAAATTGAGGTGTATGTTGATGATATGATTGCTAAATCCCAAACTGAAGAAGGGCATGTAGAAGATTTGTTGAATTTGTTTCAGCGTTTGAGGAAGTATCGTCTCCGCTTGAATCCAAATAAATGTACCTTCAGTGTTTGTTCAGGGAAATTGTTGGGTTTCATTGTTAGCCAGAGAGGGATTGAAGTTGACCCTGATAAATTCAAAGCAATTCAAGAAATGCCAGCGTCGAGAACTGAAAAGCAAGTCAGAGGGTTCCTCGACATTTGAATTATATTTCCAGATTCATTTCCCACATGACTGCAATGTGTGAACCGATCTTTAAGTTGTTAAAGAAAGATAAAGGTTGTGTGTGGACAGATGACTGCCAAAGGGCATTTGAAAATTAAAGAATATTTGCTTGAACCTCCTATCTTGCTCCCTCCTGTTGAAGGAAGACCATTGATTATGTATCTGACAGTGTTAGATAATTCCATGGGCTATATTCTGGGACAACAAGATGGAACAGGGGAGAAAGAGTATGTCATTTATTATCTCAGTAAAAAGTTTACTGATTGTGAGTCGCAGTATTCCATGCTGGAAAAGACGTGTTATGCTCTGGTCTGGGCAGCAAAACGTTTGCGGCAGTATATGTTGAATCACACTACTTGGTTGATCTCCAAAATGGATCCAATCAAGTACATTTTTGAAAAGCCTGCTCTTACTGGGAGAATTTCCTGCTGGCAGATGTTGTTATCTGAATATGACATCGAATACCGCACTCGAAAAGCTATTAAAAGCAACGTGTTGGTAGATTATCTTGCTCACCAACCAGATGATGATTATCAGTCTGTGATGTATGATTTCCCCGATGAGGATGTGATGTTTCTAAAAGTGAAAGATTGTGATGAACCATTGTCCGAGGAAGGTCCTGATCCTGAATCTCGCTGGAGCATGATATTTGATGCAGCTATGAATTCTTATGGTAAAGAAATTGGTGTTGTGATTGTCACTCCACATGGATCAAACATTCCTTTCACTGCAAGGTTAACATTTGACTGTACTAATAATATGGAAGAATATGAGGCTTGCATCATAGGTCTCGAGGAAGCTATTGATCTCAGAATTAAAATTCTAGATGTGTATGGTGATTCAGCTTTGGTAATAAATCAGATTAAATGAGAGTGGGATACTTGTCACCCTGGCTTGATCCCTTACAAAGATTATGCTAGAAGATTGTTACCCTTCTTTAATAAAGTTGAATTCCATCACATCCCCAAAGACGAAAATCAAATGGAGGATGCTCTGGAAACTCTGGCTTCTATGTATCAAGTGAGTACTTGGAATGATATACCTCGAATTATAGTTCGACGAATGGATAGGCCCACTCATGTGTTTACAACAGAAGAGGTAGCAGATGAGAAACCTTGGTATTATGATATCAAGCATTTTCTCTAGACTCAAAAATACCTGATTGGTGCTTTAAATAAAATAGAAAGACATTGATAAGATTGGCTGGAAACTTCTTCCTCAGTGAAAATGTGTTGTACAAGAGAAATTATGACATGGTCTTGCTCAGATGCGTGGATAGACACGAAGCAGGCATGTTGATGCATGAGATTCATGAAGGTTCATTTGGCACTCATGCCAATGGACATTTGATGGCTAAAAAGATGCTAAGGGTAGGTTACTATTGGATGACAATGGAATCTGACTGTTACAAATTTGCAAAGAAGTGCCATAAATGCCAGATTTATACGGACAAGATTCATGTGCCTCCGACACTTCTCAGTGTTATTTCTTCCCTGTGGCCTTTCTCTATGTGGGGTATTGACATGATTGGAATGAGAACCCAAAGCTTCGAATGGACACCGTTTTATCTTGGTAGAAATTGATTACTTCACCAAATGGGTGGAAGTTGCTTCATATGCTAATGTTACTAAGCAGGTGGTAGTGCACTTATTTAAGAATAATCTCATATGTCGGTATGGTGTGCCGAGCAGAATTGTCAACGATAATGGCTCGAATCAGAACAATAAGATGATGACAGAACTTTGTGAAGAATTCAAGATTGTCCATCACAATTCATCTCCGTACAGGCCGAAGATGAATGGTGTTGTTGAAGCTACAAATAAGAATATCAAGAAGATCATCCAGAAGATGGTTGTTACTTATAAAGATTGGCATGAAATGCTCCCTTTTGCTTTACATGGATATCGGGCATTTGTCCGCACTTCAACAGGAGCGACCTCGTTCTCCCTTGTGTATAGAATGAAAGCAGTGCTCCCAATTGAGGTTGAGATTCCCTCTTTGCGTGTTATAATGGAAACCAAGTTGTCAGAGGCTAAATGGGTCCAGAACAGGTTTGACCAATTGAATTTGATCGAAGAGAAGAGAATGAAGGCTTTGTGTCATGGGCAGTTATACCAAAAGAGAATGAAGAAAGCTTTTGATAAGAAGGTCAAACCTCGTGAATTTAGAGAAGGCGACCTCGTGCTCAGGAAGATCGTGTCTTTTAATGCTAATTCTAGGGGCAAGTGGACTCCCAATTTTGTAGGCCCATATGTTGTCAAGAAAGCCTTCTCCGACGGTGCATTAATTCTTGAAACTATGGATGGCGAGGAGTTCCCACGTCCCATTAATGCTGATACAGTCAATAAATACTTTGCTTAAAGAAATAAAAGAACAACTCGCTAAGTTGAAAACACGAAAGGGCGGCTTAGGAAAAAAGGAGCGTCTCGGTAGGCCGAAAACCCGAAAGGGCGGTCTAGGCAAAAATTAGAGACATAAACAGGATAAATTTTCCCGCTAAGTTGAAAACCCGCAAGGGCAGCTTAGGAAAAAGTTAGGGACTTTCTTGACAAGTAACTGCATCAGACAAGACTTGACCATTGAAGCAACAATCTTCTTGGATCCTCACCATACTTCAACGGAAGATGCTGCTCAGAATTTCAAAGTTGATAGAGGGAATAGTGGTTATTGTATCTCAATGTATCTTTTCCATTATATATTACCATTTTCCGAACTTTGTAATCATCCGTGGAGTCTCGCGATTCACAGACTACCATTCTATCAATAAAATTTGAGCTTTTACCCAATTCTTTGTATTTCTTATTTTTATTCAACTTACAAAGACTTCATTTATTATTGATAATAATTTTCAAAGCAAAAAGGTTAAATAACAAAATTATTTTTCAAAAAGAATTTACAACTTACTTTTACTTTAGATTTTGTGATTCAAGAGGGAAACAAAAGTGGTGATCCCAGGAATGGATGAACTCCAGTAATTTTGGGAAGTTTTGTTTCCTCCGGGAAGGTTTTCTCAGGTTGTTTTCGCTGGTATGCATGTGTTTTTTATATATTGAAGATAGTACCAATTGGCATAAGGTGCATTATTGGGTTTGTGATCCCATTGTCCCTAGTCAAGTCTTGGTTCTTTTTTGATTTTTGGGTTTGCATTTGCTAGAGGCCTCTATCCCAGATTCCCCAGCAACGTCTTCCCTCATATGACGAAAAGTCTTGTTCCCTTGGTGTGCTGAGATGGAACTATTTGCAAAATATCGCTCTTTCTACAGTATTGGATATATTGTTGGGATTTAAAATCCAAGTGCTGGGTTTGATTTAAAATCCCCATGAGTTTGAACTTTTTCTATAATGTTGGCTTCTTGATTCCCCAGGAAGGCTATCCCAGGGCATCTTTTGTTGGAATAAGTTTGCATGATATGAAGACTCAATCCAAGATTCCTCAGTGAAGGCTTTTCTATTTGATAGAAGTATTTTCTCCCCGTGCATGTTGATATTTGACTCATTTGCGAAGTATCTCCCTTTCGGCAGTACTTGCATTTTGTTTGATTGCCCGATAGTCAGGCAAGGGCAATGTTTTATTTAAGAAGTGTTAGAATGGTTATCAACTTTTTGGGTTTTCTCCCGCCAGGTGCTGGGTTTGATTTAAAATCCCCATAATTTTGATTTCTTGTTGTTATGTTTGACTTCTTAACTCTCCAAGTTGTTATCCCCATGAGGTTTCATACTTTTTCCCCAGAGAAGTTGGTGTAATACTTACTCTCAATATTGAAGAATGTATCTTGGTTTCCCCTCTTCGATGTGGTGTTTTCCTCCCCAATGGAGTCATTGCGAGGTCTCCAGTTGGTATCTTGATAATGAGGCGTTATTTCCCCTAGTGAAGTCTGTATGATATTTCCCCAATGAAGTCAGCTCGAAATCCCCAGTTGATGTTTTACCGATATGGTTTCCATCTGCCTTATTTGAAATCGGTATTGCAATCCCCAGTAGAAGTGCGGACCGTGAAAACATTTGTTTTCCCATTGAAGTCTGAGTGTTATTCCCCGGTGAAGCCTGGAGAAGGATGATATATCCCCGTATCAGTATTGTTTTGTCGCTATGATTTGTTTACTTCCCGATTATGTTCCTTCCCAGTTAAGTTAAGCCACGAAATAAGATTTTGTTTTCTCATTTGGTGCTTATTTTCTTATGGAATGTTCATCTTGAATGTGATTTAGCCAAGTGTTGATTATGCCCGAGTTGGTTTTGTCTGGTTACTCCCAGTGTTATATGTCTGTTTTGTCAGGATATACATGATAACACTCATACATTCATACATACATCATGCATAGTTAAATTTATCAAATCATTGCTCATTCACATTCGTTAATATTTTGTTGACATATTACCCTATTTTGCAGAGTTGTGTTGTCCTCTCTTCAATAGAGTGTCGGCCTTAAGCAGAAAGTGTATATTCTTTCAATTTCCCCACCGAGCTATCCCTCGTGGAAGATTTTTGCTTTATCCCTCCTCTACAGATCTTTGTCTAGATAGATTGGGTTTCCCTCTTGAGTTTATCTCTCAAAGGATGTATTTTGGTTGACTGTTTCACTCCAGTTTATTTCTGGTTTGAATCTTTGGTTCCCAACAATATTATTACTTATGATCTCTGCAAGCTTCGAGCATTGGTTTGAGAATGTGCATTTATTTAGCACGAGAAAACTTTTATCTCCTCAGCAGGAATATGTTGGCATTCCCCAGGAAGTCATATTTCTTTCCCCAGGAAGTCATATTTCATTCCCCATGAAGTCATATTTCATTCCCCAGGAAGTCATATTTCTTTCCCCAGAAAGTTTTTTTTTACAATCCTTCCTATAACAGCAATTAACAGGTCTCTTTATTTGAGCAACTTATACTTCCCCGTAAAAGTCGATGTTACTTTTTTGCTATCTTCTCTATGAGTGGATAGTTTGCAGTTTGTTGTCAAATTCCTCCAGTGGATGGCAAGTCTTTCAACATCGTAGAGGCAGTTCATTATGGAATCTTTGCAAGTGGTAGTCTCTTTATTTGAGACAGCTTATATATTACCCTTTCCAAGCGGAATGCCTTGGTTAAAGAAGAAGTTGAGACCCGTTCTAGGTGAAACGCCATGATTTTGGGGAAACATGATATTTTCTCTCTACCTTCAGTGAAAGTTAGTAGTTTACCATCAATGAATGTTGGTGATTGTTATCTTTTTGCTACCTTCAGTGACCGTTGTTAGTTCACCATCATTGAATGTTGGTGCTATGATATTTATTTTCTCTCTACCTTCAGTGAAAGTTGGTAGGTCACCCTCATTGAACGTTGGTGATTGTTATCTTTTTGCTACCTTTAGTGAATGTTGGTAGTTCACCGTCAGTGAACATTGGTGGTATGATATTTCTTTTCTCTCTACCTTCAGTGAATGTTGGTAGTTCACCATCAGTGAACGTTGGTGATTGTTATCTTTTTTCTACCTTCAGTGAACGTTGGTAGTTCACCGTCAGTGAACGTCAGTGCTATGATATTTCTTTTCTCTCTACCTCTAATGAAAGTTTGTAGTTCATCGTCGATGTTTGTCTCTCTACCTTCAGTAAACGTCGGTGTTGTTATTCTTTTCTCTTTCTACCTTCAGTGAACGTTGGTAGTTTCACCTTTAGTAAAAGTTGGTGTATCCTTTGACCTTTTACCATCCTCTATGAGTCGGGTCTTTTTGATTCACCAGTGATTTATTTTCCTGGTCGGGTTTCTCTTTTGATCCTTATTTCCTTTGCTATGTCCCCAGTGGTGTTTTGCATCCCTTTGAAGTTGTTCATATGCATTCATATTCATAAGCATTGCATGGCATCTTAGGGCCAAAAATAGGGTTTGTTTTATATTTAAGTATCTTCGATCACGTCGACACGAAGATTTTTAACCTTCGTATCTCCGGATAGAAGAAACTTAAATAAGGGCAGCTATTGTACCCCAATTTCCCCCCCCTAAGATCCCTTCATCATACCATATTGATTCAATCACAACAAGATCATGTTAGGGCTTTTGGTTCTCCTCCATATCTTTAGCTTTTCTCTTTGAGGAATCATCAAGCAACTTGACTTTTTTTATTTTGTGATCATGCATGATTTGTTTTGACTTTCCTTTTAATTAATAAAATGCAATGTTGGTTTGTCTTACTTGTTAATAATGTAGGTAAAGGAAATGTGGCTTAGCATGTTGATCCCTGGGTTCATGAGTTTATTTCCATGCCCTAGTCAATAAAGCTTGAGAAATTCAAACCTCATTGTGATACAGTGGCATAACCGTCTGTTTAATACTGGTTTGCATTTTTTGTTTGCAAATGTCGCGGTAAGCAAGAGTCGTCACCGACTTTTCTTTTATCCAACAAAGGAAAGGGTGAAAAGAACATAAAAACTTTTTCGAGATTTTCTGAGTAAGAGGGGTAGATTATGGAAAGGGAAGGTGTTAGCACCCTTTCCATCCGTGGTTTTCCATGGGCTCTTAGAGGTTTGCTCATTTTTTAAATACCTTTGTGCTTTGCGTTTGAAAATAATTTGAAAACTCCTTAGTACGGCGAACTTTGTAATGTTTCTCGGGATAGTGGAGAAAGTATACAAAGTGTTTTAAAATGTCTTTTGAAAAGAAGTTTTTTTGTGTAAGTGCAAAATGTTTTTTGAGCAAACTTCTAAACAACCATCTACTTTTATACTCGAAAAGGTTCGTTCTTTTCCTCCTTTCCTTTAGATAGTTCTATCCTACTATTAGTGAGTAGGTAGCCTATCGTTGGATGTTGAGGGAATATCAAAAGGGATGTTTTACAATCAGGAAGGCAATTTGTGGAGACGCTTTAGCAATTTTCTTTTAGGGTATATATCATTTACCAAAAGGCAACTGTAGGGTCATCGAGGGACTATGATCTTTTTTGATTTATGGGTCTTTACTAAGGCGTTCCCGCCTCATGATTATTTTATTTAAAGGCCACCAAAGTGGGAGATACCTTAGAGGTGCACATGTGCAAGTGTTGAATTAGGTTATTTATCTTGCATTATTAAGTTTGTTAACGTTTTCATTTTCAGTCTTATCATGCACGCCTAGTTACTAACAGTTAATATTTACAGAAATTTAAAGTGCGAAAATTTAAATCCTAGACTATTACAACGCTTTGGGACAATTACATAAAAAAGTGCAAGAAAATAAAATGCGGAATTTTAAATCTAGACTATTATATCCTATAATCAGTTACATTGTTTATATAAAATGCGAGAATAAAAATAACGCGCGCGAAATAAATATTACGTCTAAAAATCCTAAGAAAAATTCTAAGTAAACAAGAAAAGTCTTTTTGGTTTTATTTTTATTTTTTCAAGAAAAATAATTAAACTAAATCTAAATTTAATTTAAGAAAATAAATATTGAATGAAATTAATCTAATTCTAATATTTTTGCATTTTTTATTAAGAAAACATTTGAAACATAAATTAAATCCTAAATTCTAGTTCATTTTAAAATAAGAAAGCAGTTAAAATTTAATTAATTAATTAATTAAAGCAATTCATTATTTTAATTTAAAAAAAGTCTAAGCCTAATTTTTTTGTGAGTTTTTTATATTATTTGCTTAATTAAGTAAAGAAGAGAAAAGAAATTAAAACATTACAAAAAAAACTAGATGGGCCTGAGATAGTAGAAAAAAAGTGGGGGTGTGGTTGTTGAATTCACTGGCCCATGAAGGGAGAGGCCCGGAATTTCTTCTGGATCCAATGTGGATTGGTCTTGATAGCATATGGTGAGCCCGCAGATGGAGTGCGCTAGATCTGATCAGATGGACATCTGATGGCACATGTCTGATGGTGTATAATGCACATCTAGCTACGAGGAGCACCTGATCTACATGAAACAAGTTAAAAAATATAAAAATGGAGCTTATTGAGGCATTTGTGATGTTTTTGGGCTTGGCAATGATTTCAAAAGCTTCAGGGAGCCCCCAGGAATGTATTTGGATCTTTTGTTTGGACTAAGGAAGGTTGTAACCTAAAATGAAAATTTTACTACTTTGATATCTTTTGCAAAATTTGTAGAGCTTTTCTAGGCTGTATATCATGTGTTGAAGCTTGCTAATATGTCCTTTATATAGAGAGGATGGAGGAGACAAGAGAACAAAGGTAATAACAATCAAAAACATGTGCTTTTAAAGCCATGAATGATATTTTGTAACTTTAGCCAAAAACAAGGAAAACTTGTCTTTTTTGAATTTGAATAAATGTGGACACCTTTGCACGAAATTTTATGGGCCTAGGCTGTCCAAAACATCAACCCAAAGCTCAAAGCCCATTTCCAATTATTTTATACATTTTATTTTATATTTATTTGAAATAAACTAAAATAAATATGAATAAAATAGTTAGCAAATGCAAGGCATGGCAAGAATAATTTTATAGGTCCTCTATAAACTTTGTAAGATGCTTGAAGTCCAAGAAATTGAGCCCTTGCCTTAAAATTTCAAATTTTCTCAATGCATATTCTTGAAAATTCCCAAACTTTCCCAACTTGGGCAAGCCATAACTTGTTCAATTTTTATCTCATTATGATGATCTTGGACTTTTTGGAAAGCCGAAGATGTCTACTTAAATTCCTCTTTTTATCAATTTTGCATTTGAAGATTTTATCTTGATGTAAATGGTCTTGACAAAAAGTGCCTTTTGTTGACTTTCTGACAATGACTTGTAATGTATAAGCTTGTATCTTTCAAATGGTGCATTTCATGGACTTGAGGGATGAAGAGAAGTTTTATGGAATTGGATTATCTTCAAAATTAGATTTAGTTGGGGAAAAATGGATGAAGTATTAGAAAGTTATGCTTGGTCAAAGTTTGGTTGACTTTTCCTATAGAAACCCTAATTAGCAATTCTTGACTTCTGATTAATTAGGAGCATTTCTTGAGGAATCATGATAAACCCTTTATCAAATGATGGATATCACTTCAAAATGTTGATGTTGACTAAAAATCTTGACGTTTGACTGTATATAGGCCACAATTGACTTTTGACCTAGTACATTTGATTTTCCAACAATTGAGCAATTGACTTAGCAAACTTGTATTGCAAGGCATGAAATTTGTTACGGATAATCTTGAAGACATATTAGGACCATGGAATAAATTTGAGACCTTGGAGCTCAACCATCTTGATGAAAATTGAAACCCTAGTTTGGGGTTCATTGCCTTAGGAGGAGAATTAGTCTGGTTAATTCTTAGTCATCCTAGGGCAAGTTGGGGACCTCAATGGGCATGTCTTGAGTGAAAATGGGAGGGCAAATTTTGGGGTACAGCAGCTTCCCCTGTTCAATCTTCTTAAACCTGGAGATTTAGATTGACTTGTTTTCCTTTCGTGATCTAAAGGTGGAAGATGATTGAACACTAGAGTGCCCAGAAATTTACACTCGCCCGAAGTGAGACTGTTAGTGAATAATATCAGGAATGGGCTTATAGATTCCATTTAGAAAAGATGACAGAAGACTGTAGGAGATGTGCTTAAAGATGCCATCCAAGGAATATGACGGAGAGTCATCGGAGATGGGATTAAAGATGCCATCCAAAAAAGATGCTGACTTCATAAGGAGACTCTTTGTGGGAATTTTTGTTCCTGCTGTCCGAGGAGGAGTCGGATGGGAAATGATTTTTAGGGGAATAGAGTCTAGGAGATTCGGTTGTCCATTACTCTACTGGGGAGTCATCTCTTGACTGAAGAGACGAAGGTGAACTGCTATCTGGTCAGGATCCAGGCTTCACAGTGACTTGCTGAGGATGATAAGGCTGATTGTTATCTGGTCGTATTCCAGGCTTCATAGTGACTTACTGGGGGAATGAGATTAAACTATCTTCTGGTCATACTCCAGGCTATGCAGTTTCTCCAACTGGAATAGAAATCAGAAAAATCTTAGTGTCGATTTAACTGAACCCGAGAAAGGATCTACCGGAAAAGAACCAGTAACAAATCAATGGTCGATTCAAACTGAACCGCAGAGGTCTTGATTTATCTTTGACTGGATAAGAATCAGAAAAATCTTAGTGTCGATTTAACTAAACCAGAGAAAGGATCTACTAGAAAAGAATCAGTAACAAATCAATGGTCGATTCGAACTGAACCAACAGAGGTCTTGATTTATCTTTGACTGGATAAGAATCAGAAAAATCTTAGTGTCGATTTAACTGAACCAGAGAAAAATCTTGAACTAACTTTGACTGGAATGGAAATTAGAAGAGATATTAGTGTCAATCTGGTTGAACCAGACAAAAGTCTTGGAATATCTTCATCTGGAATAGAAATCAGAGAGATCTTAGTGTCGATCAGACTGAACCAGAGAAGGTCTTGGATTAACTTTGACTGGAATGGAAATCAGAAGAATCTTAGGGTGGATTCGACTGAACCAGACAAAGTCCCGGAATATCTTCAACTAGAATAGGAATCAGAGAGATCTTAGTGTCGATCTGACCGAACCAGAGAAGGTCTTGGATTAACTTTGACTGGAATGTAAATCTGAAGAATCTTAGTATCGATTAAGGTGAACTAGGCAAAAGTCTTGGAATATCTTCAACTGGAATAGGAATCAGAGAGATCTTAGTGGCAATGTGAATGAACCATAGAAGGTCTTGAATTAACTTTGACTAGAATAGAAATCAGAAGAATCTTAGGATCAATTCAACTGAACCAGACAAAAGTCTTGGCTCATCTTCAACTGGAATAGGAATCAAAGAGATCTTAGTGTCGATCTTACTGAACCAGAGAAGGTCTTGAATTAACTTTGACTATAATGGAAATCAGAAGAATCTTAGGATCGATTCAACTGAACCAGCCAAAAGTCTTAGAATATCTTCAATTGGAATAGGAATCATAGAGATCTTAGTGGCGATCTGACTGAACCAGATAAGGTCTTGAATTAACTTTGATTAGAATAGAAATCAGAAGAATCTTAGGATTGATTCAACTGAACCAGATAAAAGTCTTGGGTCATCTTCAAATGGAATAAGAATCAGAGAGATCTTAGTGTCGATCTGACTAAACTAGAGAAGGTCTTGAATTAACTTTGACTGGATAAGAATCAAAAAAATCTTAGTATCTGTTGTACCCCAAAATTTGCCCTCCCATAAGTGAATTAACCAGAGAAGTTTTCAAGGGCTCAATCAAGTCTCCCATGCTCATGCACATTGTCAAGTACCTACATGTCAAGTTTCAAGGCTCACAAGGTCAAGTTGCACAGTCAAAAACCCTAATTGCTCAACAGTCAACTGTAGGGGCAAAATGGTCATTTAGCAGTCAAAAGTCAAAAAAATTTGTCAACATCTTATTTTGAAGCCACAAACATCATTTGATCAATGCTTGATCATGATTCTCAAAGTTTGGCTCAAAAAAGTCTCAAGATGCAAAAGTTTCTATTTTTGGACAGCTGAAAAGTCAACTGTAACTTGACCAAGGCATAACTTTTTCATGGTTCATCAGAAAAATCCCATCCAATACTCATCTTGAAGGGGAAGAAATTTCCTACAACTCATCTTCACATTCCAAGTCCAAGAAATGCTCTCACAAAAAGTTATCAATTTCAACATTATAGGTCATTTTCAAAAGTTAACAAAAAGGGACTTTAAGTCAAAGACCATAACTTGAGATTGGTAAATCAAAATGACATGGGACCAAAGACATTGGTTAGAGGACTTCAAGACCTTTCCAAAATGTCCAAGAACATGATCAAAGATTAAAAATTGAGCAAGATGTGCATTGGAGAAGTTGGGAAATTTTTGTGAAATGGCCAAAATCATTTATCCTTGAAACTTCATTTTTGACAAAAGGGCCCCACTTTTTTCACTTGAATCAGCTTGGCCATGTTTCCCACGTGTCCCACATTTTATTTCAAATTTTTAATTTAATTTTTTCATTTTTATTTGATTTTATTGGATTTAATTCATTTTAAATCCTTTAAAATCAAATAAAAATCAAGAAGTTTAATTAAGGGGGATATTTGGTCTTAACTAGCTTTGAATCATCATTATGCAACATCCCAATTTCGTTTCAAGGCCTAATCAAGCAAGAATTCAAAAATAGGTTCAAAAATGGAAGGTTGTTAATGGAGGTTTATGGAAAATCTCAAGTTTGAATGCCTTGCATTATGAGGCCATAATTCCTATCAAAACATGTTACATAACACATATGCAAGTGATCAGACACAACACACGACCAGAGCTGCACCAAAACTGAGAAGCAAACTTTGCATTTTTCACACAAAATTGCAAAACTGAAAACACTTCTAGAGCACTTTTTGAGCCCCCATTCTGATCCAAACACCTTCCTGAGGTCCCAAGGAAACTCTAGCAATCAAAACCACGCTCAAACGTGCAAAGAACCAGTCCCACGAAGCTACACGGTTTGTCCTTTTTTTCAGAAATACATAACACGATTCATACATTTTCATTGATTTTTCTTGCCTGATTTGTACTAATGAGGGTTCTCTGAAGCTTTTGGTGCCATCCAATTGAGTTATAAGCATCTGAATCCGAATCTACCATGAACAAAAACTAGGGTTCCTGAAACTTCAAATTGGGGCTTTAGGTATATGGTAAAATTGGACTCTAAAACCAGTATGAACAGGATCGTGGCAACATGAGGATTCCAAATCACTTGTCGCGCTCAATTTATGATTGAACACGGCCTATTTGCTATTTTCAAAAAGCTTGTGTTTTGGGGGGGTTCAAAACCCCCGCTATCCCTTTTCTACAGGTCCATTCGGAGAAGACGATTGCGTGGCATGGCGTGAGTGGATGGTTTGAAATCCAGCGCCCTTTTTTATTTCATAACACTAATGTCAATTTTGTTTTATATTATTTGTTTTTTATCCTATGTACAAAGCGCGCAAATGGTTCAATTGGTTAAAGCATTAGCTGGTAAACACTGGGACCTGGGTTCGAATCCCAGGTCCCCTCAAATTGTTTCTATTATTTTGTTTAACCCTTTCCCATGCAGTACACCATCCAGCAGTACACCATACATCCAGCGCCTGGGCTCGCCACGTAATCTAGGAGATCAATCCAGCGGCCATCACCAGTAGTCCACCGTGCACGCTGTCAAACACTACATACACAACTCCAAAAAGTTAACAAGGCCTAGATTGCAATTGGGCCAAAGTGCTTCAAAAACTCCCCTTTGGGTTCAGACACCCCCAGGGTTTGATCCATATTTTACTCTTTTTTTATTATTATTCTTTTTTTTCCCTTTTATTCTTTTTTAGTTTATTTTATCCTTTTAATTAATTTAACTAATAATTTAATATAAAAATCCAAAAAAATCAGAAATCACAAAAAAATAAAAAAAATATTTTATTTAATTTAATCCATTAATAGTTTCATTTTTGTAAATAAAATTCAATAATTAATTTAGTTTTAATTTTAGGTTGTTAATTTTAATGTTTTTTTTAATAACTAAAAAAATATTAAAAAAAAAGGTCTTTAGCACATTTTTATCCTTTTTAAATAAATATTTATATTTTCTTATTATAATTATTATTAACCATTAATTAATTTTGTAAATACTTGTAATTAATCAATTAGGTTTAAATTAGGTTTAACTTAGACAATTTTTCTTTAATAAATTAAAAAACAATTTAGAACTAGAGTTATTTAACTTTTAATTCCAACTTAATTTTCTTTAATTCCATAAATCCAAAAACATCAAAAAAAAATAAGTTATTTCTTTTATTTAATTTAATTAATTTAATAATTTCAATGTAATTTCTTTAAAGGATCCAACGCCCTCGCGTTCTCGATTTTATTTCTTTTCGCATTTACTTTTATTTCTTTCTATGAACATAATGTATTTATCCCAAAGCCATGTAATAGATTAAGTAGGGTATTTACTTTCCGCATTTTATTTATTTATTTCAAATAGGGTCTTGGTTTAATTTGGCGATGTAGACCCGCGCCTTTGTAATAGCGTAGGACCTTTATCTTTTCCGCACTTTAAATTCCCGCACCTTTAACTGTTAACAATCACATGAAAGAATGAATGCCCAAAAAATAAAATCAAAACGTAGATCACCAATGCATGACAAGACAAATAATAAACTGAAAATGACACACAATTCACACACCACTCTTAGGGTACGCCTCCCTGTTGCCTTGCCCCTCGAAAGGTGATCATCGAGTATAGGACGTCTTAGTAAGTCCTTATGTCCATGAACATGGCATAAGGGTAGCTTCTAAGGTATCCTACTGTTGCTCTGGTGATCACACTGTTGCCTTGCCCCTCGAAACGTGGTCGTCGAGTACAGGACGTCTTAGTAAGTCCTTATGTTCCATTGATCTAGTTGCCTCGAAACAAGTTGCCTCGAAACGGTTGCCTCGGAATAAAAAGATCAATGGCATAAGGGTAGCTTCTAAGGTATCTTACTATTGCTCGGTGACCACACTGTCCCTAACCCTCGAATTGACCCGAACACCTCCAACGGTGGTGCTACCTACCTCTCAATGGTGGGATGGCACTACCTTAAGGACACTTACACAGACTAATTCCTTAGGGTAGGTAGATGACTCGTAGATACTTGCTCTAATTCAAAACAAATCAAAAACTTCTTTTCACACCGACACTTTGCAAAAAGCTTTCAAAAACAACTTTTCAAACACTCTTGAGGACTGATACAAGAGTCAAACTGAAATTTTTAAAGAAACTTTTTCAAACCCACTCACCTTGAAAAGAAAACAAACAATTTTGAAAACACAAATGAGCAAGTATCTAAGATCCCATGGATAACCATGGATAGAAAGGGTGCTAACACCTTCCCTTTCTATAAATCTACCTCCCGAACCGAGAACTAATCTCAATAAGGAATTTTTCTGTGCTTTTGTCCTTTCCATTTGGAGAAAATAAAAGACGGTGGCGACTCTTGCTTACCGCGACATTTCGCGAACCAGCGTTAAACAGTCAGTTCCAGATCCACATATCACAGAACTGGCGACTCTGCTGGGGAGATCTTTAAAGTGAGGTGTACCTTAGGACTAAGATCACTGTGTTTTCAATTGCTTTGGCTTGTTTGCTTTATTATTGTGGGACTGTCTCGGGAGTTCTATAGATCCTAACCCGGATCTGGGGATACCTTCTTAGAAAGTAGCAACAAGGCTGTGAGGGAACTATGCGGGGTATACCGACATGGTTGAAGCAGTCTGCTACGTTGATGTGGCACTTTGGTGTGTACCGATAACCCTTGAGTTCAGTCAAGGAGAGTACGGGGCCTCCGCGTGGTGTCGTGAAGCATCAACAGACCTTAGGAACCTTAATTGAACCATCTTGGCCTCTTTAGGGTAGTGAGATAACTACTTTGGTGTAGTCCGAAGTCGGTTGATACTCGATACTACACTCAGTTGAGGGTTGTTTTCTTGGGATATTTTGATCGCCAGTCAGTGGCTAAATCGAAACGATGAACAATGAAAGCAGTCCAATGATATTGAGATCCTTAGAACCCGGTTACTTTGATAGAACAGGTTTGAGCCCACCAACTTCAAGAGGGTAGTACCCCTAACCTTATGCTGGCCTAAACTTTAAGGGCTGTGGTGTGACTTGTGTGCCTTATCATGTTTGTTTTTTTGTGAATACTTGTGGTATGCCCTTATCATAGCATCATAACATCATACAACATCATATGCATCCACTAACCATTTCAGGGGTTCGAATCTTCATCTTTGTTCTTGTTTTGTAGGACATGGAAACCATCCGCAGAAAGACAATTCAGATCAACCTTGTAAGGGTCCCTCCTCAGCTTAAGGAGCTTACATCCAGGATTCCCGAGAACTCGTCATTCAGTGAAAGGCATGGTAGACTCATCAGCCTGGTCAATACCAATATTGAGGAAGAGATGGTAAAGGTCCTCTTCCAGTTCTTTGACCCTCTGCATCACTGTTTTACTTTCCCGGATTATCAGCTGGTGCCTACTTTAGAAGAGTTTTCCCAGCTTCTGAAGATTCCCATTCTCAATCAACTACCCTACAACGGTACGGAAAGGGAACCAAAACTTGAAGAAGTAGCTAAAGCATTATGCCTACAACCATCTGACATCAAGGGGCATTGGGAAGCCAGAAATGGTATCAAAGGGTTCTTGGCAAAGTTTCTGTTTGAGAAGGCCCAAGAGTGTTGGAATTCCCTTGACCTACAAGCCTTTGAAGAAGTTGTAGCCCTCCTTGTCTATGGGTTGGTGCTGTTCCCTAAGCCAGATCAGCTTATAGATATCAGTGCTGTCAAGGTCTTCATGTCCAGGAATCCTATACCTACGTTGCTGGGGGACATCCTTCACTCATGTTACACTCGAACCATGAGAAAAAGGGGTGTTCTGATGTGCTGCACTCCCCTCCTGGGAAGGTGGTTTATTTCGCACCTTCCACAATCAGTTTTGAAGAACAAGCGGGGTTTGAGGTGGTCACAACGATTGATGACTCTTACACATGCAGATATACATTGGTGTTCTCGGTCCAGAGAGGATGTCACTATCATTGATCGTTGTGGGGAGTACCCTAATGTTCCTTTACTTGGAATCAGAGGAGGTATTACTTACAACCCATGCTTGGCTTGGAGACAGTTTGGTTATGCTCGGAGGGATGGCCCTCATGAGATGTTAATTCCTGACATAGTTTTTGACTTCGACAATGATGCGCAAGGACTTCGCCAGAGATTTATCAGAGCTTGGAGGATGCCCAGTAAGATAGACAGCAAGACACTGGGGCACAGGAACTCCATCCCGTTGGAACCTTATCTCAAGTGGGTACGCGCCCGCTCCCAGAAGTTAGAGATGCCTTATCCTCATATTCTCCCTGTGATCAAAGAGCCAGCATTGGAAGGAGAGGTGTCCTACACCATTCAACATCCTGACATGCCCACGTCCTGGGAAGAGATGCATAAGAGCTGGATCCAGCTTAAGGAAGAACGGAATTCTCTGGAGACTAGTCTACATGCTAGTGAAAAGAAGGTCCTGGAGCTCACCCGCCTACTGCACGAGGAGAGGAATCTCAACACCTACATTGCTCCGAAGAGGATGCGTAGTGTCTTTTGGGATTGATTTGCTTTGTGATGTTTGCCCATGAGGCTTTGATGTACTGAACAATTATTTCCTTAATAATAACGTGTGTTCCTTTTGTCTACAACAAATTTGAATTTTCGAACCCTTGAATGCATTGCATAAACACATATCATTCATCATGTGCATCACAGGTACTCTTCTTTTCAGGTTGCTTACTGTTCTTCGCTGTTTATTTCAGCATCATGAACCCTGAATCATCTACCGAGCTATCTATCAAGGCCCTTCAGGCGCAGAACGCCCAATTTCAGGAGCTGATCGTGGGTTTGGCTCAAGGTCAACAAGAGCTGAAGGCTATGCTCCTGAAGAAGAATAAGAAGAAGAATAGGACTGTGCTATTCAACACTGGGCGCAGGCTCGGGAATACTTTGCAAAATGAAGCTGAGAGGACTACTCCATCGGTGGGGGAAGGTAGTCACCAAGAAAGGGAGGTCCCTACTCCTGTGGTCTCTGATACTGAAACAGACTTCAACGACGAACAGTATCCTCCTGCTGAGGACCGGTATAAGAAGCTGGAGGACAGGTTAAATGCTATGGAAATTCAGCGTGTGCCTGGACTGGATTTCGGAGACTTGGGGTTATCTACTGGGGTGGTGATTCCACACAAGTTCAAGGCACCTGCCTTTGTGAAGTATGACGGGGCTTCCTGTCCCAAGATGCACCTATGTTCTTATGTAAGGAAGATCCAGCCTTACACAGCAGACAGGAACTTATGGATCCACTTCTTCCAGGAGAGTCTTTCAGGGACTCACCTCGAATGGTTCTATCAGCTGGATGGGACCAACATTCGTAACTGGGAGGATCTGGCCACTGCTTTTTACAAGCAGTATCAATATAATTCCGACCTCGCTCCTACGCGTACCCAACTCCAGGGTATGTCGCTAGGGTCGGGTGAAGGTTTTAAGGAGTACGCACAGAAATGGAGAGATCTGGCTGGCAGGGTGCAACCACCATTGACGGACCGGGAGCTGGTGGATATGTTCTTGGGGACCCTATCTGGTCCATTTTTCAATCATCTCATTGGTAATTCCTCTGCTGGGTTTACTGATCTGATCCTGACTGGTGAGAGGATCGAGGCTGGTATAAAATCGGGGAAGATACAGAAGGTTGCCTCCTCAAATGCTGAAAAGAAGCCCTTCAAGAAAGAGGCTAGTGCTATGTATGGCCCAAGAAGGCAAAACAGATCTGAACACCGCCAAGCTGTCAACGCGGTGGTTATTTCTAAGCCTGCTACTGCCCCACAACAGTACAACCAACCCAGAGCTGAGAGGCCCAAACGGCAGTATACTCGACTCAGCATGACTCTCTCTCAGATCCTGTCGCAACTGTTATCAGCCAACTTGGTGACTGTTAGAGAGGCCCCGAAGGTTGTGAATACTATATCCCCCAGGTTCAACCCCAACGCCTGTTGCGCTTATCACTCTGATAGCCCGGGGCATAACACAGATGACTGTTGGGCCCTAAAGAATAAGGTTCAGGACCTTATTGATGCCAAGGAGATACAGTTCGAGGCGCCCGAGAGGCCAAATGTTGTGACCGCTCCCATGCCCCAGCATGGAGTGAATGATGTTGAGGAGGATTTGTATGTAGCTTCTGTGGATGATGTTGCTACTCCGCTGCTGACTGTCAAAAGGAACTTGTTGCTAGCCGGTTTATTTCCGGGATGTAGCAAAGGTTGCCCTTTATGTGTTGCTTCCCCTGCTGGTTGTTCTTTGCTGAAATCAGGCGTCCAAAACCTGATGGATAGTAAAGAGATTTTGTTCAGAAAGACTGCTGTTCCTGCTGCCCCTGTTGAGGAGGTTTCGATTGTTACCATTTTTAACAACCCTTCCAAGGCTCCTTCAAGGAAGCATGTCCAAATTTTGCCTGTCCACAAGATTGCTCCCATCACCATTACTGTTCTGGGGCCCATCCCCTACAAGTCTGATAAGGCTGTCCCATGGCACTATGGGGCAGATGTTTATGTTCTGGGCGTGAAACAAGAGTTCAACACTGATACTGGTGTCACCAACATCACTGGGCCTGCTAAGGTCACTCGTAGTGGAAGACTGTTCTCACCAGACATTGCTCCTCCGGTAATTCAGAGGCCTTTGATCATCACACCTGCCAGTGTGTCTGTCTCTTCCCCTGACCAAGTTTCCACCCCTGCTGCCGAGTCATCTGATGCTCGGGGTAAGGGGATTGCTGCTGATGTGCCTACCCGGATGGAGGCACCAAAGACCATTGTTGAGGCTTCCAAGCAGGAGATGGAAGAGATCCTCAAAATAATAAAGAAAAGTGATTTCAACATTGTCGAACAGCTGGGGCACACCCCCTCTAAAATCTCCATGCTGTCACTGCTGCTGTGTTCAGAGGCCCATGCCAAGGCCCTGATTGCTTTCTTAAAGACGGCCCACGTACCCCAAGAGACGTCTGCTGATCAGTTCACCGACTGTGTGGCTAACCTAACCGCTGATAATGGCCTGGGTTTCTCTGATGCCGATCTGACAGCCAAAGGGAAGAACCATAATGATGCCCTGCATGTCTCCATTGAATGCAGGGGCACTACTCTTGCTCACGTGCTGGTTGACACTGGTTCTTCATTAAACGTGCTACCCAAGAAGGCTCTGGACAGGCTGGACTGTGAGGGTCTAGAACTCAAACCAAGTAACATTATTGTCCGGGCCTTTGACGGGTCCAAAAGAATGGTACATGGTGAGGTTGACATCCCAATCAAGGTTGGGTCACAGGTCTTTGATTCAAAATTCTATGTGATGGACATCCGTCCATCCTATTCTTGTTTGCTGGGTCGCCCGTGGATCCACAAGGCTGGAGCTGTGACCTCCACGTTGCATCAGAAGCTCAAGTACCCGGTCAGGGGGAAGATTGTAACAGTGCAAGGGGAAGAGGAATACATGGTCAGCCACCTCAACTCCTTTAGGTACGTGGAAATGGATGGGGAGTTCATTGAGACCCCCTTTCAACATTTTGAAGAGGTGCCACAAACATTGGCAGCAGCAGAAGCAGTGGTTGAAGAGGTTTCTCCTTTGAAGATGGCCTCCTTAAGGGACGCCCGGGCTGTGATTGAAAGAGGTGAATGTGCAAACTGGGGAAAGCTCCCTGATTTTAATCCTAAGACTAACAAGTTTGGGCTGGGTTTCACTGCAGAGGCTCAGAAGGCTGTGCGCAAGGCGAGAATTGGAAGACCTCCTGTGCTCATCACCCACCCAGGAGTGAATGCTATTGGAGATGAAGACGAAGTGGAAGAGTCAGAGTTTGATAGCTGGATCTACCCGACGACTGACGGTGGATTGACCAATTGGACTGCTAAAGACTTTACACCCATAACTTTTGTCACCCAGTAATGAACTTCTTTGTTTTGGATTTGTAATAAACAATAATTTGAAACTGTATGGCCCGGTGTCTTACCCGGGGCACCGTGGTCTTATTTATGAGGGCTTTTGTTTGTCACTGTCATATATCATAAATAAAAGCATTGGACGTTTTTCACATTTCAAATTTTGCGCTCTCTTTCTTTCTTTCTTTACATATATTGCAAAACAGCTGTATTTACACACACTCACTCATACAGGTTTCAATCCACTCTGGATCTCACTGGTAACGACTCTGCTACTGCCAGTTATGACTTCGAAAATCCGATCAACTTAGCCGAAGACGAAGGTGAAGATGATTGCGAAGTGCCTGGAGAGCTTGCAAGACTGTTACTCCAGGAAGAGAGGGCAATTCAACCACATGAAGAGCCAGTGGAAACGATAAACCTGGGTACTGAGACAGATAGGAAAGAAGTTAAGATTGGTGCTAATCTAGAGCTCAGTGTGAAACAACGGCTGATCCAGATGTTACATGATTATGTGGAGATCTTTGCCTGGTCCTACGAAGACATGCCTGGGTTAGATACCGACATTGTGGTCCATCACTTGCCTACCAAGGAAGACTGCCCTCCGGTCAAGCAAAAGGTCCGCCGTATGCGTCCAGAGATGTCTGAGAAGATCAAAGCTGAGGTTATGAAACAGTTTGATGCAGGGTTCCTTGCAGTGACTTCTTACCCTCAGTGGGTTGCTAATGTGGTGCCGGTACCGAAGAAAGATGGTAAAGTCAGAATGTGTGTTGACTACAGGGATCTGAACAGGGCAAGCCCCAAGGATGACTTCCCTCTACCTCACATTGACGTCCTGGTTGACAATACTGCTCAGCACAAGGTGTTTTCTTTCATGGATGGTTTTTCAGGTTATAATCAGATCAAGATGGCACTTGAAGACATGGAAAAAACTACCTTTGTTACTCAGTGGGGCACCTTCTGCTACAAGGTCATGCCTTTCGGGTTGAAAAATGCTGGGGCAACCTACCAACGTGCCATGGTTGCTTTATTTCATGACATGATCCATCATGAGATAGAAGTATACGTTGACGACATGATTGCAAGGTCCCAAACTGAGGAGGAACACCTTGATCATCTGCAGAAACTGTTTGACCGTCTGAAACTGTACAAGCTGAGGTTGAACCCGAACAAGTGCACCTTCGGGGTTAGATCTGGAAAGCTGCTAGGCTTCGTTGTAAGTGATAAGGGTATTCAAGTGGACCCTGCCAAGGTTAAAGCTATTCGAGAGATTCCAGCTCCTAAGACAGAGAAAGAGGTCAGAGGCTTTCTAGGACGCATGAATTACATTGCTCGGTTCATCTCGCACCTAACCGCTACCTGTGAGCCAATCTTCAAGCTGCTGAAGAAAGATCAGGTAGTACGTTGGAATGATGAATGTCAGACCGCTTTTGACAGAATCAAAGAGTATCTCCAAGAGCCACCCATCCTTATGCAACCGGTTGAGGGGAGACCTCTGATACTATACCTGACAGTACTTGACAACTCAATGGGGTGTGTGCTGGGGCAGCATGACGAGTCTGGCCAAAAAGAGCACGCCATTTATTACCTTAGCAAAAAGTTTACCGACTGTGAGACCTGATACTCACTACTCGAGAAAACTTGTTGCGCTTTGGTATGGGCTGCTCGCCGGCTGAGACAGTATATGCTGACTCACACTACCTTATTGATCTCAAAGATGGATCCGATAAAGTACATATTTGAAAAGCCTGCTCTGTCTGGGAGAATAGCCAGATGGCAAATGATCTTGACCGAATACGACATCCAGTATACGACTCAGAAAGCTATCAAGGGAAGTGTATTGGCAGACCACCTGGCACACCAGGCAGTAGACGACTATCAGTCAATGAACTTTGAATTTCCAGACGAGAGCATCATGATAGTGACTGATTGTGAAGTACCTGGACCAGATGAAGGACCTGAGGAAGGATCCCGATGGTCTATGCACTTTGACGGAGCCTCCAACGCTTTGGGTAACGGTATCGGCGCTGTAATCATATCCCCTCAAGGCACTCATACTCCACTCACTGCCCGGCTATGTTTCAACTGCACCAACAACATGGCAGAGTATGAGGCGTGCATCATGGGACTCAAAGCTGCAATTGACTTAAGGATCAAGTTTCTGAGTGTCTTCAGAGATTCCGCTCTCGTGATCAACCAGATCAAAGGCGAGTGGGATACAAAACATCTGAATCTTATTCCTTACAGAGAATGTGTGTTGACAATGATCCCCCACTTCACAGAGATAACCTTTGAACATTTCCCGAGAGAGGAGAATCAGTTAGCGGACGTGTTAGCTACGATGTCTTCTATGTTCAAGGTCAAATGGGACAATGAGGCTCCCCGGGTCATCATCTGGAAACTGGACGAACCAGCGTACTGTTGTGATCTTGAGACTGAGTTGGTGACTGAGAAACCTTGGTACCATGAGGTGAAAAGATATTTGGAAGCTCAGGAATACCCTGAAGGTGCATCTGTCAACGATAAGAAGTTTCTGAGAAGGTTCGCAGCGAAATTCTTCCTTAGCAACGGCATCCTGTATAAGCGAAACTATGATTCGACCTTACTGCGTTGTGTGGATAAGACTGAAGCAGAAAGGATCATGGAAGAGCTACATGAAGGGATCTTCGGGACACATTCCAGTGGACATACTATGGCAAAGAAGATCCTCCGGGTAGGGTATTTCTGGTCCACAATGGAAGCCGATTGTTACCAACATTCTCGGAAGTGTCATAAATGCCAGATATATGCAGACAAGGTGCATGTTCCTCCAGTTCCTCTGAATGTCTTGACAGCACCTTGGCCGTTTGTGTAACACCCTCTAAAACCCCGAATAAAATTTCGCGATTAATTAAAATCATATTTACAGAGTACATGTATCAACGAGGATGTCACAACTCTCTTTTAATATAACAAGTTCCTGTCATGCATAATCATAGTAGTAACTCATACATGTTTACACAGCGGAATAATTTATTCAATAAAACCAATGTTATAATATTTTCAAAATCATCAGGGATTAACACCTGGAAAAATGTCAACATCATATTATAACAAATGTAAGGAAATAAACGAGTCTGACTAAAACAGCTCGACAAACAAACGTTCCCGGAGTTACAACTACCAGAGCATGACCCGGACAATACTAAAACAGAAATAAACTAAAAATGACAAGCCTTCGCCAAGCACCTGAACGAAGCTCCTCAATCTGAAATATTCAACAGTAAGGGTGAGCACCTAAATTATACATTTGATTATACGTTCATAACAATCAATTCAGAAAGCCATAAGCATCACCCAAAACAGTTAGCATGATTTATAGTTTATAAAAATCTTTACAATTCATATATTCATAATATATTACGTTTCACATTTGTAATTAACATCAAACATCGCTAACAATTTAGCAACCATACATGCATACAATCAATTAAATACAACATTGGAAAATCATCCATTCATGTTATATTCAATGTAATGCAACACACCCATGCATGTGGTACCACTTTACCGCCCCATTAAATCTCGGGTCACGGATAACTCACCGTTCCATTATATCGCGGACACGGCTACCACCTCAACGTTCCATTAAATCGCGGACACGTATATTGGCCACCATGTTAATTCCACACAATGGGAATTAACAAATGCAACATGATATGTAAAGTATGTAACACTCAGCATACTATCAACATCAATCGACATATCATGCAACATCAACAATATCAAATATAACATGATATGAATAGCATGTAATCACTCAGCATACTATTAAACATCAATCATATCAAGTTATATCATAATTCATGCTTGACAACATCATCTAAAAGCATGACAATAAAATCCACATAGTGTTGGTATCATAACATACAATCGTTATTCGATACACGCATCAATCAACACTAGGAAATCAATAAACACATATTCAAAACATGTCAAACACTGCACATCAAAACCGGATCAATCCGTACTTAACAGCATGCACAGAAAACATAGTTTAAAAACCAACACAGGAGGTTTAACACAGGTGCCCGTGTAAAACAACACTGCCCGTGTGGAAATGTGTCCAGAAAACACGTTTTTTTTGACAATACAGGGGATCAACACGGGCGCCCGTGTAAATCAACACGGCCCGTGTTGAATTGTGCCCAGAAAACCCATTTTTATGCCAACACAGTGAATCAACACGGGTGCCCGTGTTAATCAACACGCCCGTGTTGAATTGTGGCCAGAAAACACATTTTCATCAGCATTACAGTAAATCAACACGGGTGCCCGCGTAAATCAACACGCCCGTGTTGATGAGTGCGAACCCAATTTTTCTGTTTTTGCAGCAGCTCATATACCCATATTTTTGCACGAAAATACCTCTCTACGGCGGTGCAATATAGTACAAAGACATCCAATCCATCATAGGAACCTAAAATCCCTAATTGATTCATAAAATCGGGAACTTAAACCTTTTCTAACAAAGTTCAATCCTAAGGGTATCGACCCCTAATAACATCTAATAATTGGGGTTTCTCCCTACGATTACCCAAATCAACCGTACATAAACCCATAAGCAAAAGTAAATTGAGTATTAGCCCCCCTTACCTTATCAAATTGCAGCTTGAGTTCTTGAGCGATGTTCTTCGTTCTCCTCACCTTCAGAGCTCTATTTCCCCAAATTTCCAAAACTCTGTGTTATCGTGAATAATGAGAAAAATAGCTTAAGTTCCAAAACATATCTTTATTTCTCTTGCACCCCCACTCTTTACTAACAACCTCCAAGCCCAATAACTTAAAAGAAACCCATATTTCTTATTTCTTTTATTTTCTTCCAATATTCCAAAATAAATAATTCCTTTTCATTTTATTAATTCTAATAAAATAATTTCTCAATTAAATAAATCAAATAATTGAAACTGGGGTGTTACAACTCTCCCCCACTAAAAGAGTTTTCGTCCTCGAAAACATACCTTAGACGAACAGTTCCGGATAAGCCTCTTTCATCTGGCTCTCCAGCTCCCAAGTGATATTTCCATCTGCTGGACCTCCCCAAGCAACCTTCACTAATGCTATCTCTTTACCTCTTAACTGTTTCACTTCCCGATCTTCTATCCTCATAGGCAATGTTTCTACTGTCAGGTTATCTCTCACCTGTACATCATCTATTTGGATTACATGAGATGGGTCTGGAATGTATCTCCTCAACTGAGAAACATGAAAAACATCGTGCAAATTCGCAAGTCTCGGAGGTAAAGCAATACGATAAGCAACTTCTCCAACTCTTTCCGTAATCTGAAACGGACCAATAAAACGCAGAGTCAACTTCTTAGATTTCAACGCTCGACCAATACCCGTCATCGGAGTAACTCTCATAAATACATGATCTCCAGCACTGAATTCCAAATTCCTCCTCCTCTTATCATGATAACTTTTCTGACGACTCTGAGAAGCTCTCATCTTCTCTTGAATCAATTTGATCTTTTCAGTAGTCTGCTGAACAATCTCTGGCCCAATTATTGAACTCTCTCCAGATTCATACCAACACAAAGGCGTTCTCCACACGTCTACCATACAATGCCTCAAACGGAGCCATACCAATACTCGAATGGTAACTATTGTTATAAGTAAATTCAATCAATGGCAAATAGCTATCCCAAGCCCCGCCCTTCTCTAAAACACAAGCACGTAATAAATCTTCTAACGATTGAATCGTCCCCTCCGTCTGTCCATCAGACTGAGGATGGTAAGCTGTACTCAACCTCAATTTAGTACCCAAAGCCTTCTGCAATCCTTCCCAAAATTTCGAAGTGAACCTCGGATCTCTATCTGACACAATACTAGAAGGAACTCTATGCAAACTCACTATTTTCTCAATATATAACTGTGTCAATCTCTCCATTGAGTAATCCATTCGCACCGGTATAAAATGAGCATACTTAGTCAGTCTATCCACAACAACCCCTATCGCTTCACAATTCTTAGGAGTCCTCGGCAACCCGGATACAAAATCCATAGAAATACTATCCCACTTCCATTCTGGAATAAACATCGGCTGCATAAATCCAGACGGCTTCTGATGCTCAATCTTCGATTTCTGACAGATTAAACATGCATACACAAATTCAGCTATTTCCTTTTTCATTCCCGGCCACCAAAACAATTTCTTCAAATCATGATACATTTTCGTGGCACCCGGATGAATGCTCATCCCACTGCGATGTCCTTCCTCTAATATACTCTTCTTGATTTCTGCGACATCAGGAACGCAAATCTATCGCCAAATCTCATAACATCATTTTCATCAATTCTAAACTCACCACCTTGACCTTGGTTGATTAATGTCAATTTATCAACTAAATTAACATCAGATTTCTGCCCGATCCTGATCTCTTCTAGAATACCACTAGTAAATTTCAACATACCCAAACGAACACACTTCGGAGTACTTTCACAAATTAAACTCAAATCTCGGAATTGTTCAATTAAATCCAATTCACGAACCATCATCATAGACATGTGCAAGGATTTCCTGCTCAAAGCATCTACAACCACATTTGCCTTACCAGGATGGTAATTCAAACCAAAATCATAATCTTTGAGAAATTTCAACCACCTTCTCTGCCTCATATTGAGCTCTTTCTGATCGAAAAGATACTTCAACTCTTATGATCACTATACACTCCAAATCTCGAACCATACAGATAATGTCTCCACAATTTCAAGACAAACACAACTGCTGCCAACTCTAAGTCATGAGTAGGATAGTTCCTTTCATGAACCTTCAACTTTCTCGAAGCATACGCAACTACCTGTTGATTCTGCATTAGAACACCACCAAATCCCATCAGAGATGCATCACAATAAACCACAAAAGATTCCGCCGGATTCGGCAAAATCAGAATAGGAGCACTAGTCAACCTCTTCTTCACCTCTTGAAATCCTTATTCACACTTAGAGTACCAATATACGTTGGACCCTTTCTTACTTAGGATCAACACAATACCATCACAGAAATCACATGGCCACGAGAATTAACTTTACTTAACCAGGATACATATGAAATCACTTATTAAAATAAGCTCTTAAAGCTACTTAATTCCTCATAATCATATAGAAAATTTCACTAGCTTTACAACGCATCAAACGGCTCCTAAATCGGAGTTACGGTTCAAAGGTTATGGCCGAAACGATTTTTGGGAAAAACCTACCCGAGCATCAACACAGAAGATCAACACGGGTGCCCGTGTGCATCAACACGGCCCGTGTTGATGACTCTGCAACATCATATTTCACGTTTTTATGCTTCCCAAAATCACCCCAACTCATTCCTAATCATCCCCAAACATCCTAAAACCATCAAAATCGAATTCCTACCATATAGCAATGATCTAAGGCATACAATAGGATCAATACCACATCAAAACACCAATCAATTCCCAACACGAGATTTGTAATTACTCCATCAGTCCTTATCCTGAATTGAATAAACCAGAAGGTTTACAATAACGTCACACATATTCTTATACGCCACAACATTCAAGTCTAGACTTCATTTCTTATGAATTATTTACTTGTCTAACAGAACTCTTGTATCGTCAGAATCCATACAAGTTCTCACTTCCAATCATGGAAAACCAATCTTCTCTCTCGAATCCCCGCTACAGGGAAGCATACCCATCACACTCTTAGCCCACGATATTCACAAAACAACCAAGTCCAACTAATACCAACCAATCCAGTTTAACACGAAGGTAGACTTCATAATTCCACAAGTACTCCACATTCTCAATATATCATCGTTTACTCTTGTTGGACCTTAGTTCACACTTACAGAACTACTGCTAGCTTCAGAATGTCACTAGGAATTCATAAACCACTAATACAACACTATCTGTCGCTACACCTTCACTTTCTAGAGAAGTACTCTCCAACTTCACTTGATCGTTCTCTTATCGAACCATCTCAATTTGATCAATATATCGAGACCTTTAATTGGTATTCTTTCAGGTATCAGAATCCGTATCAACTTCTCATATCCATCTTAAAGCAATTGGCTTCGCTCTACCAAGTTCATACACATACTAACGAAACTAGCAAGACATGTCTATCACATCTTTACTGACTTCATTAGCACTGCATACAACTGATGCACAAATCCATGAGATAAATTCCACCTAAGTAATGCTCTTACCTCTGAATCCTCTTCAGGACTATGAACAATGCAGTCTATACCATGCTCATACTCTTACCATTTTCCTCACGTCGAGCCATTACTTAGCATCCAGAAGCACCATGGAGAAGTACCAACTTCTCCCCCACTTATCGTAATCTTATCCCTGCAATCAAGTGATCCAAAACAAAGAAGTACCAACAGTGTTTTCAAACACTTATTGCATACCAAGGGTAATGACACTGACATAACAACTTGGCCGGACAGACCGACCATGCTCTGATACCACTATTGTAACACCCTCTAAAACCCCGAATAAAATTTCGCGATTAATTAAAATCATATTTACAGAGTACATGTATCAACGAGGATGTCACAACTCTCTTTTAATATAACAAGTTCCTGTCATGCATAATCATAGTAGTAACTCATACATGTTTACACAGCGGAATAATTTATTCAATAAAACCAATGTTATAATATTTTCAAAATCATCAGGGATTAACACCTGGAAAAATGTCAACATCATATTATAACAAATGTAAGGAAATAAACGAGTCTGACTAAAACAGCTCGACAAACAAACGTTCCCGGAGTTACAACTACCAGAGCATGACCCGGACAATACTAAAACAGAAATAAACTAAAAATGACAAGCCTTCGCCAAGCACCTGAACGAAGCTCCTCAATCTGAAATATTCAACAGTAAGGGTGAGCACCTAAATTATACATTTGATTATACGTTCATAACAATCAATTCAGAAAGCCATAAGCATCACCCAAAACAGTTAGCATGATTTATAGTTTATAAAAATCTTTACAATTCATATATTCATAATATATTACGTTTCACATTTGTAATTAACATCAAACATCGCTAACAATTTAGCAACCATACATGCATACAATCAATTAAATACAACATTGGAAAATCATCCATTCATGTTATATTCAATGTAATGCAACACACCCATGCATGTGGTACCACTTTACCGCCCCATTAAATCTCGGGTCACGGATAACTCACCGTTCCATTATATCGCGGACACGGCTACCACCTCAACGTTCCATTAAATCGCGGACACGTATATTGGCCACCATGTTAATTCCACACAATGGGAATTAACAAATGCAACATGATATGTAAAGTATGTAACACTCAGCATACTATCAACATCAATCGACATATCATGCAACATCAACAATATCAAATATAACATGATATGAATAGCATGTAATCACTCAGCATACTATTAAACATCAATCATATCAAGTTATATCATAATTCATGCTTGACAACATCATCTAAAAGCATGACAATAAAATCCACATAGTGTTGGTATCATAACATACAATCGTTATTCGATACACGCATCAATCAACACTAGGAAATCAATAAACACATATTCAAAACATGTCAAACACTGCACATCAAAACCGGATCAATCCGTACTTAACAGCATGCACAGAAAACATAGTTTAAAAACCAACACAGGAGGTTTAACACGGGTGCCCGTGTAAAACAACACTGCCCGTGTGGAAATGTGTCCAGAAAACACGTTTTTTTGACAATACAGGGGATCAACACGGGCGCCCGTGTAAATCAACACGGCCCGTGTTGAATTGTGCCCAGAAAACCCATTTTTATGCCAACACAGTGAATCAACACGGGTGCCCGTGTTAATCAACACGCCCGTGTTGAATTGTGGCCAGAAAACACATTTTCATCAGCATTACAGTAAATCAACACGGGTGCCCGCGTAAATCAACACGCCCGTGTTGATGAGTGCGAACCCAATTTTTCTGTTTTTGCAGCAGCTCATATACCCATATTTTTGCACGAAAATACCTCTCTACGGCGGTGCAATATAGTACAAAGACATCCAATCCATCATAGGAACCTAAAATCCCTAATTGATTCATAAAATCGGGAACTTAAACCTTTTCTAACAAAGTTCAATCCTAAGGGTATCGACCCCTAATAACATCTAATAATTGGGGTTTCTCCCTACGATTACCCAAATCAACCGTACATAAACCCATAAGCAAAAGTAAATTGAGTATTAGCCCCCCTTACCTTATCAAATTGCAGCTTGAGTTCTTGAGCGATGTTCTTCGTTCTCCTCACCTTCAGAGCTCTATTTCCCCAAATTTCCAAAACTCTGTGTTATCGTGAATAATGAGAAAAATAGCTTAAGTTCCAAAACATATCTTTATTTCTCTTGCACCCCCACTCTTTACTAACAACCTCCAAGCCCAATAACTTAAAAGAAACCCATATTTCTTATTTCTTTTATTTTCTTCCAATATTCCAAAATAAATAATTCCTTTTCATTTTATTAATTCTAATAAAATAATTTCTCAATTAAATAAATCAAATAATTGAAACTGGGGTGTTACAGTTTGCAATGTGGGGCATAGATATGATCGGTGAAATCAAACCTACGGCATCCAATGGGCATCGCTTCATCCTGGTAGCAATTGATTACTTCACAAAATGGGTTGAAGCAGCTTCTTACGCCACGGTAACCAAGAACGTTGTGGCACGGTTCATTCGACATAACCTGATCTGTCGATACGGCGTCCCTGAAAGGATCATTACGGACAACGGTACCAATCTCAACAACAAGATGATCACTGAGCTCTGCGAGCAATTCAAAATGCATCACCATAATTCTTCTCCTTACCGGCCGAAGATGAATGGGGCTGTAGAAGCAGCGAATAAGAATATCAAGAAAATTGTGCAGAAGATGACAGTGACTTATAAAGATTGGCACGAGATGTTACCGTTCGCTCTACATGGGTACCGTACCTCAGCCAGGACGTCAACCGGGGCAACTCCTTTCTCCTTGGTCTACGGTATGGAGGCAGTCTTACCGATCGAAGTGCAGATACCCTCTCTCCGGATAATGAAGGATGCAGATCTGAGCGAAGATGATTGGATCCAGACACGACTTGATCAGCTAAACCTTATTGATGAAAAGAGACTTGCTGCTATTTGTCACGGTCAGACGTACCAAAAACGGATGATCATGGCATTTAACAAAAAGGTCAGACCGCAAGAATATCAAGTTGGGGATTTGGTGATCAAGCGTATCATCCTTCCTCAGAGTGATCCCAGGGGAAAATGGACCCCTACATATGAAGGGCCATTTGTGGTTAAGCATGTGTTCTCAGGAGGAGCATTGATTCTAACCAACATGGATGGTGACGACCTTCCTCACCCCGCCAATGCAGACATAGTAAAAAGATACTACGCATGAAAAAAGACCCGCTAGGTTGACATACCTAGGCAAAAATTAGGGCTTCCCAGCGAACCAAAAGGGTTCGGGCAAAATGAAGGGATGAAATGAAAAAAATCTGTACACCCGGCAAGTCGAAAACCTGAAAAGGCGACTTGGGCAAAAATGGGTATCCCGGTGGACTGAAAACCCGAAAGGGCGGTCCAGGCAAAAGTTAGGGATAAAGCGTAATACTATGTCTCATTGGATCACTTTGCATCCAGAATCCGGTATCAGCATCAAGTTCAGACGGCATTGATCAATCAGCTTCATCTTCAGCTAGGTCATCAAGTGATGAGACGCTCGAAGATATAAAGGCGATAGCAGAGTTGGAACCCAGTGGGATTATTCTTTTCACACAGCTGTTTTATTTCCCTTTGTACAAATTTGTATAAACTCTTATTCGGCGGCGTTCTCTTACTAGGGCGTCAGCCTCTTGTACATAAACGCCTATTTACAGGCAATTCAAAAATCAATACAAATACACTTTTCAGTTAAAATTGCCAATTATTTGCCTTTTCTGTTTTGTTTTGTGAAGGACGTCCAAAGTTCAATTTGTGATATATGCATTTGACAATAACTGCTAACTCATAAATATTTGCATACGAAACAAAGGATTAATTACAGGTAACATTAGAAACAGGGGCAATGATGTGTGGTCTAAGCGATCTAATTGTTCTGTCCACCCAGGTATCAAGGTAGGTTCAGCCAAAGAACATAACCAATATACCTTAATTCCCCAGAGAGTAAACCAGCAAGTCAATGCACTCTCCCCAAGCTATACCATCAGCCTTAAGGAAGTTGGATTATCCCCAGCAGATCTCAACATTCCTCAGCGCAGTATACGAACATTCCTAACAAGCATCCCCGACAGTCTTGATCTAAGATTGTTCCCCGGCGGTATACAGACATCCAGCGGAGCCACTTCCCCAATACACCTCAAAGATTTCCCCAGGAGAGTCCAGTCCAGAAGTTTCCCCAGGAAAGCTGAATCATCTCCCCAGCAGGAAGCTTATCCCCAGTAGATTCTGGAAGCTTATCCCCTACAGAGCACGAACGCGTCTCCCGGCTTTATTCAAAGGTTATGCTCCACTAGAGCTTATAACTGGGTTATCCTCAGCCAAAAGCCACAGAAAGATCGTCCTCGGCAAAGTCTTCTTATCCCCAGCGGAGTCTATTAAAACTTCCAATATAACAACGGTATCCCCAGCGAAGTTACTACCAACATCTCAACAAGAGTACCTCTCTCCCCACAGAGTATTGTTCCCCAGCCAGATCGCTAGAATAACTTTCTCCCCGCAGAGTAATATCTCCAACAAGTTTATTCCCCCAACGGAGTCATCTTCTCCTACCGGTTTATTCTTGCAACCATCACTCCCCAGTGGAAACACTATTCTCTAACATCAGCCCAGGATGTGACTTTCCGGCACCCGTCAAGGATTTGTTTCCTAAGACGAAAACATACATTCATAAACAACACATCTTCATACATTATAGCATGCATATACGCATCATGAACATACAATCTCATTCATTCTGAGAGCATCTCGCATGTCATACATCATGACATCACATACAACTAACGTTTTGTCTTTTCAGGACAAAAGTTAATGCAAAGATAATTGCTATCAACTGTCGTGATTCCAGATCCGATTCCTGTATCTTGCCAGGGAGTATCTGTTGACGACTACAGTACCAGACTCGATTCCTGTATCTTGACAGGGCACGTCTGAAGAGTTCGAAGATCCGATTCCTGTATCTTGCCAGGGAGTATCTGTTGACGACTACAGTACCAGACTCGATTCCCGTATCTTGACAGGGCACGTCTGAAGAGTTCGAAGATCCGATTCCTGTATCTTGCCAGGGAGTATCTATTGACGACTACAGTACCAGACTCGATTCCTGTATCTTGACAGGGCACGTCTGAAGAGTTCGAAGATCCGATTCCTGTATCTTGCCAGGGAGTATCTGTTGACGACTACAGTACCAGACTCGATTCCTGTATCTTGACAGGGCACGTCTGAAGAGTTCGAAGATCCGATTCATGTATCTTGCCAGGGAGTATCTGTTGACGACTACAGTACCAGACTCGATTCCTGTATCTTGACAGGGCACATTTGAAGAGTTCAAAGATCCGATTCCTGTATCTTGCCAGGGAGTATCTGTTGACGACTACAGTACCAGACTCGATTCCTGTATCTTGACAGGGCACATCTGAAGAGTTCGAAGATCCGATTCCTGTATCTTGCCAGGGAGTATCCGTTGACGACTACAGTACCAGACTCGATTCCTGTATCTTGACAGGGCACGTCTGAAGATTTCGAAGATCCGATTCCTGTATCTTGCCAGGGAGTATCTGTTGGCGACTATATTTCCAGACTCGATTCCTGTATCCTGCCAGGGCACGTCTGAAGAGTTTAAAGATTCGATTCCTGTATCCAGCCAGGGCACGTCTACATAAAGAGTTTGAAAGTCAACTCCTGTAACAGACCAGGTAATTTTCTTTCTTTCTCAGGTACGCAAGTTCTCGCTAAGGAATCTCTTACGCGATCGACACCTCCAGATGGCATCTATAAGCCCATCCTCCTATCCACCACCTCTCCAAATGGCATCTGTAAGCCCATTCCCGCTATCACACTGCTGATACTCTACTATGTGAGTGCAAATTTCTGGGCACTCTAGTGTCCAATCATCTTCCACCCTCGGATCACGAAAGGCACACAAGCCAATCTACATCCTCAGGTCTAAGAAGATTGAACAGGGGCAACTGTTGTACCCCAAAATTTTCCCTCCCATAATCTTCAAAGTTATGACAAGCAAATGGTTCAAAGTCTACTCAAGGGCTACACAGTCAACCATCCTCCTAAGCCAGTCAAACTAGGGTTTTGGTTCTTGCAAGGAAGTTGAAGTTTTCAAGGGCTCAATCAAGTCTCCCATGCTCATGCACATTGTCAAGTACCTACATGTCAAGTTTCAAGGCTCACAAGGTCAAGTTGCACAGTCAAAAACCCTAATTGCTCAACAGTCAACTGTAGGGGCAAAATGGTCATTTGGCAGTCAAAAGTCAAAATTTTTGGTAAACATCTTATTTTGAAGCCACAAACATCATTTGATCAATGCTTGATCATGATTCTCAAAGTTTGGCTCAAAAAAGTCTCAAGATGCAAAAGTTTCTATTTTTGGACAGCTGAAAAGTCAACTGTAACTTGACCAAGGCATAACTTTTTCATGGTTCATCAGAAAAATCTCATCCAATGCTCATCTTGAAGGGGAAGACATTTCCTACAACTCATATTCACATTCCAAGTCCAAGAAATGCTCTCACAAAAAGTTATCAATTTCAACATTATAGGTCATTTTCAAAAGTCAACAAAAAGGGACTTTAAGTCAAAGACCATAACTTGAGATTGGTAAATCAAAATGACATGGGACCAAAGACATTGGTTAGAGGACTTCAAGACCTTTCCAAAATGTCCAAGAACATGATCAAATCTTAAAAATTGAGCAAGATGTGCATTGGAGAAGTTGGGAAATTTTTGTGAAATGGCCAAAATCATTTATCCTTGAAACTTCATTTTTGACAAAAGGGGCCCACTTTTTTCACTTGAATCAGCTTGGCCATGTTTCCCACGTGTCCCACATTTTATTTCAAATTTTTAATTTAATTTTTTCATTTTTATTTGATTTTATTGGATTTAATTCATTTTAAATCCTTTAAAATCAAATAAAAATCAAGAAGTTTAATTAAGGGGGATATTTGGTCTTAACTAGCTTTGAATCATCATTATGCAACATCCCAATTTCGTTTCAAGGCCTAATCAAGCAAGAATTCAAAAATAGGTTCAAAAATGGAAGGTTGTTAATGGAGGTTTATGGAAAATCTCAAGTTTGAATGCCTTGCATTATGAGGCCATAATTCCTATCAAAACATGTTACATAACACATATGCAAGTGATCAGACACAACACACGACCAGAGCTGCACCAAAACTGAGAAGCAAACTTTGCATTTTTCACACAAAATTGCAAAACTGAAAACACTTCTAGAGCACTTTTTGAGCCCCCATTCTGATCCAAACACCTTCCTGAGGTCCCAAGGAAACTCTAGCAATCAAAACCACGCTCAAACGTGCAAAGAACCAGTCCCACGAAGCTACACGGTTTGTCCTTTTTTTCAGAAATGCATAACACGATTCATACATTTTCATTGATTTTTCTTGCCTGATTTGTACTAATGAGGGTTCTCTGAAGCTTTTGGTGCCATCCAATTGAGTTATAAGCATCTGAATCCGAATCTACCATGAACAAAAACTAGGGTTCCTGAAACTTCAAATTGGGGCTTTAGGTATATGGTAAAATTGGACTCTAAAACCAGTATGAACAGGATCGTGGCAACATGAGGATTCCAAATCACTTGTCGCGCTCAATTTATGATTGAACACGGCCTATTCGCTATTTTCAAAAAGCTTGTGTTTTGGGGGGGTTCAAAACCCCCGCTATCCCTTTTTTACAGGTCCATTCGGAGAAGACAATTGCGTGGCATGGCGTGAGTGGATGGTTTGAAATCCAGCGCCCTTTTTTTATTTCATAACACTAATGTCAATTTTGTTTTATATTATTTGTTTTTTATCCTATGTACAAAGCGCGCAAATGGTTCAATTGGTTAAAGCATTAGCTGGTAAACACTGGGACCTGGGTTCGAATCCCAGGTCCCCTCAAATTGTTCTATTATTTTGTTTAACCCTTTCCCATGCAGTACACCATCCAGCAGTACACCATACATCCAGCGCCTGGGCTCGCCACGTAATCTAGGAGATCAATCCAGCGGCCATCACCAGTAGTCCACCGTGCACGCTGTCAAACACTACATACACAACTCCAAAAAGTCAACAAGGCCTGGATTGCAATTGGGCCAAAGTGCTTCAAAAACTCCCCTTTGGGTTCAGACACCCCCAGGGTTTGATCCATATTTTACTCTTTTTTTATTATTATTCTTTTTTTTCCCTTTTATTCTTTTTTAGTTTATTTTATCCTTTTAATTAATTTAACTAATAATTTAATATAAAAATCCAAAAAAATCAGAAATCACAAAAAAATAAAAAAAATATTTTATTTAATTTAATCCATTAATAGTTTCATTTTTGTAAATAAAATTCAATAATTAATTTAGTTTTAATTTTAGGTTGTTAATTTTAATGTTTTTTTTAATAACTAAAAAAATATTATAAAAAAATAGGTCTTTAGCACATTTTTATCCTTTTTAAATAAATATTTATATTTTCTTATTATAATTGTTATTAACCATTAATTAATTTTGTAAATACTTGTAATTAATCAATTAGGTTTAAATTAGGTTTAACTTAGACAATTTTTCTTTAATAAATTAAAAAACAATTTAGAATTAGAGTTATTTAACTTTTAATTCCAACTTAATTTTCTTTAATTCCATAAATCCAAAAACATCAAAAAAAATAAGTTATTTCTTTTATTTAATTTAATTAATTTAATAATTTCAATGTAATTTCTTTAAAGGGTCCAACGCCCTCGCGTTCTCGATTTTATTTCTTTTCGCATTTACTTTTATTTCTTTCTATGAACATAATGTATTTATCCCAAAGCCATGTAATAGATTAAGTAGGGTATTTACTTTCTGCATTTTTTTTTATTTATTTCAAATCGGGTCTTGGTTTAATTTGGCGATGTAGACCCGCGCCTTTGTAATAGCGTAGGACCTTTATCTTTTCCGCACTTTAAATTCCCTCACCTTTAACTGTTAACAATCACATGAAAGAATGAATGCCCAAAAAATAAAATCAAAACGTAGATCACCAATGCATGACAAGACAAATAATAAACTGAAAATGACACACAATTCACACACCACTCTTAGGGTACGCCTCCCTGTTGCCTTGCCCCTCGAAAGGTGATCATCGAGTATAGGATGTATTAGTAAGTCCTTATGTCCATGAACATGGCATAAGGGTAGCTTCTAAGGTATCCTACTGTTGCTCTGGTGATCACACTGTTGCCTTGCCCCTCGAAACGTGGTCGTCGAGTACAGGACGTCTTAGTAAGTCCTTATGTTCCATTGATCTAGTTACCTCGAAACAAGTTGCCTCGAAACAGTTGCCTCGGAATAAAAAGATCAATGGCATAAGGGTAGCTTCTAAGGTATCTTACTATTGCTCGGTGACCATACTGTCCCTAACCCTCGAATTGACCCAAACACCTCCAACGGTGGTGCTACCTACCTCTCAATGGTGGGATGGCACTACCTTAAGGACACTTACACAGACTAATTCCTTAGGGTAGGTAGATGACTCGTAGATACTTGCTCTAATTCAAAACAAATCAAAAACTTCTTTTCACACCGACACTTTGCAAAAAGCTTTCAAAAACAACTTTTCAAACACTCTTGAGGACTGATACAAGAGTCAAACTGAAATTTTCAAAGAAACTTTTTCAAACCCACTCACCTTGAAAAGCAAACAAACAATTTTGAAAACACAAATGAGCAAGTATCTAAGAGCCCATGGATAACCATGGATAGAAAGGGTGCTAACACCTTCCCTTTCTATAAATCTACCTCCCGAACCGAGAACTAATCTCAATAAGGAATTTTTCTGTGCTTTTGTCCTTTCCATTTGGATAAAATAAAAGACGGTGGCGACTCTTGCTTACCGCGACATTTCGCGAACCAGCGTTAAACAGTCAGTTCCAGATCCACAGATCACAGTATCGATTTAATTGAACCAGGAAAAGGTCTTGGATTAACTTTGACTGGAATGGAAATCAGAAGAATCTTAGGATCGATTCAACTGAACCAGACAAAAGTCTTGGAATATCTTCAACTGGAATAGGAATCAGGGAGATCTTAATGTTAATCTGACTGAACCAGAGAAGATCTTTAATTAACTTTGACTAGAATGGAAATCATAAGAATCTTAGGATCGATTCAACTGAACCAGACAAAAGTCTTGGAATATCTTCAACTGGAATAGGAATCAGAGAGATCTTAGTGTCTATCTGACTGAACCAGATAAGGTCTTGAATTAACTTTGACTGGAATGGAAATCAGAAGAATCTTAGGATCGATTCAACTGAACCAGACAAAAGTCTTGGAATATCTTCAACTGGAATAGGAATCAGAGAGATTTTAGTGTCGATCTAAATGAACCAGAGAAGGTCTTGTGAGGACATCTTTCTGAGGAAAATCCTGAAATAACCCTTTGTTAGACGTAGCTTTTGAGAAGACTACCAGGTCACATAAGTAGTCAACGGTGTTTGTTGATTTGATCTTTTCCCTCAAAAAGGGAAAGAGTTAGTCATATGCAATGTCACGATGGATGAAATGCATTATGGTGATGTTCTCAAACTAAATGAGGTTATGTTTTATGCGATGTGTATGCGCATTCCACGATGTATGAATATGGAATGCTATTGTGATGTTTCTTAGTCTGGGAAAGTAAATCCTGGACTATTGCTAAAGAGTATAAGGAGGCTGGATCCTTCGTTTCCGCTGGGGATGATGAATGTATATGATTTTCCAGGGATTTCCTCTTTTTGTTTGAGGATGTTTTGTCGGGGATTGACTCTGCTTGAGAGTAACTCTGTGGAGGGAGATGCTTTATTGGAAGATTTTACCGATGTAGAGAAATAAACTCTGTTAGGGAATGAACTTCCGCAGTCTGAGAAATAAACTCTAACCGGGAGGAGGTTTTATAAATTATTTAAGGTTATAAAGCTCAGCTGGGGAACACATATTTTAGCTCTCTGAAGGAACTTGGCTGGAGAAAGTAATTCCTGCTTGGGGAAGAAGAGGTCAAAACTTTGGTTGTTTCTACTCTGTGGGGAACATAGGTGTCACGGGGTCATATGTAGCGGTGACTTCGTCTCAGAATATCTCTGCCCCTATACCTGCCGGAGAAAGTACTTGTGGAGACTTTATGGATGGTTTGAGTGTCATCCCTACTCATGGGCTGCTTGGTAAATGTTGATCAGGATAATAAATCTTCTACTGATAGACAAGTGACAAGATGACGGGACATAGTCATACACTTTAATCCCTAACTTTTGCCTGGACCGCCCTTTCAGGTTTTCAGTCCACCGGGATACCCTTTTTTGCCCAAGCCGCCTTTTCAGGTTTTTGACTTGTCGGGTGCATAATTTTTGTATATATCCCTAATTTTTGCCCGAACTCCTTTTGGTTCGTTGGGATGCCCTTATTTTTTCCTAGGCCTGTCAACCTAGCGGGTCTTTTTCATGCATAGTCTTTTCTGACTATGTCCACGTTCACCGGGTGCGGAGAATTGTCACTGTCCTTAGTAGTAAGTGTTGTCACACTGCCATAAGGTGTTTGTTTAATCGTACAAGATTCGTTGTTGGAATTCATGTCCAATTCCCCAAGTGATTCAGATGGAATTCTCCCCCGGGCTATTTGGCATTTTTGAGAGATTCCTTGAACCTTGACTTGACTGCCCCAAATCACCTGGAAACCATACTATGCCCCTTGATTATGACTGGCCTATCACTGGAATGTCTTTCTATCTGAGGTGATTCTATCCACTGAGAGGATTTATGTTCATCGAATATCCGTCGTGTGAATTTCTCTGATGTTGAACAAATAGTCATATGCAAATAATGGTATTTTAAGAATACAAAGCTTATGTCTGTCTTGAAGTTTGAAAATTCATTTTTTAGTAAAACAAACAAATTTTGTAAAAGTGTGATGTCAACTCAGGATTTATAGCGAACCCTACAGGAGTCGGGATACCTTTTGTAACAATATGCTTTTGAACTAACCCATGCTTCAGCTAGGACTTTTAAGGGTTATAACTTGGCTTGGTTCATGGTTTAGGAAACAAAGGGTAAAGGCTCAAAGTTTATGTGTACCCACCCGTTCTTCGTGATGTTCTTCGATCTTATGCTCAGTTAATTGTACGTTCAGATCCCAATTGAGTCTGGCATCTTATCCTTGATGTTTCGGTGATGGTTCGAATACTGAAAGTTTATTTTGAAGAGGCGGTCATTTTTGTAATCTTCTTTTTGTTGAGGATTTGTAGCGACCTATTTTTTTTATTATACCTGTTTTTGCCTGAACTAGTTCTTTTATTATTACAGTCAGCGGGATGCCCTAGTTTTTTCTTAAGTTTTCTTCATAGGTTTTGACTTAGCGGGATTTTCTTTTGAGAGATAATGACTACCGGCTTTAATAATTATGCAGAAGCAACACCATCCTTTGATTTGGAAGGACGTCTTTGATGCCATTCATTGTGTACAAAATGGAAAATTGCGATTGAATGCGCGTCTGAATTGACTGAGAAACTACCATGCCCCATGTTATAATTAAGGGTTTTAATTTGTATGAAAAGAAAAACTCCTACTTCTTTGGCTCAAAGGGGTTGACTAGGGATTATCTTCCTTATAACTCCACTGTTTAGGATTTGAAACAATACATGTACATTATTAGCGGGGTCTGTTCAAAAGCATATTGTAGAGATTGTGGTATCATTTTCGTCATCCTCCCTCTAAAGGCTTAGAGCTTTTAATCAAGAGTTGAATATCAGAAAAAGGAAGTAAGAAAGCAGTTTAAGCATAATGAAAACAAATTAATTCAAGACAAACATGTGCAATGCATTAATGAAATAACAAAGTTTGACATGACAATAATTGTTTGAACAAACAAAGAAAATACAACTTGAGAATTCAAATGAACAAAAATTCTCTCAATCCTGGCCATGATTTGGCATGGGAGCAGTGATCACGTTGGGAGTCCCAAGAGGGTCGAACTCAATCTCCTTGGCATCAATCATATTTTGAATCTTGTATTTCGGTTCCCAATAATCGTTAGTATCGTGCCCAGGACTGCCAGAATGATAGGCACACCTTGCATCAGGATTGTAGTTAGGAGAAGAACTCTTAAGGTTTGGATGAGGTCCTATCAACGTAATCAAATTCATCTTCAACATATGTTGTAATGATTGAGACAACGGCATGTTGATCTTGGTAAACTGTCTCTTAGGCTCGTCTTGCCTTCGTTGATCACCCCGTTGTTGTGGTCATTTCATGCGTGTCGAATTAGAGACCAACATTGCCCCTACAGATTAGTGGTAGTCTGCCTTATTACGACCATTCTGGCCATACACATCATTGGCTTCCCTCTTACCAGCAAATGGCTTCTTCTCAGCATTAGAAGATGCAGCCATCGGGATCTTCCCACTCTTGATACCACTTTCGATCCTTTCTCCAGACGAAACTATCTCTGTGAACCCGGATGAGGAACTCCCAATCAGCAGATTAAAGAACGGGCCTTTCAGAGTGCCTATGAACATGTCTAGCATTTCCCGATCATTCAGAGGAGGTTGTACCCTGCCAGCTAGATCCCTCCATTTTTGGGTATATTCCTTGAATCCTTCGCTAGAACCCATAGACATGCTTTGAAGTTGTGTACGAGTTGGAGTAAGGTCAGCATTATATTGGTATTGCTTGTAGAAATCAGCAGCCAAGTCTTTGCATGTATGAATGTCTGTTCTTTATAGCTGATAGAACCACTCCAGTTGCGTGCCAACTAAACTTTCTTGGAAGAAATGGACCTATAACTTCCACTCAGCAGTGTGAGGCTGGATCTTCCTGGCATAGGACCTTAAGTGCAACTTAGGGCAGGAGACACTGTCATACTTAACAAATGTGGGAACCTTGAACTTTGGTGGGATTACCACTCCAGGAACCAACCCTAACTCTTCAAAGTCCAAGCTAGGTACCTACTGAACCTCTATAGCATTGAGATGATCCTCCAGCTGTTTGTATTTATCGTCAGCAGGAGGATGTTGTTCCTCAAAGTAATCAGCTTCTTCTTCATCAGCCTCGGGGTTGTTGACTTCTTCATGATTATCCCCTTCGTTTGATAGAGTTGTAAGATCTAGAGCTCATTTAACCAGTCCTCTGAGTCTTCTTACCATATTCAAGATACCAGTCGGTTTCTTTGCCTTCTTGTTCTTCTCTTTGATGACGAGAGCTTTCAGTTCTTCCTGCCCCTGGGCCAAAGCCATGAACATTTGTTGGAAATGAGCATTTTGAGCTTGAAGGCCTTTTACTGTTTGTTCAAGGGCCATTTCTTTTGCTGAAATAAACAGCGAAAAAATGAGAAACATGTACTGGAAGACCTGTTATGAAATGGCATGCATGCAATATTTTCAAGGATCTCGCGGGGTAAACAAGAAAATGTCAGAAGTTGAAATTTGCAGTTTTGATTGAAGAACTTTGTATCATTGAGTGTCCTTCTACGGGAGTCAAGCTCACTATATCAAGTGGTTCATAGCCCCTGACTCAAGTTATTGAGTTTTAACCTTTTGACGACATTGGCTAGAGGAAAATAAATCCCCTTGCCCCTTGCTAGACGTCTGATTTATCATAACCTACATCACAAACCCTTGAGATCCTTGAAATAGTTAAGGAAATGTTGTGGCATAATGTTATGATGTGTATGTTATGCGTTAAGCAAAAGTGTAAGGTGATGAAGACAAGTGAGTCTAAGAAGTCCAGGTTACTGGATAATGACTGTAAACAAATCCTACAAGGAGATCATGCTGTTAGATAAAAACCCAGCAAGTAGCTCAAGTTGAAAGCAAACAAATCACACAAGAAGCCTTAGGTTTAGGCTTGCATGGGGTTTATAGGTAATTACCCTCTTGAAATTTAGTTGGCTCAACCTGTCCTATAAATAGTAATCGGGTTCTAAGGGATCTCAATATCACTGATCTTTCCCACAAGTTCCGTTCGATAGGTGACTGACTCACAACCAAACAAAACTCAAGAGTCAAATCTCAATGAGTGTAGCATCGAGTATCTGCCGACTTTGGGAATACACCAAAGACGGCCATCTCGCTACATCATAATGGCCAAGTTGTTCATTTAAAGGTTCTAAGGTCAGTTAACGCTTCATGACACCACACAGCGGTCCCGTATTCTCCTTGATTAACTCAAGGGCTACCGGTACCAACCAAAGTGTTGCATCAACGTAGCCATCGCTTCAATCGTGTCGGTATACCCCGCATAATTTCCATGATCTATTGCTACTTACCTAAAAGGTTTCCTCAGATCCGAGTGTAGGATCTATAGTACCCAAACAGTACCCTTAAAAGTAAAGCAATCAAACAAACAAAGAAAACAGATTAGAAATGATCTAGACCCTAAGGTAAACCCAACTTTATTATTTTCCAAGCAGAGTCGCCAGTTCTGTAATACGGTGGTAGAACCGACTGTTTAATACTGGTTTGCATTCTTTGTTTGCAAATTTCGCGATAAGCAAGAGTCACCACCGACTTTTCTTTTATCCAACAAAGCAAAGGGTGAAAAGAACAGAAAAAGACCCTTTTCAAGATTTTCTGAGTAAAAGGGGTAGATTATGGAAAGCGAAGGTGTTGGCAAGAATAATTTTAGAGGTCCTCTATAAACTTAGGAAGATGCTTGAAGTCCAAGAAATTGAGCCCTTTCCTTAAAACTTCAAATTTGCTCAATGCATAATTCTTGAAAATTCCCAAATTTTCCCAACTTGGGAAAGCCATAACTTGCTCAATTTGTTTCTCATGATGTTGATCTTGGACTTTTTGGAAAGCCCAAGATGTATACTTAAATTACTCTTTTTCTCAATTTTGCATTTGAAGATTTTATCTTAATGTAAATGGTCTTGACAAAAAGTGCCTTTTGCTGACTTTCTGAAAATGACCTATAATGTATAAGCTTGTATCTTTCAAATGGTGCATTTATTGGACTTGAGGGATGAAGAGAAGTTGTAGGGAATTGGATTATATTCAGAATGAGATTTGGTTGGGAAAAATGGATGAAGTATTAGAAAGTTATGTCTGGTCAAAGTTTGGTTGACTTTTCCTATAGAAACCTTAATTAGCAATTCTTGACTTTTGATGAATTAGGAGCATTTCTTGAGGAATCATGATCAAACCTTTATCAAATGATGGATATCACTTTAAAATGTTGATGTTGACCGAAAATATTGAAATTTGACTGTATATAGGCCACAATTGACTTTTGACCTAGTAAAGTTGATTTTCCAACATTTGAGCAATTGATTGAGCAAACTTGTAGTGCAAGGCATGAAATTTGTCACGGATAATCTTGAAGACATATTAGGACCATGGAAGACATTTGAGACCTTGTAGCTCAACCATCTTGATGAAAATTGAAACCCTAGTTGGGGGTTCATTGCCTTAGGAGGAGAATTTGTCTGGTCAATTCTTAGTCATCCTAGGGCAAGTTGGGGATCTCAATGGGCATGTCTTGAGTGAAAATGGGAGGGAAAATTTTTGGGTACAACACTACCATTGAATTTGTTTTTTAAGAAATTTCATGGCAAGTTTTATTTTGGTTCACCATATTTCAAAATTATCAAGATTGATTCAAAAGTACAAGGGGTTGATTGAAGAAGTTGGCATGGTTGGATAAGGCCTTGTTCCTATTGGTCACAAGTGCATATTTCTCTCAATTCTCAAGATATAGAAGTTTTTCGGTTGTATAAGTTCTCATTATCATCCTCAACAACACCTATCTACAAAGCAAAAGTGTTGGTACAAGAAGGTTGTTTAAAATTGTCAAAGTTCCTCAAAGCATTTTCTTGATCTAGGAGTTAGGGTTTTGACCTTCAAAGAAGTATATCTTGCTCATCTTTTGGTATTTTTGAGTGATTACAAAACATCCTTCTGTTCAAAGGGATATTAACAAATCACTTCAAAAGTTTCAAGAAGTTTTCATGTGGAAGAAACTTGATGATGAAGAAAGATTACAAGTCCTCCAGATGAACCCCAACTTCCCATTTGTGACTTCAAATGATCATAACTTGGTTAATTTTTATCACCATGAGCCCACTCGTTTTTCACAATGATCTTGATGATGTGAACTGTATTCCTTCTTTTATATTCAAAGTGAGAAAATGGATGGAAGATGCCCTAAGGATACAAAAGATTATAGGTCATTTCCTAATTTTTTGCCAACTTCAACAATTCATAACTCTCTCAATTTTTGGAGGTTTTGAATGGTTCAAGTTTCAAAATTTCATTCAAGAGGTCTATTTCATGCCATCTTTTTTGGTCAAGAGAAAATTCCAAGAGGAAGGCCATGTTTGGATGCAAAACATTATAGGTCACTTTTGAAGAAAAACTTGAAATATTTCTAAGTATGGAAAGTCAACTTATTTTTCCTAACTTTGACTCATTGCAACTTTCAGCTCAAACATCCATTTGATTCCATTCTTTTCCCATTGCAAATCTTGTAATCTCATCTTTCTAAAGCATCAAGAATAATGCCTTAATACCCCTTGAGTTGAGAATGTCAGTGATTTTAATTTGGTAACTTGAAACTGAAGTTTCATCACAAGACAGATTTTGAAATCTTTGTTTTGGCTTCTAATCACAAGTTTTCCACGCGTTTTTACTTCTAATCATGTTTGCATCATGAAACGCACAATTTGGCTGAGTTTTGATGTTAAACAAGTCACACTTTGTTCATGTCGCAGACCCACACGAATTCCCTCCAAAATACATCATTCACCCTTTCTTTTGATCCCATTTGCTTCTCCTATAAATACATGAGCTATCCCATTTGTTTTCTCAAGCTTGAACAGGCAAAATCACCTTGCCAAACCTACTCCATAACTCACTTTTTTGTAACTTTAAAATCATTGTTCAAGCCTTTTTCAATCCATTTTTTCTATCAATTCACCTTCCTTGATCGTCCCTGAAGCTAACAGAAGAAGAATCGAGCCTTGAAACCTTCTGAATTGATCTGACCAAGTCCATTTACAGAGCTCTGTAACTAAACTTCAATAGGTAGATTTCTCCATCAATTCTTCTAAACTTTGATATCATTGTAAAGCTCTCATTGCCCTGGTTCTAGTCGCAACACTTTCTTTTAACTGGAAACACGTTTTGACCATTAAATTTCAAATCCCTTTTCAAAACGTCCCTTCCAAATTGCTTGAGCTACAGTTTATATAATTTTTTCGCGAAGGTGTGATTGTCTTCATCTTGATGAAACGAAGCGAATGACATAGGTCTGAGCTTTTGATTTTACAATTTGAGGGACCTGCGTTTCACGTTGGCTGGAGGTTGATCTGATTTTATATGTGATTTAGTACTTTATTCAATAATGACCATGATATGCCCAACGCGCCAGATCCCTTGGATTTGATTACTAACGCGTTTTAACTCTCATCCATTGGTCTACATTTTTTTGACTTTATTTTATTTTCTGATTTTTATATATAAATTGTTTTAAACTTCAAAAAATCATAGAAAATTCATTTTTAGTCCAAAAAATCTGAAAAAATTATGAAAAATATTTTTGATTTTTCTCTTTCTGATTTTTTATATTTTTACAATTTTATTTTGTGTTTTGATATTTTTTATAAATTTTCACTTTATTTAAATTGTTTTAAATGTTTAAAAATACTTTTATGCATTTTTAAATTCTAAATAAAATATGGAATGATCCAATGATATTGTGACAAATATTTGTGATCTCATTTATTTTTTATTTCTGACTTTGTTATTTTTTATAATTTTTGGTTTATTTTACTCATTTCTTTTAATTTTAAAAATAGTTTCTGACTTTAAAAAATTACCAAAAATTTTATAAAAATATTTGAGTTCATTTCTGATTTTTCTATGGTCTTACTTAATATTTCTTGATTATTTTGAATATAGTTGATATTTTTCTCTCCTATTTCTATTTTAAATCATTTTAAAACCCTTTTTAATGCATATATTAAATGTAATATTATTTTGTGATTATTTTCTGGCTGATCTTGGGTTGAATTTTTGATCATGAACTTTGTTAACATCATTGGATCCATGGTGTTGAGTCTAACTCCATAGAATGGATGAATGATTTTAATAATAGTTTGATTAAATTTTAATTCAAATGTGGTTTATATTATTTCCCACCCTTCTTCATCTCATCCCTTTCTTATTGAACTAAGTGTTATTGGAGCATGATCTCTATATCATGTATAAAACAAATAGTGCATAAATTGCTATTGATCGGCCTCAAAATAGGTGCGACTTCTATATAAGTCCACTTACGATTGCTTAACATAGCGCTAAATTTTATCGCGATTCGAATAAATGATCATTTGTGGCCTAAACCTATGTTTGCAAGCCTAAGTTTGTTAGTTTGATCTCTTTGATCCAATAACCTTGAGATTCATTGTGTGGAGGCTTTGGTTCTACCAATCCTCTAATGGATCTACATCATTTTTGGTCAACGCGGACCACTTAAACATCGTTGATCATTAAATGGCACTTTTGAGGATTCCAAAATGGATGATATACTTGACAAAAAGCAAATTCAACTTGTTGTGTGGAGGCTTTGGTTCTATCAATCCTCTAATGAGTTCCAAATGCAAGTTTCAAGATGGTCATCCAACTAACCACTAATTACTAATAATTGACTTTATTTTGTGTTTTTATTTTATGCTCTTTTATGTTATGTACCATTTACGTTAGCATTTACATTTCATACTATTTTCATATTTGTTCACTTGAGCATTTACTTTCTTGTCTTTTTATTTTTCTCACTTGAGCTTTTCTTTTCTTTTTTAAAATACCTAATAATCAACATGAACCATAAAAAGCTTTAATGATACTTGGACTATTTGGTTACTATCCTTGGAATTATGGAGTATTGGATTTCTTGGACTTAGGATTAAAAACCTTGGCCTATGTTGGAGACCTTGTGACCTTAATTGATGTTTTGTCTGGAGTTCTTGAGGTTTACCTCAAGATATTAGGTTGTTTATTTGTTTTGTGTGCAGGTTATTATGATTACATACTTTGTTTGTAATCTGGAATTCACCCGTATACAACTGTTACTCTGCCCAATTTTTGTGAAGACTTAATACACTTGAAATTTGGTTCTCTCAAGAGGTCTAGTATCTTTGATTGCTTGGTTTCAATCCAAAGAATGGGAGTTCTATCTTGACTCATAATCTCAAGTATTGTCTTCTTGTTGGTTAGATGGTTCTTATCCATATCTTTTACCTTATGCTTTAGGATAATCTCTTCATCTTCTCCCATCTTCTTTAATTTCAAAAAATCTTCTCCCTCCTTTTGAAAACTCTTCTTGTTTTTTAAACTTGAACCATTTTCATAATAAACTTGGATTTATGTCCATGCATTTTCAAAACAGTTTCATAAATAAACTTCAATCAATTTAATAATACCTTGACATTTTTTGTGAGAAAACTAAAAGTCAATCAATCTCATTTCAAACTGTTTTGCCACTTTGGCTTTTATCTTTAAGCTTTTATCAAAAGATTAGACTCTTGTCAATCCTTGTAGTGATGCAAACAACTATACTTCTACAATATGTAGTGGAGAGAGATATTTTCCACTTGGGTGTTGAGTGAGGCATTGTTGATTTAAAAATCCAAGCCATATCCTCCACTTTGAGATGATGCAAATTCTCCTTTCTTATGATTGTGGGTAGTAAGTATGTTTTCCACACAGACAATGACGATGATGTCTTATCTCTTAAAATTAACCAACACACTTGTGTTTTAAAATTTTCAAAAGATGAACTATGTGTACCCTGATCCCCTATTGCATGAAAGGTGGTACGTAGGCACTAAAGGTTCGCAACCACGGCGGGTGCAAAAATCATAAAAAATATATTTCTTTTCTCACCTCCACCATCTATTTCTATATAATATTTTATAGCCAAAATATACAGATTTTACAAAGAGGTTCTTGTGGAGTACCGTAGATGTTTAGGGTGCTTATACCTTCCCTTTGCATAACCAACCCCCTTACCTTGAATCTTTCCCCCTCTTTTGGGTTACTCACTCTTTTCCCATTCCTTTGGAAACAATAAAGCGCATTGGCGATTTTTATTTTGATCTGTGTAAGTCTAGTCAATCCAATGGCTTAGTCTTAAACATTTCTACCGCTACAATCACCATACCCAAAACACCACCGTTATACCTGTCAAACATGAAAGAGGAGAGATCAGAAGGAGCCACGGAGGGAAGGAAAAAAAAAATCACGGCACAGACAGTAACTACTTAGCTTGAGTTGTTTTTTTGTTGTTTTTGCTTTTATCATTGTAAGGGTTGTTGTTGTATTGAGGGGGAAAGGGAATGTTGTGTCTTCGCGGTTAGGTTAGGGTTTCATTGTTGTTGGTTTTTGAGAGAAGAAGAAGAGAGAAGACATAAACACAGAGAGAGAGAAGAGGATAACGAAATGAAATGTTTTGTTTTGTAAAAATGAAAATATATTGAGTTCAATAATTTGATGTTTGTCACCCCATGCGTATTACCATACTCCCTCAACCATACATGTACGATCATCATCCAGCGGTTTAAGATGCACACTCATGATATTACCATGCACTCTCCTACACGTTGTCTAGGGGACTCTCCAACCCTTATTGTTTTGGGCCAGGCCCAATCCCTAAACACACCCCTTGCTTTTTTTTTTGCTAGCGCGTTGAGATATACACCCCAGCCTAATGGGCCAAGTCCAAAATATGGACTTGGGCCCCTACTTCTTTACACGCCCCCATTTTTACTAACGCACTTACCTCCCCTATCATTTGGGTCTGAATTCAATATCTGAATTCAGGACCCTAATATCTGCACCCCTCATCTTTACTAGCTTAACTAAATTCACCCCCCCCCCCATGCGTTTTATTTAATTTTCTTTTTTTTATTCATTACTTTATATTTTCTATTTTTATTATAATATTATATTTATTATTATTAAATAAATTCTTTTTTTTTCTAAAACTCATTAAATATTATACTTATTTTATTGTATTATATATTTTTTTAGCATGCATTAATTAGACGTTTTTCACAATTAATACACTAAAAAATATCTAACCAACAATAAACCCTTTTTCATAATTAAATTAATTCCACAATCAATTTTTTCAAAAAAAAAAGATTACGAATATATTTAAATCGACTGTGCGCTTTGTCTAATATCTCCACTATTCACACATCTAGACTGAGTATGCGAGAAATTCAAATATCTTCGTAATCCATCAAAAACACAAACCAACTGTGAACTACGAATTGGGACTCTGATTCCTCATAAGAGGATACATAGACATACAACTAAAATCGTGGCGAGTTCCCCTAATAAAACATTAAAACCGTATTTCTCAAAGATTGCGCTTCTAACCCTGGTGTTGTACCCCAAAATTTACCCTCTCATTTCTCAAGGTGTTTTCTCATAAGGATTTTCAAAAGTCCAAGTTTACACAAGTACAATTGGATTTTTGGCTTTCAAGCATCAAATCAAAGAAAAGTAAGCTTCGATTGGGCATCTAGAATCCTTCGAGCGAGCTTTTGTTCCAAAGTCTTCGATTGGGAATTTGGCCTCCTTCGATGCAGGCCTGTTCACAAGCTTCGATTGGGCGTTGGGCCCCCTTCGATCAAGTTCAATTCACAAGGCTTCGACTGTGCATTGGCTGCTTCAGGCTTGCATTCAATTCATAGGGAAAGAACCCCCTACCAGTTTGCTTCGATTCACCAGCAGTGGCCTCCTGCATGTTTATTTTGATTCACAAAGCAGTGGCCTCCTGCATGCAAGCTTCATTTAGGAAAAGGTTTCTTCATGCTTGCCTTTGATAATTTCCTTCGATCCACAAGGCAAAAGGCCCCTTCATATTGCCTTTGATCCACAAGGCAAAAGGCCCATTCAACTTGCCTTCAATCCACAAGGCAAAGGCCTCTTCATGCTTACCTTCGATCCACAAGGAAAAGGCTCCTTCAACTTGCCTTCGACCCACAAGGAAAAAGGCCCCTTCAACTTATCTTCGATCCACAAGGTAAAAGGCCTCGTCAACTTGCCTTCGATCCACAAGGCAAAAGGCCCCTCCAACTTGTCTTCGATCCACAAGGAAAAAGGCCTCTTCAACTTGTCTTCGACCCACAAGGAAAAATGCCCCTTCAACTTGTCTTCAATCCACAAGGCCAAGGCCCCTTCAACTGACCTTCTATTCACAAAGCAAAGGCTTCCTCTTCATGCATGTCTTTGTTTCACAAGCACATGATTGCTACATCATGAACACACATTGGTGGCCCATTCGAAGAATGCACAAGGGGTGCATGTAGGCTATTCGAAGGACACACAAATGGTGCCTTCGAAGGACATACATTTGGTCCAGTAGAAAAACACACAACGGTTGAAGACAAGTTTTATTTTGTCTTTTGATGAGTCTGGCCAAGATCCTGCATGCTACCAAACCCAAGCCCCTTGCACAATTACGTTCGAGGGAAGTAACAAAGAAAGCTTCGACTGGCCAGAATGAAGTGTCTGATTGGGCGAGTTGGTCATTTGTAAAGTCAATCGAAGAACTAGGCGTGGAGGCATTCGAAGGGGTCAGGGAGTGAAACATGTCTAGGTTCATCCCAAAACCCAAAAGGGTAGGAATTCATCAAAAAAAGGAAATCCTTTAATTTGTCTGATTTTTCCTTCAAAGCCTGGTTAATGGCTGTCCCTTGCCATTTCCACTCCCCTCACATCCCTATAAATACAAGGCTAAGGGCACATTTCCAGGAAGATGAAAAAAAGGGATAAGAAACACACTGCCTCAGAAAGTCACACCAAAAATCTCAAAATCTTCACAAAGTGATCCAAAATCGAAGCAACCTTCACATGCCTCTTCAACAAGCGCTCCACCTACTCCCTGAAGGTTGCAGGAGGCGCTCCTAAGCACTAGGCAGGTCCAACATGCACTGGAGTATCACTCACACAATCTCTCCATTGGTAATTTGCTTTCGATCTCAAACTAGCTAAGTATGCTATTTTTAAATTCATGTTAATCATGCATTCATGTTATTGCTAATGTTTGTGATTGCTTTCATGCATTACATACAAGGTTAAGCGCATGGATGAGATCGCGCCATTTCTAGGGCACAATCTATATTTTCTTTCAAATCTCAGGATGCATGATGTTGCAAGACGAAATAACTTTCAATTCAGACCCAGGGGATTCAAACTAGGATGATGCAGCCATGGGCTGTCGAATCCAAGACTAGATTCGATCCAAGTCTGTATTTTTATTTTATTTCTCTAATAAATTTCCTACAGATCCAGTGTTCCCAGATCGAAGTAGTATATCATGCACCTTCGACCAGTTTCCTCATTGGATCGAAAGGCAGCGCTAGGCTCCTTTTTGATCCAGGTCTGCATTCTACAATTTGCATAGTTTCCTTCACTATCCTGACACTTTAAATGTTGTTTTGTGTTATTAACTCATTTCCTTTTATTTATTTTGTTTTATTTACTCAGCAAAATAATTATAAAAAAATCACAAAAATTAGGTTTAGTCTTTTATAATTAAAATTAATTCTATTAACTAATTAATTAATTATTTTAATTTTTTTTAATACTAAATAGACTTAGGATTTTAATTAAATCATTTTCCCAAAATAAAAACAAACAAAAAATATTTTTATACCTTAAGATTTTTTAGACGTTCTTTTCCATTTTGCGTGCGTTTACATTCATATTATTGTATTTGTCTACTGGATGTAATAGAATTAATTAGGACTTTTACTATTTTATTTATTTTCCCCCGGTTTTGGATATGTACATAATCCCCCTCCCCAAAGCCATGTAATAGTGCAACTTTAATTTCCTCACTTTAAATTCCTGTACATATTAACTGTTAGATGTATGGTAATAGGATTGTATGGAAAGAATTAAAAGCAATGTTAGCAAACCTAACATCAAATACAAATAACTGAAACAAACACACTTGTACACCTCTAGGGTACTCCCTCTTCGGTTGCCTTCGGAAAAAAATAGTCATAACTCTCGAAACGTGAGAGATTTTAGTGGCTACCCTCTGGTTTAATAAAAGATTATAAGTCCCTCGATGATCCTCTCGATGTTGCCTCGATAAACAATGATCTTAAAACCCTAGGGTAGTTACTAAGGTTTCTTGCCCAGTTGTCTTTGTGACTATAAAACGTCCCTTTGAATGTCCCTCAAACATCCAACAATAGGGATATCTACTCACTCATAGTAGGCTAGCATTGTCTAAAGGAAAATAGGAAAAGAATGACCTTTCAAGTAGAGTAGATAGTTCCTAGATGTTATGCTAAAAAAACAAACTCTTACACATACACAAAATTCTTTCAAAATCTTTTCAAAAATGATTTATCAACACTCTTGAGGACTGATACAAGAGTTATCATAAAGAAAATTGTATCACAATGGCATTTCAAAATACTTTTCAAAACACACAAAAGCACAAGGCATTTCAAAATACTATATATGGTATTTCAAAACACCCTGTATAGGTCTGCAATTTCTAGAGCACCTTTTTCATCAATTAGTTCATTCATCCCAAATTGTAGGTCTTTGTAATACATTTTCTCTATATTGTCCATATAACCTAAGTCTTTCAATACACCAACTAACTCAAAGTAACTCCACCTATCAACATCTACTGAAAATTCAGATACCAGACCTCCTTCATAGACACTAAGCTCTGGATCAACGAACTCACCACTGTGGTGAATTACGAGTTTCAAAAATTCATCCATTAAACCTAAATCCCATAAATCTCATAACAAATATTCAATTATGAAAAAAAAAACAAGAATAACATACATAAATCCCCAAATCCCTAAATACAAGTTACTAACGAGTATGATAATAGTTACCTGGAAAGCAATCACTTTCGCAATCACCTTCCCAAGCTTCACAAGCCTCTTCAAACTCGCCTCTACAGATTCTCATTCTTCCTCTTTCCTTTGGCTTTCATTTTGGACAAAAATGAACATGCATATGCTATCTTGAGCTTTTGGAGATTGTATGTCCTTATTCTCTGCCACGTTGCCTCCAACAAGCCACTTCAGCATGACAAATGCCACCTGGAGTCTATTTTTTGTATTTAACTAACGTTTCACTAACGGAAGGACTAGCGTGGTTACATTTTGAAACTTAAGGGACCAATTTGACATGAAAAAAAGATAAGGGACCAAAGTGAACCATGACCTATAGTTAAGGGACCAAAATGAGTATTTTGCCCTTATTTTATTGCATTAAATATTTTTTTAGCATGCATTAATTAGACGTTTTCACAATTAATACACTAGAAAATATCTAACCAACAATAAACCATTTTTCATAATTAAATTAATTCCACAATCAATTTTTTCAAAAAAAGGTTACGAATATATTTAAATCGACTGCACGCTTTGTCTAATATCTCCACTATTCACACACCTAGACTGAGTATGAAGGAAATTCAAACATCTTCGTAATACATAAAAAAACACAAACCAACTGCGAACTACGAATTGAGACTCTGCTTCCTCATAAGAGGATACCCAGGCATACGACTAACATCGTGGTGAGTTCCCCTAATAAAACATTAAAACCCTATTTCTCAAAGATTGTGTTTCTAACCTTGGTATCCTTTTGAACAAGGTAGATTAGGGGTGCCTAACACCTTCCCTTCGTCTAGAACCGAGTCAAAAACCTAGATTCTCTAACTTTTTAGGGTTATCCTTTATATCCCCTTCTTTAGGATAAAAATTAAGGGTGGCGACTCTCAATTTAAAACCAGTTACTACACATAGATATTTGAATTTATTTAGTTCCACTTTTGTGTTTCTTAGTATTTAGTTACTTGAACAAGTATCTTGCAGTTTTACGTGTTTTGTTACTTGAACATGGTGGATTTAGAAGAAGTCTTTCAGGTGTGTCTGTGGTGTTTTGGTTGAAGCGGTTGCACAAGCATCTGGTAGTGTTTCAGGTTATTTTTAGTTGCTTAATGTAGCCTGCTACATGGATGTCTAGTTTTATTTAGGTATTAGGTTTAATATTTTTATGTTGCCTTCTTAGTGGTTCTTAGGATCCTGATCACCATTGATTTTCATGTCATTTAGTATCATTATGATATTTTCATGATCAATATTACGATTTACTCTATAGGGATTTATAAGTTGTTTACCTCACCAATATTGGATGAGGATTTGTATGTGTATACATGATATCTATTATGTAATTTACTCTATTCAATCAATATGTATTTTGTATTCTCAATGTTTCCTCTGTTGTTGTGTAAATTAGCTTTGTATTTTAGAACTGGTTTAGTGTAAATTGGCAGAATACCTCAAGTTAGCAACACAAACAAAAGCACACAAACAAGAACTCTAAACTTTAGTTTCAAATGTTTGAAGAAGCACTTCAACAGATGCCAGACTCTTAAGGTCAGGTATACCACATTAATATTCTTTTTCAGTTGCACTTATAAATATATTTTGATACTTTGCATTAATATTCTTATGTACGCCCATCAGCAAAGAATAATGCAAAGAATCTCAAGCTATAAGTGCATAGAATGTTGTTTTCTCATAAATAATTTTTGTCTTTCAGCATTTTCACCAAAACCATTATGTGCTTAAAATATTTGTTTATTTTGTATCATGTATGAAATAAATTAAAATATACACATTTTGTGTCTATGAAGCAGTATAAAGAGATACAATTGCATTTATATTGATGTTTATATGCCCACAACTTGAAGAGGAAGGTTTATGGTCTTAGGTGATTGGTAGGAATCTATAATTTTTAAATGTGTGGTTAGTCACTAAATAAGCATTTGAGTAGGTGGATGAGAATTTTGAGCACTCTTGTTACAATTTCACGAGTTTAGATTTTGTTATTTTTTTGTGATTGAAATGAATGTGTACTGAAGCTGGAAATTTTTATATTTTTATTTGCAGTATGAGTTTTAATTTTGGGTTGTTGGTGCTGCTATTTGAACATTTCCTGATTCTCTTACCATCAATCTCAAAGGGAAACTCCAAATTTACCATCAGTCTCAAGTTTGTTGTTGTGGAAGAAGACGATATCAAAGTCTGAGGTGTTTTTTCATGATTAATGAGGACTCCTTACAATAACGCACTTGTGATTTCGAAGGGGCTGTTATGATTCCAACGGCGGAATTTCATTTCTCATTTGCAAAGTTGAAGGTGCTTCATTAAAGAGTTTCATAAACAATTCGATTTCCTTTTTTATCATTCACATCACTAAGTTAGATATATACTTCCAATGCTTGTTGTTATTGTTCATAGGGTTTGAATACTTTACCTTGCCTACGGTTGAATCTATAGAAAGTGAAAGCATTACATGTTGATGACATGGGTGTGGTTGTTGATCCTAGAATTAGGTGAATGAATACTTAATGAGTATTTGAAACCTTATGGTCTATTTTTCCATTTGATCCCGGTTAGTTGATATGTTCTGAGAATCTTTCTTATTATAGATGAACATAAGAGACATGAAAAAATAGTGACAATTATATGTTCAGAGAGTATAATGAAAGCATAGATTTTTTTAATGTCTATTCTCTGAACATAGAAGCATTTGTTACAAGTAGGTCGTGGTGCAAGTATCGGAGGGATATGGGTTACACGATGTTCTGGCTCGTATTACTTTCATTAGTTGTATTAATTTTATGTTATATGTTTATTTTTTTGCAAATCTAAAGTATGATTTTTTTTTGCACATATTAAATATTTTGCGGGGGTTTAGAACCTCCCTTAAGCAACCTCTCCATTTTAATAAATAACATACCAGCGGTCACTCGGAATCCGTGTAGATAAATTGTGGGAATCGTATAAGGACGGTTTTTAAAACCCCGCAAAACATTTTGCAGAGGTCAAAATCCCCTGCAAATTGGTAAAATAACCTCCGCTATCTGGGCACATTTTTTATAGTGCATGCATGTTATTACTTATCATTACAAAATATTAGATTTGTGGTGAGTGCATTGCACGAGTTTTATTATAATATTTATATTAATAATTTATATATATATATATATATATATATATATATATATATATATATATATATATATATATATATATATATATATATATATATATATATATATATAAACTCATATGTTTAAACTTATTTTAAAGTTATATTAAATATAAATAAAATTTTAAAAATATGAGAATTCCTAATGATTTATATATAATAAAATGTCAATTATGATATTTAAATTTGAAAGATTTGTCATATTTACGTGAAGAATGTGATATTATAAAAAATTATTATATTAAATCATTTATAGATAGTATTTATGATTAATCATTAAACTCATAATACATACAAGAGTAGATCAATATAAATTTCAATTATTCTTTTAGTGTGTAGTCTATAATTTACAAATCTAAGAAATTTTTTATTCAATGTGAAGTCCAAAAAATGGTTTAAACCATATATTCTCTAGATTTTTTTTTCAAATCGTATTATATTTTACCATATTGTTTTTTTCTTCGGTGTTACTATATTAATCAAGTAAATTCATTCATATTTTCATGATTATTTGTTTGTTTATTGTAATGGAAGAGGTATGTTGTGACTAGGAATGAACGGGACAGGGAATGTGCGAAGGATGCTTCCCCGTTTCTCGTTCTGTCTTCAAATTTTTTATTCGTCCCCGTCCTAGATCTCCGCCATGGGGGATATTTTCCCCCATCCTCATCCCCACGGATCCCCACGGTATCCACAGATACCAACAAACATTAAATCTTAAACTTTTTATTTTTTCTAATCAAAACTATGACATTAGTATTTCATTTTTTTTTATTTTTTTAAACATATATTTTGCATATTTACTATTTTAAAAAGAAAAACACATATTGCATCCATAACGAAAAATGCAAAAGCGATCTCAGTTGCTAATTTTTTTTCTTTCTACCATGCATAACTATATAAAAACTCATAACTAATATATCTCTTAATGCATAGAAAAATAGAAAATTGGAATTGTCAAATATCTAAAATAAAATGCTAATCAATATCCCAAAATGAATAGCAAAATAGAATTGGATGATAATCTAAAATATCAAAGCAATCACCCAACAAAAGTTATAATTCAAGTTACTTTGGACAAAGTTAATCAATATGATCGGATTTGGGGAATCTACGGAGACGGAGGGTACTTCCCCGTTCTCCGCTCCGAAGTGCTGTCGGGGGATTTTTTACCTCCATATCCGTTCCCACAGAGGGAAAAATCCTCGATTTCGAATCTCCGGATAGATAATTCCCACGGATATCTCCGTTAACCGATACAAATTGACATCCCTAGCATTGGTATTCCTAATAGATTGTTTATTTCATGGGATATGAAAAAACAATTATTTATTATGGGTTAATCATCTCAATAAATTAATTATTTTTACTTCAATAATTAAATTAAAGAAAAAATAATTTTGAAAATTAAAATGAAACTTTAAAGATTTTTTTTCAATTTTATAGGCATTAATGATTCTAAAATTTATTAATTTAAGTTATTAATATTTTAGCAAAGCTATTTTAATTTTTTTATTAAATAGTGATATTTTGATTCTTAAATATATTTTTATTATAAAAAGAATTTGTAGATTAGTTTATTAGTTTGTTAGAATATTTAAGAATATATTAAATTTTAAAGAATATTAAAATATGTTAGAATGTTCGATTCTTAATTATATGAGTTTATTAGAATAGTTAAGAATATGTTAAATTTTAAAGAGTAATAAAAAAATCAATGTAATTATAAATAATATAGAATTATATTAAGTTTTATCAATTTGTTTGTACCTTAAGATTTTAATGATTTTAATGAACGAATGATATCTAAAATAATAATTTCATAGCTGTCATTTACAATTCAATAATAATTGTACTAAAATATAATTAAAAAATAATTTCAAAATATTTAATATTACATTAATTGTTGAGTTAGAAATTGAAATGATAGATAAATATTATAAGTTCATATTAAGAAATATAATTATTTACTAAAATTAATAAGAAATATAATTTTAAAATTTCTATTAGTCGTCGATTATAGGTTTAGGATTTAGATTGATAGATAATCAGTAAAAAATAAGAAAATTGAGATTCAATTTGGTTTTTTTTTTTTAATATGATAGTATCTGCAAAGTTAAAGTTTTAATTGGTAAATAATGTCAATAATATTAAAAAATGGAGTTTAGTTTTTTTTTTAGAGTAACAACTTGGAAATAAAAAACAAAACTTCATAACAATTAAAATGAAAATTAAATATTATTGTTACGTGCTTATAAAAAAAATAATCTAATTGATATGATTAGATCCGGATGAAAGCAATTACAAGAGTCGGGTGTGCATATTTATTACAAAAATAATAAATAATAAATTTTAAAATAATTATGAGTATACACATAATTAAAATAATAATTATAATTTATAATAAAGAAGAAAATAATAATTTATATTCGAAAGAATGCATAAGTACTACCATTCTAGAAATTTGAAGAGAAAGGAAATTAAACCCAATAAATACAAAAAATAAAAAACATCAGAATAAAAACATATATATTGCGGTTTCTAAAATTGTGATGCTCTAAATTATTTTAAGATATGTATATTTCATTATTCGTTCTAATATTGTTGTTTGTAGGAGTTATGGCTAATTAGACTCATTCAAATTGCAAAATATGCAAAATAAAATTACGAATTATATTATAAAATATGAATATGATCAAAATAATATTTATGAAATGAATTAGAATATGATCAAAATAATAAAATTAAAATTTATACAAAAAAAATATGGACATAAAATTGATTTGAATTGAATAAATGTAAGAAAAAATATGAAACATTACCGGATTAGATAAAATAGAAAAATCAATTATCTTTTTAAAGAGTGTTGAATAATACGTTCGTGTGATGAAGAAAAAGAGAGGAAAGTGAGACAAATCGACCATTTAAGAATAATAAGTATTTATAAAGAATAACAAAAATATTAATATAAATATGAATTAATGTATATATGAAAGTTACAAAATATTTATGAATATATTGATTTATATTTATATTATATTAATTTATATGAATTGATTAATGAGTGGGTGGAGGATTAGAAAAAATATAAATATATGAATGAGTTTGTTTAAAAGAAATTATAAAGTGATTAAATGGAATATTTAATGAAATTATATAAGAGTTACAAAATTAATTAATGGAATTGAATATTTATATTTGCTTGTCATCATGATTTACGAAAATATTATATAAAATATTATTATTTTTTGGTATATTAGAATAGTTTATGTTTCATATTTTTCATGTTTTAATTCTAATATAAAAAAAAATTGAATTAAAAAGTAAATTCCTACTCGATTATAAAAAAATTGAATTATAAAGTAGATTCCTATTAACATTGTACAAAATATCAAGTGATATCTTATGATATTTTAATTAAAATTAATGGAATTATAAAGTAGATTTAACTATGAAATTGATAAATTAATAAGTGAATTTTTTAATCCTAATTAGGTGTTAAAATACATTTTATACTTGTGATTTATGATTTGTATTTATTATTTTAAAAAGTTAAGTAATTTCAAAATTTAAATGAAAATATGAATAATATATAATTATTCTTAGTTTTATTTATTTATTTATTTATTTATTTATTTATTTATTTATTTTTGCTGTTGTAAATATTAATGAATTTGTTTTTAATTTTTTATATTATTATTATTGTAGTGTATTATTTATAATTTTAGAAATTATTAAAATAAATTTTATTTTTATTTTTTAATTAAAGTTAAAAAAATGAATAGTTTTATAAATAAAATATAGTTATATAAAAAATATCCTTTATAAATAAAAAAATCCTTTATTATTATAAGTAGATTATGTATATATTAATTTATATTTATATTAATTAGTTTATATGAGTTGATTAACGAATGGGTGCAAAATTTGAAAAAATATAGAGATAAGAATGAGTTTGGTTTAAAGAAATTATAAGGTTGGATATATGAAATAATTAATAAAATTACGTGAGTTACAAAATAATAGAATTTGAAATTTATATTTGCAGTTATGTTTAAGATTGAGCAACTATGAAAATCATAAATAAGAATTGTCATCATGATTTACGAAAATATTGTTTAAAATACTATTATTTTTATGATTGTATATTAGAATAATTTATGTTTCATATTTTTCATATTTTAAGTAATTCAAAATTTAAATGAAAATATGAATCATATAATAAATCAAAAAATTTCATATTTCATATTTTTATTTTTGTAATTTAAAGTTAAAAGAATGAAGAGTTTTATAAATAAAATATAATTATATCTAAAATACCTTTTATATTTTAAGTAGAAATGTAAATGTTTTTATGAGTTTTAATAAATTAATTTATAATTGGAATAGAAACATAAATAATAATAATAATAATAATAATAATAATAATAAAATAATAATAATAATAATAATAATAATAATAATAATAATAATAATAATAATAATATTATTATTATTATTATTATTATTATTATTATTATTATTATTATATTATTATTATTATTATTATTATTAT